>VXBT01004048.1:95731-137674 GCA_013400235.1 Oriolus oriolus
CGAGGCAGAGCAGGTCCCCCCGAAGCAGAGCAGGTCCCCCCCGAGGCAGAGCAGGTCCCCCCGAAGCAGAGCAGGTCCCCCTCGAGGCAGAGCCTGCCGCAGGGCGGGCGGGCAGAGCCGGGGCTCACCTCGCAGTGGTAGCACTCCACGTGGTAGTCCTTGTCCATCGACACCACCCGGATGGTCTCCTCGGAGCCCTGGGGGGAGCAAAGATGAAGTAAGAGTGGTGTCTGAGCAGCATTTTTTCAGTCTTCCCTCAGTGCCCAGCCTGTTGCTTCGGAGAGCTGCTTCCCTGGGGGATCCCTCCTCCCGCACGCAGCAGAGCTCTGTGAGCGCTGCGGGTCTTGGCCCCGGGACACGGCACTGCACCAGTCCTCGGCTGTGCAGCAGCAGTGTGGGTGTCTGGCACACCTAAGCTGCAGAGGGCGTTTGGGAAGTGTAGCCAAAACCTCATCCTCAAGGGACAAATCAGTCTTGAAATCAACTAATCTTCCAAGGGCACCCAGGATCTGAACAAATTACCAGTCAAAAACCTGTTCATTGGGTAACTTTTCCTTGCATACATCCTGCTCTGTTTTCCAGGACTCGTATTCCCCTCAAACCATCTGCTGCACAGCTCTTTTGCACATGCACACGTCACTGTGTGTCCCCACAGGGACTGACATACCAGTCTGGCAGGTAATTTTGTGCACAGGCCAAACCTCAGCGTGAGGGTGGGTGCAGCAGAGTTGTGCAATTCCTGACTGAGCCCCAGGCCCTGCAAAGCAGCCCATACCCTTCTAGTAACCTCACAGGCTCTTCTCCTGATCCACTCTGAAGACAGAGCTCATTGAATTGGTTGCCTTGCATTGTTTCCAGTTCCAGGTGTGGTTAGAGCACCAGATATGACGTGGACTGTGTCTGAGAGAAGCTGTGGGCAAGTTAGTACCTGCACTGCTAGGCTTGAACTAACCTAAGAAATGTCCCTGGGAGAGAATATGGAGTCTGTCCTGCTAGTCATCAGGTGAGTCAGCACTATGACTGCCTTTTATTTCTTTTTCTTTCTTTCTTGAAAATTAAAAAGGATTATTTTTTAAGACCCAAATTCAGTGAAATTTACAGAGAGGTTTTCTCCTCACAACCCACCACCAGGACAAGCAGTTCTGGTTCAGCCTTTATACGGGCTTTTTTGTTATGTAAGACTTGGCCAAGTAACAGAAGTACTAATGACAAATAAGAGTAATGTGCAGAGTGATGGAGGTGGGCATGTGAGAAGCTCTAGCCTCAGGCTTTACCGGGGCACAGCAGCTTACAGGAGGGAAGCTCTGGCTCTATAAACATGACCAGACGAAAAGCAGGGAGATGCTGAGGCCCTTGTTTACGAATGAGCTGGTCAGTGACCTCAGCAAAGGGAACTCCGAGGGTCCTGCACCCACCAGAGCACGAGGGAGCCCCACTCTGGTGCTAATCGTGCCGGCAACACCGTCAGCACAGGCTGAGCTTGCAGGCAGGTTTCACCTGGTTCCATTCTTGCTGTTGCCCTTTCAACCCCTTTAAGAACTTTCATTCCATTGCCACCTCAGGACAACAGACTGTGTGGCCTTCTCACAGGGTCAGGATAACCACCAGGTAACAAAAGATGTCTTTTCAAAGGCTTTACTCTCTGGGTTGTTCTTGGAGCCCCAGTCAGTATTTTGAATTACATGAGGTTTCTAAAATATTAATGAAGACCTGGAAAGCACCCTAAAGATACAAAGTACTATGCTGTAGAAGTAGCATGACTACTACAGCCTCTGGAAATGTTTGGGAGTGCCTTTACTGCTGAACTGTGTTTAATTTAGTGTCTAACATAGTATCGACTCTGGGAGAGGAAGGAAGAGCATTTAGTGTGTTTTCAGGAAGTGCCCATATGCCAGCAGCTGTTTCCCCTATGAGCTAGTGCATGTTAACACCTACCTGTGCCGGGAGGATCGGCTGGTTACAGGAAGCACATTTTGGTGCAAAAACCCTAGGGTGCAAGAAGAAAGTGTTCCAATCACATTTAAAGCTTCTTCAAAAACTAGAACCAAGAGAACCATTCTAACCATGCCTTGTTTTTAGTAAAATGGAGATCCGCAGGATTTGAAACACCTCTAATTGTTTGATGATATTCAATGACAAGGAGATTTGGGAAAAGCTCATCTACCCCAGCTTTATTGTTTAGGTCTTCCCATCCCTGAGGCATAGTGAATCCATCCCTCTTCCTGCATATGCCCTTTTTCTTTCCTTCCTTTATTTATAAAACCATTCAAATTCTTCCAGAGCCTTGATGCTTGACTGCAAAGCACCTCCTGACGTAGGGATTGTCACTCTCTGACATCAGGAAGACATAACCATGCTGAACAGGGGAGGGACTGACAGCGGCCAGGATCTACCAGCTAAACACACAACTGGGCTTACAGTGCACAGCTGCATCTTGTGACAATCACTGGGCCAACACGCACTGTGTCCTTGGAACACGGTCAGATTGGCACCAACAGGCTTGAATTCAGGGTGAGTTACTCCTGCTGCAGAACTGAGTTATTGGTTAGCTGGAGCTAAGAGCAGGATCCCATTGCCTTTGAGCAGAATCAGGAAGGAGTCCAAAAGCAATCTCTTAAACCTCTACCTTGTGCCTGGTAAGGCTTAAATTGTTCTGACGCTAACTGTTAATTACATGTCTTCTGTCACTTAACAAAACTTACACCCATGTCAAGCACTGCCTGAACCTCCACTCTTGGGAACAGCCAGCAGAACCTACCAACACTTGCAGAAGTGGCCTGGTATAATTAATATTGATAGTCCTGAAAGAAGTAGAGGAACAGTCCCCAAGAAACACATCCTCTGACACAATTTGATTTTCAGCCTCGCTTGGCCACTGTGTGCCATACTGGGCCCACAAAGTACTACTTTATAGACCTTAAAATACTCTACAAACACCTGAAAGAAGCAGTTGAGGGACATCTGAGCAAATAGGAGTGACTTCTTTATCAAGCACTTTACAAGGCTTTTAACTACACCAATGATTTACCTACTATCATTTTTCTGAGCACGCAGTGGATTTGTGTACTCACGTATGGTAGTCTTTGACACAGTAAATATTGTTCTCCACATCTACAGTGAAGGGGACTCCATCCAAACACTCGTTACACACCACACAGCGGAAGCAGCCAGGATGGTAGGACTTTCCAAGGGCCTGTAAGATCTTATGAGGCAAACAACGAAATAAGTGGATGCATGATTACATGAGACATTCTCTCCCCATAAACTGCTGTGTCTCCCTCATTCTTAATAATGACAGTGAGAAAAGCACTTCAGGATGAAATTACCACTCTGCAGATCTGTCAGCAAGGGGCCTCTTAAAACAATCAACTTGCTTATTTTAGTGGGTTTCAATACGGTCCAAATGAAGAGCAAGAACTGAAAATCAGGCTAAGCCCATCAGTTTTAGGTCTGCAGGGCCAGTACTGCCAATGGAAATTAAAAATGTCTTCACAGACCACTTCTGGAGAAATCCCAAATAAAAGTTACTGGGATACAGAGTTACTTTACAAAACTTAACAGGCTGTGACAGACAGAATCCAAACTGGTCATTACTCAAGAAGTTAAATAACAAAACAAGCAAGTAAAGAGGTGCCTCTATTAACTAAGGATCCTAATCCCCCAGAGTTACTGACTGGCTTTCACTCAGCCATAGGGGCTCATCGGTTTCTGATAAAATTCCATCACTATCCATGTGTTTGGATACTGATCCATGCACCTGCCCAGGCTTTTCCCATGCTGACTTTCCCCACTGCATTTTAAAGGTTTCAAGGAAAGGTCTGATGCAGCCTTGGCTGCACTACTACAGAACAGAACCCCTCCCTCCCGACATCCTTGTATGTAATGCTCAGCGTGGCACTGGGACATCGAGGGGGATGCCACAAGCCCCTGGGAAGAGCAAGACACAGTATCACCTTCAGGCAGCTCTCAACGGGTTAGAAGACAAATTTCATACATTTTGGGTGTAAGAAGTATCTTTGGAAGGTAATTTCAAACAGCAGCTGCTAGCAGAGTGCTCAGCTTGGAGCTGCTGGGAAGCTTGAGATGAAAAATCTCCCCAGACCAAGCTCCCGTGGCCCTACAGGTGATTCTGTGAATAAAGATCAAACCAACAGGAAAGAAGTACAGAAAAAAAAGGCCAATTTAATTTAACCTTTTCTTCCCTCTCTGCTGAAGCCCTGTAGTTCAGTGAGTGGTATCAGACTGGTCCCTGTGCCGGGGTTGGTGCCGAGGCAGGAGCGCGTGGCGGTGCCAGCCTGGCACAGCTGTGCAGCCACAGGCACCGGGCACAGGGCAGCTCCTCAGCCAGCCCTGCCCAGCCGCAGCTCTGCCCCAGGCCAGCACACGGCACGGCCGGGCCGCGCTCCCAGGCAGGCACCCGCCGGAATTAGCCAAGTAGGAGTGCTGGATTCCTGGAGCTCCCAGAGCTGTTTCCTTTTGTCAGAGCACACTTGCTGATGGGAGAGAGGCAGACAAGCACCTGCCAAGCTTCCAGCTACTGAGCTCCACCAGCGAGATATTATGGACTCTTGCCTGGGATTCTGCAATTAAGGGCCAGCTCAAAGCATGCAAGTCAGGATACCCCTCCCCCTCCCAGCATGACACAACTCTAGAAATTTGCTCTTGGGCTAAAACGAACAATATCCTTGTCCAGCCAGTGGTGCCAGGATATGAGCCAGAATCCTCATTAGCGAAGTCTCCGTTCCAGCTCCGACTGAACCTTGGTGTGTGCAACACAACAGCTACTTCTCTTAGGCACACTGAGGTTCGTGCACGCTTAAAAGCAAGAGGAAAATAGATACACTACAGGATCTGTCCTTCTCTGCTGTGCAAACCACTTCATTTTGTTTGGGGATTTCTGCTTGGGAAGAGTACACAAAACTCTTCTTACTTTCACGCACTGAAATGATGCCAGTAGTATCTGGCCAACCCAAAGCCCTTTGATTTTTTTTTATTACAAAAGTAACTCTGACTACTGGCTCCCTACAAACCCCAGTGGCAATAATGGATTTAAATGACATATGAGCAAGCAACAGAGGGTAAATAAAGCAAGTCACGGAGCTGGTGACAAACCTCAGGACTATTGATAATGTCCCTCTCTGCTCTAGCCCAGATTCCACCCACTTGACTGAGCTCTTGTTATCTACTGTCTTACAGAGCACACCCACTGTGTGTTCCTCTACCATGTTCTCATACGAAGTTGTGCTGTATTTTCCCCCTTTTAGTATTAAAATTCTATTTTATTTTAACTCACAAATGGCAGAATAACAGCCTCTCATGTTCTTAGGTAGCAAAGAAGCCCAACTTTCTGTACTTAACAGTAGTAATAGTGCATGAAGGTATTGTTTTTATTTACTGCCTCAGTTTCAAAAACTACATTGACAGCAGTGAAGACACAATGCCAGCCTGGGTAGGGGAAAGCAGATGTCTCACAGTGCACTCCCCAAAGTAGAGGGAAGCCAAGTTACCCGTCATTAGGAGTTTAGGTAGCTTACCATTTCCATTATGAGGTGTCCACAAACAAAGCACTTGTCTGCTGTTTGCTGAAAACCTGAATACTGTTAAAATGACAGAAAAGAAAGGATCGTTAGTAGACACTCCTCTAGCCATAGAAATACCTTTCAGGTGAAGGCTGTGCTATTTTCCAGCCTGTGCTGTGTATGACACAGGTTTGGGAGACACTGACTCTAAAGTCTTTGCTCGGCTCTTGCAGCATGTTCAGATACCAGTTTGGCCTTCTGATCCACTGCAATATTTCCCCTGAGATTCCCAATGTAACGGTATTATTGTAAGTTTGATTTTTTATTTTTAAATAAAAGTTTGTGTTTGATGTGCAGAAATTAGCTTGAATTTTGGTGGTTGTTTTAAATAACATAGGACTCACCTCCCAAATCCTCAAATTAGCGACCTCAGACTTTGGACCTACATTTCACTCAGTGCTATTTGCAAGCTAGGAAAATGAAGACAGGCCCAAGAAGGATTTAGCTGCCTTGTGGATACCAAGCTTTCCAGCCAGGAGAGAATCCAGCAGTGCACTGATAGGAGCTTGGGCTCGCTGCACAGTGTGGGCAGCAGAAAGGTACCTCAGAAAGATGGTCCGAAGCCCAGCTGCCAGCCCACGCTGCAGTGCCGAGGGCATGGCCGTGGGGAGATGCTTTGCCTCCCTGGGACCAAAGCTCTGTGTTCCCTGCCTGACCTTAACTTTGTGCTCCTGTCCCCAAAGCAGATCCTGTTTCAGATGCCAAGGTCTCCTTTCAGCCCTCTGTTTAGAGGTACAGAAAAACCATCCAGGTTATCAGACTGACCTACCAAACCACACCCTACAAACAAGAGACATCTTCCTGAAGAACTCCAGCCATGTACATTTGAAACTGGTGTTTGCAGTGGCTGAACCTTCCCCTCACCCTCTGCAGCCCCATCTCAGCTGAGAGCTGTGTGTGCACCATCTGGCCAGAGGGCAGGGGTGCTCACCCATCCGGGGGCGTTGCACAGTGATGCTCTTTCAGCAGAGCTCACCTGAAATGTGCTTTAGTTGCACAAAACAAAAGATGAGGAGGGGAGGATGAATGTAAACCAGACTTCTCCTAGAACACAGGTTAATTGGCTCAGGCACCTAATGCATCCCCTGAGCCCCAACAGAGCTCCATTCCCCGCTGCTTTAGTGGGGATTAACTGTCCCCTCATGTCAAAAGCCTGTGGTTCCCAGCCTGGAGCTGCCACATGTTTTTCTTTTCATTGGAGTGAGGGGATTACATGTTACGTTGGATCAATAGGTTGGAGATAAAATTATTGTTGCTATGCAACAAAGTGATTATGAAGGAAGAGGTCTTGAGGACACTTTGATGGGCCCAGAAGTCAGTAAATGATGGTACAGCAACTGTCGCATCCCAAAACTTACTATGCCCTAGGAAACACAGCTCATGCAGTCTTAAGAAACTCTGAAACTTCCCTAGAAGAGATCAGGGTGCTGATGAACAAGTACAGAGGTGGGCAGTGCTAGCTGGCTGTTTCTGCAAGGTACTACTTTCATTTGCTTCTTCGTTCTTCTTACTGATGCAGGAAAAAAGTCTCATTGCTTGGGATGTTTCTTGGCTGCCCTGTGGCTGAGTAACCCTCTGGCTAGACTGCTTCCTAGGGCTGGGAACTCCAGGCTTACTGGAAACAGGTGGGCAGGTCCCAGTGACACAGACAGCAGAGGATTAACAACAGCACAAACCCAGCTAATTCTAAAATCCTGCTGGAATGAATTTACCAGCACCATCTGGCTGTCATTTGATAAGGAATGCAAAGGAGCATTCACCCAGCTATTGATTAAGAGGGGACATTATTCCCCAGGAACAGAATGGCATAGTGGTCAGATTAATGGCATTTATTGCTAACTAGATTGTCATAAATTATACTGTTTGTCAGAAAGAAAGGCTTTGCTGACACAAAATCACTCTTTATATAACTAACCCTATTAAATTAAAACCATTATTTGTTTTTAACAAGAGAATTGTTATTAGTCAAACACATCCAGAACTAGATTACCCAATTAAGAAGACTTTGCAAAATGGCAGTAAGTCTAATAGCAGTGACAAAATATTTCATGGGCTCAGGGAGCTGTCCCTTACCACTGCACTCTTCCCTGCCCTGGTCACAAGGTCAGTCCCAGACAGACTGAAGGCCTGGTTCAGTGAGATCAGGCTTTTGGATTCAGGTCTGCTGGTGTTTTAAATCTATTTGGACTGAAAAAGAAGAACAGCCTCAGAGCCCAGCAGCATTGCTTTCTACAGGATGGTAGTACTGTGGACACTGCTTATAAAAACAATAAATTACTTTCTCAACATTTCTGGAGCTTACTGTAAACTGCTTCTTTGCACTGTTTGATCTTAATTTGGAGTGTTCAAACAGGGCTACTGTACTAAGCTTTGAATTTTAGAAGCAGAGCTTAAAAGTCTTAAAATACTAATTAAAATTGTCAATGTCTGTCTTTGAAGCACTCGATTATTAACAACCTTCACAGATCTTGTGTGTGCAGTGGGAGAGGAGTTGTGACTTGCTCCAGACTGCAGACAAGGCAGAACGGGCTCTTTACTGTCTCTCAGCACACCAAGAGCCTCCCGGGGTGGGCTCCCAGCACGGCTGCCTGGGAGTGGCACCGGTCCCCCAGAGCTTGTGAACAGGTACCTGCAGGGGAGGAGAAGGTTTCACTACACAGACTCAGAGCCCTTTTTACTCCTGACACAGTCAGAGGGGTAAAAAGAGCTTCTGAGCACACCAGCCCCCATTCACAGTCTGGAGATGTGAGAAACAGACTGAGGTGAAGCAGCCTGTGAAGTCCAGTGAAGTGACACAGGCTGACAGGCAAGGCCCTCGTGGAGAAGCCAAATCTCAGCTCTGGTTCCTGTTCCCATGGTATTCACTGGTACAGTTTCATTCAGGACCTAAGCAGCGTGGGGCTCAATTCTAGCCTTACCCTATAAGGGTTCCCTCTGTGCCAGGTTCTTAAAAGAAGTATTTTGTTGGCAGAGCAGTAAAGTGATGTAAATACAGACCAGTCTCAGGCTGGATGGGAACAGTCAGAAGTCCATGGACACTCTGTATCCACAACAAATGGGAAGAGTAATTTTGAACTCTCCCTAATATTCATTACAGATACTCCTGAAGCATATATAAAAACACCGAAAGAAGTTGTTATTAAAAGACCAGCTCTGAAATTCAAAGCTGAAAATGAAGTGTTACCCTTTACTCTCCCTTCTGTGACTCAGGAGTACAATGCTGGATACACCAGGATGCAAAGAAAACAAAGTGCAAGTTGAAGAGCTGGCATATTATTTTTCCTGATTTCTTAGTCTGGTCTCAACTGTTTTCTCATTTTCTCCCTTATTTACCTTGTCCTTGTCTTCTCTACCAGGATAATAAAATCTCATTTTATATGCATAAATCAAGACTTTGTAATTCAGCTCCCCAATGATAGTTATATAAAATAAGACTCTGGGAAACTAAATAAACCTTGAGAAATATGTTAATTATGTTAGAATAGAGGAGTAAAAATAAAGTAGAAGACTTAGCTGACTGAACTTTTCTTTTGTTTGCTGTCCAATATACTTTGATTATCAAACAGACAAAAAAAAAAGAAATCTAATGATCCTGTCCAAGAGTCTTTGTTTCAATGTAAGAGGAAAACAAGTCCCCTTCTGTCCTGAATATTTAGGCCTGTTAGTATCCTCCTGTGATAATCTTGGGGTTTATAACTCTTCTGTCTAATATGCAATATATCTCAAAGAAATTAACAATGAATTTTGAGCATATAATGAACAATTATGCATGGAGGATAATCTCACCAAGTACTATGAGAAACAATTTCTCCTGCCTGCTCTCAGTCCTGCAGCAAATCTTGGTTGTCTACCAGGGTCTTTTAAAGTTTGATGTTCCCATCATGATTTTCAAAAGAAAAACATTCAGAAAATAGTGTGCCTGAAAAAGGCTTCAGGACCCAAACTTTCTACCTTAGGCAATGCCAGGCCTTTGGAAAGACATGCCACTGCTCCTCCCTCAGATGCCTAACCGTGCCCAAGGAGGGGCTGCTGCTCTTCCCTGCTGTTATGCACTCAACAAAACAAAACCTTCCTCCTGGAAACAGACCCTGGAATCTCATTCAGGCCCATTTGCTTCTTTGATGAGGATGTTCAAAACCTGCTGAAGGTTTGTGCAAGCAGGGAGAGTGGGTTACATTTCAGTGGGTGTGGCAGCTGCTGCCCTGGTAATGGTATGAAGCTGTAAAATCTCCAATTCACTGCTGCAGCACTGCAAAGTCACCGAACGTGGCTGCTCAGCCTAGGCTTGAGATTCTCACTCTTTTATGCTTTAAGAGCTTTTGAGCAGGATGATAAAGAATTTTTGCCAAAATGCTTCAGGCATTTAATTCTGAAAACTAATTTCTGAATTGGGTGCTACGCTAATAATGTATTCCAACCCCAGGCTGCCTGTAATCCCTCACAGACTCTCTGCTCCTTGGTTTCCCATTAGCAGAGCATCTGTCTTCTCACTGCTGTATTGTTTGCTCTCTGCATGGGACCCTTACTACATGGGACACAACAATGTAAGAAACTCATGGGATCGCATTAAGAGAGGGAGCAAATATCAAATTTGGTTTCATGCAGATGGGGTTTTGTTGTTGTTTTTTACACACATATTTAAATGCAGCGATTAAAATGAACTGGACAAAACGGGGCCTTCTGAGGCTCAAAGATAAAGGAGCCTCGTGGCAGGTGACAGATTAACTAAAGGAAAATAGTCCACAACTTTACTCTTCATCCTGCTGAAACCCCTTCATATATCCTGTTGCTTCACTCTGTCTTGCTGTCCACGAGGAAACATTACACAGCAGTTTGCCTTCTTGCTTCTGTCTTTCCACTTTGTTATGTCTGAAGGACAAGGATAGGGCAAGAAGGGACTCCACACTCTGCACAGAGGTAGCAGGTGGTCTGGCCATGCACAAAACTCTGCCAAAACCCAGGAATTCAGCTCAACTCTGCCTCTGGCAGTCAGGCATTTTATAGCCCCTGAGAAGGGACCAGCCATTTACATCCTACAGCACCTACAGAGACCCTGGGTGAGCACTCACCAAGGCTGCTTGCTGTGTGATTAATTAAGAGCCACTAATGATTTTCTTACCTAGATCTTCCTTACACAAACTCCTGTGGGAGCTTCACAGTGACAACGATCAAGAAAAAAGGCTGAATCAACAGCTTTAGCTCTGCATCATATTACAGAGCCCAACATTTATTGACTTGCCTCACACTGTAAAGCACTTCACACTGCACAGGGCTATACTCCTGCTGCAGGTTATTTACTGTCACTGCTACCATCCACTGCATACACTGAAAGAAACTGTTTACACAAGAACCTATCTTCCTGGAAAAAAAATTATCTGGATTTTATTCAAAACAGTTGTTGAGAGATTTCAATTCAGAACATAACAGCAGCTAATACTGACATTTATTACCAAAGTGGAAACATGCCACTTTCTCACATGGGTCTTTTTTTAACTCTCCCATAGAGAAAAATTAATGCTGTCTGCCTACTCCTTGTGGCAGGAGTTAAGGCATAATTAGAAAGAGCTTTAGTTCTTTTAAGTGTGCTTCAGTTATTGTAATTTACTTTTCAATGTAACATTAAGAAAAATGGATAGTCTGACTATTTGCATCACCATCTCAAAAGGAAATAGGGGAGTGATTATCTGGCATGAAACCAACTGGACTTCGTAACACACTTCCAAACATCCCACCAGCGAATGTAACATACGGGATAGTTACGAAAGCTAGTCAGCAGTGATACATCTCAGAAAAAACCTGTCTTTGCTTTTCCTTGTCTCCTTTGCCACGTCCCAGAGAGCGATTCCTGCGACTCATTTAACAATCTGCAACCCAGCTCAGGAAATGCTGAGCGCCCTTTCAGTGAACACAGATCTTACCCGCACACGGAAATTTCACTGCATTATGTTTATCTACCTAGGTCCCCTGGGCCTAGGTGCTGCCTGTGCGTGGCTCTTTCATAAACCCGAGATGTCTCAGCACTCCAGCTGGTTTCCTCCTGTGGCCCCCAGTGCTGCCCAGTGAGACCTGCAGTGTGCCCTGCATGCCCCGCTCGCAGCCTTCACCCTCAGCTTCTCTCATTGTTTATGGGCCCCAGCTTTAAAACTCTGTCCTCTGGGATGAATCCCTCAGACAAAAAACCCAGACACCCCCCTGAAGACAATGGGACTTCTGCCACCAGCTTCAATGGACTTGTAACTTCCTGATCCAGGATCCAGCGCTCTGGAATTGTGTTGCAACGAGAGGTGAACCCAACTGTCAGCTCTACACACTCTTTGTTCACATCCAAGTCCAAAGTGCAGAGGCAGACCAGTATTTGACTATCCCTAGATATTACGAAACTTGAATTTTAAGCCCATCTGTAGGTTTGACCCAATGCTTCAATTCAGAATACCCCAATTAATCATCATTGATGTCAAATTCATTTATAAAATAAACCCAGGACCACTGGCATACCACAAACTTAGGGAAAACTAAGGAAGGAAAGTATTCCAGGTTTTTTTGGCAGGCAGGGGCTAGAGCAAGACACACACAAGCAGCAACATGACTGCACTCCCTCGTGCCCCGATTAGGAACACGCTATGAACTGTTTGCCTTTGTTTTCAGTGACAGCATCTGGGAGCACAGCGACACTTGGCATTTGTGATGCCTCTGGAACCTGAAAGCACCTCCTGTCCCAACCTAGAGCCATCAGCACCTTGAAAACACTCGCAGACTTCCTTATGCTTCTGTATATCAGGAGTATTGCAGCAAATCCCTTTCCATGCTTTGATTCCATCATTCTTTAAACATAGCAATAAACACCCATGCCTGCCTGTTCTCTGACTGGAGTATGGCTTCCAGTAGCAAGTCTAAATACAACATCCTCCCAGTTATCTAGAACTGCATTTGCTCTGTGATTCCCATTAGATATGAAATGGACACAAGCTGCAACTTCAATCATTCACCTTTTCAACGGAGTCTATTTTTTTCTAAAAGAGTCTCACTTAGCAGAAATGGGCTCTCTGACTAATGCACCAGTCCCAGGGCTCCCTCCCAAGGGGGACTTCCAAACATTTATAGTCGCTGAGATGGAAAATCAAACCTCTGACTCCAGCTGACACCAGCTTCCATTACACTAAATAAAAACTATCTTCTGAGGGCCCCAGCAAGTGGGACAGGCCATTTCCCACACTGCCAGGCTTGGAAAACAGCATGTTCACAAACTGAGAAGAAAAGCCTCATTAGTATTAATATTTACATTGCAGCCATGCTCAGGGGCCCTGGTCGGGGTAAGGGTCTTGCTGTGTTTGGTGCTACAGGAGATGAAGGTGCAAGCCCTGCTCTGATGAGCTGCCCATCACTCAGCTACTCCTCAGCTGATATCCTGTCCCTTCCCCCAGGAAGGGCTGAGCATTTCCATTTCCCACCTGCCTACCAGTCTCGCAAACCCTGATACTTCTGCATTTCTGAAACCACTGTCAGTTTTACGGTTGTGGGTGTAAGACAAGGCCCCTGTAGCCTGCTGGCCTCTGCAGCCAACTTTTGCATTGCAGTGACCAGCCAAGAGAAGCATCCTGGCTGGGAACCTGTGGCTGGTGTAGGGGAGAAAGGGATCCAGAACCCCACCAGACTGGATGGAGAGGAGAAAGGAAGGCTGGAGAGAGACAGAGAGGCTGCAGGGCTGCAAGGGGCTCTGCTGGGGCCGGGGGCTGCTTGCCCTCCTCCTGCCACAGCCCTCACAGGGGCTGGGCACCCTCCTGGGAAGGGCAGGAAGGGGACTCCCAAAGGCTCCTGCAGGTTTGCAGTGCACAGTCTCTTCAGGGTTGCCATCTGCACAACGAAGTTTTCAGAGCCTTTCTCTTTGAGGATTTACGGGCAGAGTTCCTCCAGTCTTACTCACTGAAATGGATGAACAGCTCTAGATGAAACTTTCAACAACTAATGACAGCAAAGTTAGCCAGAGGCAAAAACCTAGCATGAAGAAGTTCAGCCTAAATGATTAAATTTGGCAAAGTTTTAAGACAGTGAAAGAGAAAATCTTAAAAGGGGAAGTTTTGGATGACCTTAATGCTATGCACTGCAGCCTGTGGTGTCTGTAATAGGTTATTTCCAGAGCATCTGAGCGTCTTCCAGTAGTGCATTAAGCAATGTAACTAACATCTGTCACGAGGTTCATTTTCCCTCTCATCTCCTCCCTCGAGGGAAATTCTCTCATTTCTTAACCTCTACTGGACCCCCACTCAATAATGTTCATTACCTCAAGAGAAAAAGGAAAAGCCTATCAAAAAGAGGAAAAAAAAAGAAAAGAGACAGAAAATAGATCTAAGATTCAGGCTGCTTTGGTGACATTTTTAAAGTGGTTTTTGCCAAGCAAAACAGTATTTTCTTTTTAAATTTCTTTACATGATATTTAAGCATTGAAAAGGAAAGACAAAATAAAATTATTGAGCTATTTTTCCTTCACCCATGATTATGCAGCAATTTATCAACAAAATGAAACACGAACATCTGACTGGGATTATTTATCATACAGTAAGGCATTTATTTTTTGTTCACTTCACCAGGAACAGTGTCTCTGTTATGGCTAGTTAGCCATCTGTGTCCGAAGAGCTTTCAGGAAAGGATTAAACTGTCATTTGTTTTATTTCCTTTCATGAAATAACTCTCCTAACAGGGCTGGGGCAAGGCTTGGGTATTGCTGGACTTGCTACCTTAAGGTGGCATGTAAAGGAGTAACTGGATCTTCCCTACAGACAAAGCAAAGCAGTGTAAAGTTTGGGGGGCTGTTTTTGTTCTTTTTGCTCCTCACACATGCAGTATCCTACTGGAAATGGCACAGATCAGGCAATGGCTGTGCCATGCTTAGGCAGAAGGAGAATTATCCGTGGATTTGTTTTTTAAAATCTGATTCATTCACTACATTTAGCCAATATGGTTTGGGTTTAAGCAGTGAGAGAATGTGCAGCTAATCAGGGCTGGAAGCAGGAGGCTGACAAAAAGAACCCCAGAAGGCAGAGGAATTCCACATCCTCCAGGTGCAGGGGATTCCCGCCTCAGCCACCCATTCCCAGCCCCACAGAAGGCAGCACCGTGGCATCCCTACCCCAGCTACAACTCCACAAGTGGGACTAAAGACTTCTAACACTTCTTCCCTGCAAAGAATGAGCAAAACAAGCCACCTGGTGCTGAGACCGTGCCCTCAGTAAGAGCAAACACGTGGGAGAACTCCTTGCCAGAAGGATGTACCTTGTGGCTCTTGCAGGGGCAGTGCGGGGTGTCCTGGGGCAGCCTCACCGTGCTCACCAGGAGCACCAGCAACAGCTCACTCATGACCTGCGCCCACACATCAAAAGCACTTTTGCAGGAAAGGGGCAGATTTGGAAAGTTTGATGCCAGCAGCTCTTCATGCAACACTTTTACCGACGGGTTTTCTGGAAGCAGTTGGTAGCCAAAGCTGTGGGTGCTCGCGGTGCCTGCAGCGACGGCTGCGCTCTGCTCCAGTGCGAGCTGCACAGCAGCTCCCAGCCAGAGTGCAAATGGAAGAGACCCCCTGCAGCAGCTGGCCCCGGCACCGGCTGAGCCTCGAGGGGGACACTTTAGCCAAGGAGGGCTCTTGCAAGAGCCAAACACTTGAAAGGATCGGAAAATGGGTTTTCTCAAGGTCTGGGCTTCAGGGACCACACATGACACTGCAGTGAGTTCCACATACCACCTCTGATTGAGGGGAAGAGCTGATTTGTCGTGAGCGAGTGGTAGTTAAAGAACCAGGTATCCCATCTGAGCCATCAACTGCAGCTCTGGAGAGTGCTCCAGCAGGAGCTGGTCTGGCACAGCAAACTGCAGCATTGCAGGAGGAATAAAACACTGACATCTATAGGATGTTAAATATTTCTAGCAGCTACAATAGGAAGAAACCCATAAATAATATCCATTCTTCACTAAAATTTTCTGCATTTGTTCACATCAAAAGCCAGTTCAGCTTTTCTGCCCATCGTTGTTCATAGGCTACTTGTTGCAGCCCCAAAATCACTGTGTCCTGCCTGGACTGGCCTGCAGGACACATCCAGTGGGACTCCAGGGATAGGGAAGAAGCACCTGCAGCAAATAAATGGGATAAACAGAGGCAGAAGTGGGGGTGGACAGAGCTCTGCAGGAGTGACAGCCCTCCCAGGGAAGGGGACGGGCTCTCCTCCAGGTACCAGGGAGTCTCCAGGTGCCACCACCTCTGTCCCCCACTGACAGCACAGCAGCTTCCCCTCGGGATGCCTCTTGCTGGGAGGCACATGAGGGGCTCATTCAGGCCACTGCTGCCTCGGTGGGACTGCGAGCAAGGAAGCATCAACCTCTCAGGGTGTCCCTGGGAATCTGTGGCAGGATCATGTGGCTGGAGCAAAGCCAGCCAGGTACACACAGCCCGTCCCCACCTGGGTGCCACCAGTGCCCGCAGCGGGACAGCACTGCACCTCCCGCCCACATTTTCTGAAGCTGCTCTGCTTTCTCATCCCTGCTGTTTGAAATAACCTGGTCACAGGCTGTGGGGCTGCAAATCCACAGAGCTGTGACCCCGCTCCCAAACCTACAGGAGCATCTAATTCTCCTGATCAATTCCCAGACAAACAAAAGCTAAGGAAGAGGAAGGACACCCATGGCAGGCAGCATTTTCTTAGCAGCAATACAATTATAATGCAGTTAGACTGTATCTGTTTACATTCCAAAACTGAAATAATCTTCTTCTTATCCCCCTGCCTTAGCTTCCCTACCATTCCACTAGCACAGTGTCAGCAGGGAATCCTGCTGCACTGTAAGGAAGCTGCACTAAAGACTTGGAGTCACGGTAGAGATTGAAATTCTCAGTTATACAGAAAAAGCATTTGGTGTTCTGCTTTGGACTGAAAATGCCTCTTCTTAGAGAAGATTAGGATTTTGAAGTGTTCAGGAGGAAGACCTGGGAAGATGCAGTAGTTAAAATAATTTCCTTTGTAATGGCTGTTTTGCAGCCTTTTTCCTTTCAACTTTGAAAAAAGCTTTGAGCTTTCCCTGCCCACAGAACTCTAAAGAGGCAAGGTTGTTTGATTTCATCAGTGAAACAATACAATTCCTAGGATTCTTGCTATGACATTTGCTCAGGTGAGCTGAGAGAAGATGCAATTACTTCCTGAGAAACAGCAAGATTGCCACAAGCAGGGACAACGTCAGAATTTGGTTTCTTTGCTGACTTACACAGCGTCCCTTGGTCTGCTTCTCCTCCATTCCTCTGTGCTGCTTGGGAATCTGCTAAAACACATCTGTGGGAAGTCTGGGCTTTTAAATCTGTGCCTTAAATGTCCCAACAGTTCCCTAACTTGCTGCAAGTTTTTTCCTATCAGGTCCTTAGTCTCAGTTCTCCTGGGAAAATCTCTGCAGGTATCTTCCTTCAGAAACCCACTACAGAACATGCCCGAGCTAAAGAGTTTCCCCCTCATCCCATGAAAACTGCATGTTCTCCAAAAGATTAAGATTTTTAGATTTAAAATTCTTGTGTTTAGGCTGAAATTACAAGCTAATAACAACAATCATGTCATTAAGTCTGGATGAAAGGTTTTGATCATGGGGAAAGTACATTCCAACACAGTTCAAATGAAAAATCTCAAAGGTTTGAGCCCCTCCCTCTCACACTCCACCTCTTCCCCCCCTCCCTGTGCTTCTGCAGAAACACAGGAAAGAAAGCTGAAAAAAGCAAGAAAGAAAAAATAATTTTCTCTCCAGAATGCGAGCAAAACAGTAACAAGTTTCAGTTATAACAAGACACTTATTTTCTGCACAAAACACATTTCGGTTTTTTGTCCAACAGGCTCCAGCTCACAGTAAAGGTGTAACACATGAAGGCAAATATGGCTCGTATTTTAGGAATTTCCGTGATTTGTAAGGATTGCATTGATGAGAAATGCATTTGAACTGCCAGTAACAATTTTGTTGCGGGATATACTTTAAATAATTCCTTTGCAAAAAGCATGATTATATTTTCATTAGAAATGAGAAGTTGTTGTGGGAGACCCAAGCTTCTAAATTAATGGTTTTTCAATAAAAAAGGTGGCATAAATTCAACATACTGATTGTCCAATTCATCTGCCTCTAAGCTAAAATATATCATTGCTCTCTAATTGCAATTCCCAGCCATGCCATCCTCTTCATCTTAATTCTAAATGGCCTGCACTTATCGAATCATTTGCTGTGTACTGCACAATCCTCACCCTTAATTGCACAAATATTTTATTTTTGGAACAACATAGCTCAGCAACAGGCTTCGTTTTTCTTTTCCTGACTTAGTCTCTACAAAAGCAAAGCACTTGCAAAATCTGTGAGCAGGGAGAGAACCTGAGTTGCCCCTCGATGGCCAACAGCTCCCAGCTAATCACAACTCAGCCCCACAGCCCCGTGAGCAGAGCAGTGATTAAACTGCGCCTCAACAAAGCAACTTTGTGCGCAGCCCTGACGTGCTCCCGGCACAAACGTCTCCCTCCTGTTATGATTGGTATTCCCCAGATGTTTGACTTCGAGCTCAGGCTTGGCAGGCGAGGCTCTGTGGCTGCAATTCAAGTCCCAAGCTTGAGCAGCTCCAGTGTTTATTCTCATAATTTACACTTTGTGACGGCTTATGGACAGTTATGTACTTGGTTTTACAGCCACCACTTCAAACCGAGGGGCTGATCGTGCTCTTGTGGAGTCAGTGGTAAATGCTTCCCAATCCCACCACTGGCAGGAGGCCCCGCATCATCAAACCGTCTCTCAAAGCAAACAAGCCAATATAAAAGAACAATTTGCTTTAGAAATAATAAAAAAAATGCCTGAAATCTTACTTACTAGGAAGTCTTCTTCACAGTACACCTTGCCATTGACGTTGTAGAATGCTTTCCCTCGTAGTCTTCTCCCTGTTAAAACACAGGACCGTCAGAATTTTGTTCTCCATCCCCAAACCCAGTCGTTCAGGATGCAAAGTGAAAAGCACACCCCCTGTACCTGTCCGTGGGGTCTGCTCCTGGCCCCTCTCTTCCCTGGAGGGCCCATCCAGAGCCAGGCCTGAGGGTCAGGCTCTTTGCTCTGGCCTTACCAAATCAGGTGCCAAACCTTGCCTTAGGTACCAACTAAATGTTATCTGTAAGTGCGGGTTATGGAACCCGGCTGATACCAGTTCCTGAAAAACTTGCAATCGAAACTCAACAATGATTTGGGGGAAAAGGCTCCTTTGCAAATTGAGACAATTTTCTCGGCAGGTAAAACCCCAGCAGGCTCACACCCACTGCAATCAACAGCAGCAGCGTTTGTCTCCAAAGGACTACACAAGGGACATTGCATATGGATGTTCCTGCCACCCTCAAAAATACTAACAGTCCATGCCACAGCAGCTCCCTGCGACACTAAAGCAGAACAAGGCACACATGATGGAGGGAAGGGCAGAAAAATCACACAGAAAACAAGAGATATTGGATTCGAGTTTAGACATTTGCCATTTCATTAGCCCATGTGGGACTTGAGTGACAAAGCCTGTGATGATCACTAACTGATGGCTCCCTTTACAGCGAAGAAATGCACAGCGAGTCCTGTAGAAAGCAGCACCGTTTCACCAGTGACAAACCAGAGAGGGAGAAGGGAAACCACACTCATCCCAACCCACCTCATTCCCACTCTGCCAGGGTCCCACTGGCCACACCTCCCGGGGGTTGGGAGCTCTCAGCAGCCCTTTGCAGCCCCAGATGGACAAGGGCTGCCTCGGGCCGTGCCAGCAGCAGCACAGGGCGAGCGAGAGGGCAAGAGGAATTCACAGGTCAACAGATCCCAGGTCACTGCGGGAGCTTCACTCCATGGAATCAGCCTGGATGTCTCCCCCAGCTCCAGCAGAAACACCACCGATCTCCATGGAGGGTTTGACGCCGAGGGCTGGCGAGCTGAGCCAGCTGGCCAGCATGGAGGGGCAGGAGTGCTCTCCACGGTTTCCATAAACAATGTTGAGGAAAATATGATTAATTTTCAGTGCTCGAAAGCGCCTTTTACACGTTGCCACTGTGATCTGATCCTGGGAAACTGTGTGGCACAAAGGAATTGGGATCTGGGCTGATGCTTTTGGGAAATCACATGCTGCATGCGGTTGTCTGGTGGTTTTACTGTCGTGGCTGAGGGAAATGCTTCTTTTGTGTGCACATTCTTGGGCTGTCGATCTCACGGGCTGCTGTCTCCATACTGCTGGTAGGTGGAGTCAGCTCTTGTTTGTCTTTCCAGCTGCCTGGTGGCACTGGTGGGGACCAGGACCCTGATGACGTGCTCATCCCCTGGATGGCAATGTGCTCATCCCCTCTGAGAGTCTGAGGTAAAACTGGGCCATCCCCTGAACAAGGCACAGGGCTGGGACAGCAACCAGGGGACCATGGGGCCTCTCTCAACGGATGCAGGAGCAACCACATCTAGATCTTCCCTGCTGCTTATCAAAGCTGTTTTTAAACCTCTCTAGCAGAAGGTAAAGTACATGGAATGAAAGGAAGAAAGGGAAGAGGCCAGAACAGCTTTGTAAAGGACATGTTGTCTCTGTCAGATCCAGCCTTGGCACACAGCTTGTCCTCAGCTGGTGGACACGAAGCGGCTGCACCCAGAACAGGGGCCTGCCCTGGATGTGCTGATGCAGCACTTCCCCCGTGCTCACCCACGGAGCCGGGCACTCGTTTCAGGAGAAGGAGCGCTGGCCATCACCTCAGCCCACTCCCACCGTGGTGAGAAGCAGCAGAGGCGATGAGGGACAAACCCCAGAGCCGGCTGCTGGAAGGATCTCTGCAGGAGAGCCACGTGCCAGGGCAGGGAGGCAGCGGCACCTCCCGAGGCACCGCAGAAGGTGCAGGAGGACCCCAGCATCCCGCTCTGTACCCCAGCCTGGCAGTGCTGAGCTTGCTGGGAACGGCACGGATTCTGCTCTGGTGCTTTCCCTAGCACAGCATCACTAGCAGGAGCCAGTGGGGTCAGCGCTCTCCCGGACTGGGATGGAGTGGGAAGCCTCTGACCCAAAGCAAAGCCAACGTTGTGGAGAGGCTCTCACACACATCAGGTCTCAGATGCGTTTGGCAGCTGACTGCCCTGTGCCCAGCCCCACTGAGTCTCCACAGCAGCCCTGCACTGGTGGGATCCCTGCTCCCAGCCGGCCCCACGAGCCCCCCCCTGCCCAGCACAGAGAGCTGCTCTCCCTGCCCCACAGCTGCCACCTCTGCACCACACTGCACTCCCAGCACAACGCCTTTCAAAACTGGGGGAAAATACCATTTCTCTCATTTTCCAGCTGAAAAAAACAAGACACCTATTAGGGAACTGACTTGCCTAAACTCATAAAGCAGGCAAGCAGCTTGCTCACATGATAATAACTATTATTAGCAATGATTAATAAGATTGACAGGCCTTTTACCTTAGAAGAATTTAATTCAGGGACCATACAATAATTATCTCATAAACAAGAAACAGCAAGTTATCACTCAAACAACCACAGATGCCTATACTGGCTTCTACATCCTGCATTTTAGAAATAAAGGCAAAAGTGTACGTTCCACTGCCCTCCCGAAGGGTTTAGTAAATGACAGCACTGAACATGGTCAAACATCGCCCTCTGAGTGCCTGGGCATCATGTGCAAACTGCAATCAAGAGGGAAGTGCTGGCAATTGCAGCCAGGGAGACAGGAATGCCGAGGGGAGGCAGTGGTGGTGCCCCCAGCCCCAGGGCAGCTGTGCAGCAGGGTGGGTGCAACACCTTGATGTTGGGATGCCTGCCCCGAGCTCCTGGTACTGGACAAGGTGCCTTCATCTTTCAAGGTCCCAGAGCAGCTTGGGAACCTGCACAGCACCAGCCTGTTCTGTGTAGCTGTAACCTGTTATTGTCAATTAGGCAGAAATTACCAGTTAAAAACCCCCTGATGTTCCTTTAGCCAGCTGAGCCAAGCCCCTGGCCAGCCAGGGAAGGTAACACCACCCTGCCCACTGGCACACAGGCCCTGCTGCTTGGCTTCCCTTTGAATGACTGAGTCTAGCCAAGCCTGGTTACTATTTGCTTTCATAATATTGAAACAAAAAAAGTCAAGAGTTTCTGACAAAACTTGATGCAACTTGCTGATGGCTCATTATAATAATAATGAGCAGCCTAGTGCGGGGTTTCACAAACACTGCACTTGGTTCCTCCTCCTGCTGGATACCCACCTTGGCATGCCCGCCCTGTCAGACCAGTTTGAAGCAGCAGCAGCAGTGAGGAAGAGGCTCCGTCCCAGCCCCGGCAGAGCAGCAGCAGCAGGGGCTGTGCAGGGGCCACCCCCCCTGTGCCCAGCTCCTGACACCAGCAGCAGCTCTGAGGGGGAAGCCCCTTCTCCCCCGAGCGCTCTTCAGCCTTGTTTTCCCAGAGGAAACAAAGCTTGTGCACTCCCAGTGACACACAAGTCACTTCCATTTCCTGACTGACACCCCAGGCTAAGGGAGTTCCTCCACCTCGGGTGGGAGGCAGAGCCCTCACCAACACTCCAGCCAACAGTGCAAACATTCGTGAGATAATCTAGCAGATAATAAAATGAAAGCTAGAAATGACTCTATCCCAAGCACCGATGGCAACTGGTGATTGCAACCAACATGACAAACATCCAAAAGAATGCAGGTTTGTGGAACTCTTAAAAAAAAAAAGGAAAGCAGAATCATCTCCAGGTTTTTAACACTGGTTTGGACGTTTAACCAGTTTATAAGTCTCTGTTATTTAAATGTGTCTGTCAGTTACTTCCTGCACAGTTTTTATCTCCTACATGTTGCAAACTAAAAGGAAGGAATGGAAGAGCTGTTGCTTTATCGAAGGATTCAACTCAAAGACAGCTTGCAAAAGGAAAAATTACCCCCAGTTGGCACAGGCTGTCCACAAGTATTCTCCCCAGTCTCCACAACACTTTGCTGGGTGGTGAAAACACCCCAGCCAGGAAGCCAAGATGGAGTCACACTTTCTTCCAATGCTGTTTCAAACGCTGCTCCAGGCCCCCATGGAACAAAATGTGAATCAGCCCAGGTTTTACAGTGTGGAGGACATGGCCCAAAAGTGCACTGGAAGTGTCCTGCCCCCTCCCCTCTGGCCTGGAAAGCATCTTCCAAGCCCTCCCCGCCGCTGCTGGCCGGGAGGATTTGCCTGTGGGGAGGTAAGTTTATCAATCACAGCCTTCAGTGGAAGATCTCCTGTCTCACACAGGATGGATGCAACCAGATCAGGGGCTGACACCCCCCTGGCCGCTGTAAGACAAGAGATAGGAATGTCTCACTGTCACAGCAGGGTTATTAGACCTAATTACTGTTTGCAACATGCTTTGAAGTTGAAAAGTGCCAAGCATTATTATAATATTTTAAGTACTTTGATGATTAAAAACACACAACCTTTTGGTAATCGTGATTTCGGAGTACTGTAGAGTAAGCAAGTTCATGTGAGAAGCCTGCATTGTCTCCGTGCCTGACGCTCCTCAAACACAAACAGCTCCCCTCTGACATCGTGGGAATGCTGCAGCCCCAGCCCTGCCTCCCAGATAACGCCTGGTGCATCCCAGAGACTACCAGCGTGCTGAAAAACCCACAGCAGAGCACCTCCTCACCACCAGGATCCCTCCCGTGGTATTCCCAGCAGAGATGTGCCTCTTCTGACCTCATGTGTGGAAGTTTCAGCGTTAGAGGGGACAAAGAGTGAAACGACCAATGATGTCCTGTTATTTCTAATGTCACAGCTGTGTGGAACAAGGATCCTATTTCAGCCACAAAATGTAGTTAAACCCTCCCATATGGAGTGCAGTCCAAGAGTTCAGTTGTAGGTATCACTGCTAAAGATCAGAAAAAGCAGAGCTAATTAACAGTCCGAACAGCCCAAGGTAATGCCATGGAGTGTCACTGCAGTGGCTGCCATTCCTGCTGGCTGGGGACACGGCTGTGCAGCACGGAGACGATGCAGGCAGTGGCCAAGGCACAGGCAGCTGCAGGACCAGGCAGGGTGGCTGTCCCTGCCCTGCACAGCACCAGGGCCCTGCCTGAGCCCCCAGCACGGCCATGCCCTGCTCCTGCTGGCAAAGTGGCACCCAGGAGCTCCTGACTTGTCTCACAGCAGCAAGAGAGGGCCACAGCATCCTTCTTTAACAGCTCTTTCTGGAGGAAAAAAAAAAATCTCACATTGCTTCTCTCCTTGAGATTCTTCCCCCTTCTTCTTTAATGAACTGTCAGTGCAAAGGCTGATCGGGACACTCAGTGGGAATCTCTGTGCTCTGGAAGCTCTGTTCCATGACTTGTTCAGCTTCCTGAGCGTGGCAGCCCGAGCTCTTCATGCCTGGCTGACCAAAGAACTGTGACTGTTTTAGTTAGCAATATTAAACATGGACCTAATTGCTTGTTAACTGCTTCAGATGCCATCTCTGCAGTGACTGATGTGACACCAGCACCAGCACTCGTCTCATCCCAGCACCTTAAGTGCCAGTCTCCCAAAGCCTTCAGACTGCAGAGATGTGTAAACACACAGACAGAGGATTAATACACAACATTTGCTCAAATATTTCCCAGCTGCCGTAACAGTGAAGGAAAATTCCCACGTATTGCCCCAAAGCCCTGTGCAAGTGGAATGAGACAGAAGGTGAGCAAATGCTTCTGCCTGCCCACTGCCCACCTCTGCCACGCTCTCCATCACTGCTCAGTGAAATGTAAACGTTTACCAGGCCAAACCTGGTCATTTTGTTTTGCAAAATGCCCTGGCTCTTGGTCTGGGGCTGCTCCGATTCTGAGCTGGTCTGTGGTGCACCCACGGGCTGCCCACACTCCCACAGGCACTTTTCCAGCCCAGGGTCCTCCTGAAGGTCCTGCCCACCGCAGCAGCACGCTGGGCACGACTGCCCACCAACCT
This sequence comes from Oriolus oriolus, assembly GCA_013400235.1. Lineage (NCBI taxonomy): Eukaryota > Metazoa > Chordata > Aves > Passeriformes > Corvidae > Oriolus > Oriolus oriolus. The sequence continues at coordinate 120,230 of VXBT01004048.1, forward strand.
CTGGCACACGCTGCAGCTTCTCTTGGCATGCAAGGACTGACTGTCCCTCTCACCTGTGTGACACCACCCGATGACTGAGGAACTGGGACACACACAACTCAAAAGCTGAAGGGCAAGTGAAACTTCCAGAACCCAAACCAGTTCTCCACAACCCGCCAGGTTTGACAGCTACTATTTCTGAACAGTGGAAGCTAAATTTTAAGCCACCAGATGAGTCCAGGAGCTGAAACTTCAAGAGGAATACCAAGTTTTAGAAACACAAATAATAATTGAAAACATTAAGTAATAACAGCCACCACTGCTACCTCCTCTGCCCAGGCACCTCTGGCTAAAACGGGTGCAGAATTTCACCCACGAGAGCTGTTTCCTTTCAAGCAGTAGAGGAGGTTTGCCTGCCCAGGAACTGAAGATGTGCCAAAAGAAAACAAAAGATGCCAATACTTTTTCTTTATTTGTTACCATTCCTCCTTTACTCATACGTGAGTTCGGGCCCGCAGCTCCCATCCCTCCCTCTGGCTCACGCTGCCTCTCTGCACAGAGGTTTTCTTTCCACAGGGTTTCTGCCACTCCACCCACTGCGAGCGGGGCGAACCGAGGCTGCTGCAGCCTCTCAGTAACTGCTAATTACATTTTTCTCCTCGGTCTCCTACAGTGGACTCACACAAAGCCACCAAGCACAAGCTCTCCGTGCCGGGGTCCCGCGAGGAAGCTGCCACCACAGCCAGGGTGCCAGGAGGGGACCGAGCTCCAGCCCAGCCCCTGGCTTGGAGAAACTTCCACCCCCCAACCGCCACGGCCCCCTCCCCTCCTCATAATGCTCAGGCTTTGTGAAAGAAGGGGTGAATTTCTAGGGCTTTCAGGGGGTTTAAGATAGGGGAAGAAAAAAAAAAATCAATGCCAAATTCCTTTGAATAGAAGATACTGCATGTTGGCAGAAGCCACTTTTCACAGACTCCAGCCGTTTGAAATCTGAAACACTAAAAAGTGGCTACTGTGGATGTGCTGTATTCTTCTTTTCAAAGCAATCTGGCACACAGTTTTGCTCCCCTGTTCCAGGACCCAATCCTGCATTCCTTTCACGCTCAGACTCCCATTGACTTTAAGGAATGCAGGATTGGATCCTAAATGTGTGCTTTACTCACACAATAGCTCCTCATGGTTACGATCTATTGAGAAAGGCACACTTTAAAAACCATTTGGAATTGCAGGCTCATCCACCAGGCCAGAATGCCTGTAAAGATCTCCCATTATTTCAGGAAAAATGCTCAGTGTCTGAATTGCACACACACACACTCACACGTTTTCCTGGTTTCAAGCTGCAGGCACAGCTTAGCTTGAGATGCATCAAAATATTTTGAGCACTGACCTGATAGCTCCTAAAGAAACCACGTGTAATTTTAGGTTTTGAAAAAAAGTAAAACTCCGGGAAAAGGAAAAAAAAAAAAAAGCCACCAAAGCAAACATATAAGCAGCTGAATCTTAAGGTCGGGTTTTCAGAGAACTTTTGTAAAAGCCTCTAAAAGACCTGCACTGGCTAAGACAAAACAGAGCCTTGCACTGCTATTTTTGAGGATGCTGTATATTGAGTTACGAGGCTATTACGATGCAAATCTCAAATGTACAAGCTTTTTACTCGGCCATAAACACAAAACAGTATACATTGTCCTTTCAGAAGAAAAGGTTTGCTGCTAAAATAGCAGAAGCCCTACGTAAATAACCAACATTCTTTCTGCCTGAGGTCACTGACTTGGCCTATTCAATTCCGGGCTAGTCTGGGATTTGACAATCTAAGCAGGGGAGAGGCCCTTTCCTTTTTTTCAAAAGAATGCTGGGATTTTATTTGAAATTTAAACTCTTGCAAACAAAAGGTGGCATCGTATGTTGGAGGCCTGTGAAGGTGGAGTACAGGATGTGTATTGTTTTCTCCCTTCACATAGGTTCTTTCAGGAAAGAGTATTCAGATTCTGTGAACAAATTCTAATAAAATATTATCATCAGGTAGACAGACATAGCAAGATATGAGCAAACACTTTAAAGAGATTAGAAGATTCAATTTCAAGAAATATTGACGTGGAAAAAGCATAAAAAATGGTTTAAAATTATAATTTAAATTACAATTTAAAATAAATTATTTTCAAATTAATAATTGGAAATCACTCTCTAGTTTAAGTTCCTATACTAATTCATATTTGTACACCAAAACCGAGCTTTTCGGCGCAAATTAACCGCGGCTACAAAGTCAGCATTCATCCTCACTCTCCATCTCGCGGCTCTGCCCTGGGGAGGCAGATGGTAGTTAACTGTTTTTCCTCCCAATTACCGTCGCCCAGCTCTTACTTGGGCTCTGACAAAAGCACACTCTTGTGTAACACAATTATCATCTCCCCTCTGGGCTGCTGTCCAGGCCGTGCAGTGCCCTGTGCCGGGCCCACACCTGGCACCCGCCTCGCAGGAAAACCGCTGTCCTCGCCGTGCACTCCCGAACGTGGGGTAAAATCCAGAGGAAAACACAGCACTCTGTCATTCTGACATGCTTGTAGCCCAAGGTAAACTCCAGACTTTCCTCTGCAGTTTACCTTAACCTGCCATGATGTCAAAGTGAAAAACTTCATTGTCTTCCCTGGGATTTTGCCCCGTGCCAGCCGTGGCACCAAAGGGAACAACACCGCTGAGCTCAGGAGGTGCTGCTCTGCTGCATCCAGCCCCCTGCATCCTGCACCCCTGCATCCTGCACCCCTGCACCATGGACCTTTGCAGGACTCAGCCCACCACAGCCCCCAGTGGGTGCTGAGGACACGGAGGGCACACTTCTGAGGAGTGGAGAACACATTTCCGAGGAGCGGAGAACACATTTCCACCCCACCCTCCCCGCATGACTGCAGCTGTCAGCCTCCAGCAGGATTATGTAGATAGATAGCTAATATCTTTTGTTACCTTGCTGGAAAACCCCACCTTTCTTGGCAGGGCATCCATAATCTCCGTGCCATGTTTACTCTAGTGTGGAATTCTCTCTTCCTTTCTGTCTCCTCCTACTCTTTGGTCAGGTTATTTAACCAAAAGGTTGCTTAAAGCTGCAGGGACAAGAAGCTCTCTGACCTCTGGCACGGCGTTCCTGTGCAGACTGTATTATAAACTTAGCAGATACTTTCAAGCTTCCATATAATTTGCAAAAGTTTAAATTGGCAGATGTTTCCTTTCTCTCCCACTTACATATTTATTCTATCCCATACCACCCATCAATTTCAGGGTTAACACATAAATTACTTCCATGGAGCTCTAACAGAAGAACTTATGCTGAAAAAGGGTTTGCAAAAACATAAGCCAAATATATATTTAAAAACAGAAATACAACTGCCTGCATTGATCTAATAGCTACTTTGGGTCTATATATTAATATACATCTTAAAATATATTACCTAATAAGCCAGCAAGTGGCAACACTAAGAAAACATAAAATAAAGCTCCAAGTGTACTTCAATTTAACTTTTTTCCCCCAGGGCTGGGTTTACAAATGCAAAAAAACCCCATCAAACCATGAGAGGCCTCCCCCACCCCTCGACAAGCTGGGAGGGCAGGGGGTACAGCTCTTCCCCCAAGGTAGTTTCCACTGTGGGAAGCTTTCACCATTCCATCACAGCCTCTTGTTCGTTATCAGCAAAGAATTCCAATTTTCCAGCTGCTGCCTGTAAGCCAGGACTTAAAAGAGTACTTGTCTTATCACACTATCCCAGGGTGCAAGTGCCAGCCCATTCGATGGCAGAGTAAATCCATCACCCAAGTGCAGCCCGAGCCTTCCAGGCGTGCAGGCAGGACACGGCTCCCCAGCAGCCCTGCTGGCCCCTGCCCGTGTGTCCTGGTGGGGGCTCTCATCCAGCCTCCACAAAGAGCCACCACAATGTCAGCAACAAGGAGCCATCTATCCTGGCATCCTGGCCCCAGGTCTGGCCAAGACTGCAAGTTCACTGGGAAGGAGCGTTACAATCAGGGCTCACACAGGCTGCAGTGTTCCCAAGAATAACCTCTCAGCTTCCAGCAGCCAGCACTTAAGGCCTTCCTGCACCACAGGTTGCATCATAACTATTATGTTTAATAGCCTCCCTGGACCAATCCTTCTCTAATTTGTCTAATTTCTCTATGAGATCATTTATATTTTGGGCCTCCACGCTGTCCCTATGGCAGAGTCCCACAGTTTCACTGTGCACTGTACGAAACATTCCCTTTTGGTTGTTTTGAACCTCTGCTGATCTCAAGCTTCTGTTGCACCCTGGAGAACACGGTGGCTTCTGCAGTCATCACCACCAGACTAAAGAGCTCTGTAAATCAAAGTCTGAAACTTCAGCTGCCCCTGGATATGAATGGGATGCACATCTCTAGCACAACTGGTCTTTTTATCTAGCAGCATCCTAAGAATCTGCTCAGGTCTTCTTTGTACAACACAGGCAGGGACACACACACACGTGGAACAGAGTCCCTGACTCAAAGTTCACACTGTGTGTGAGCTCCCTGAGGGAGACAGGACCAGCCTCCTGAGTTCTGCACTGCCCCAAGTTCCTGAGCAGCCTTTGTGAGGGGTGAGCTGCTGAGAAACACAACGCGAGGCAATTCCTATGGGAATACATCCAAAAGAAGATGCTACCGTAAAAGATGTTTGGTCCTCAGTGTCATGTGGACATTCAGGGCAGGGCAAGAACCCACTGGAGGCTCCAGCTGACAACCAGCAAACGTTGGGTAAGGCTGTGGGACTGAGGGTACCGCAGACCCCTCACCACTGCTTCCAGGTTCTTTCCTGCAAGTCGTTATTCTCCATTCCAGTTCAGCCTCAACTAAAAGTCCCAGCTTAGCCAGGCTCTGAAGCAGATGAAGAGAAATCTGGACAAGAGCTGGAAGAGCAGGCAGGTGGCTGAATGTCATCTCTGCATGGAGTGGGCTGCAGCATCACCCCTCCTGACACACAAAAGTATGCTGAACAAAAGGAGTGGACACGGCACAGTCCTGTGGCAACACGCAAGAGAGCCTCAAGGGAGATGAGCAATTTCCCTAAACACTCTCCTCGCTGTCTCAGAGAAACAAGAATGGATTTGCAGAGCTCCCTCTCCCTCGCAGCAGCACGGTGTGAGTCAGCACCCCAGCGCGAGCAGCATCAAAGGGCGCTGCCGCCGAACCCCCACACTCCAGCAGGGCTTGGTTTGAGTCACATCCACAAAGTGCTCAGCAGCCAGCACCAGCGGCACCCCATGCTGGTGAAACCAAGCTCACTGAGCACAGTTCTCCTTCCCTTGAGATAAATCTTTGCAATAAAGTGAGATTAAGATCCACAGTGCCTAGAAATGGCATCTTGAGCAACAGCTGTAACTCTTTTCTTCATGGGATAATGGAAGAACGCATCAAGGAGTGGTCCTTGGGTCCAGAAGCATGAAGAAAAGTTAGAAAGGATACTTACACAGTGAAAAAAAATATTTTCAGAATGGCAAAGCACTAAAGCATCTGCTAGCTTTGAAGGACATTCTTTGGGCTTAGATTATTTAGCTGTAAATTTGAAAGACCTGCACAGAGAACAACTCTCCTGTTGCCCACACTGGTGAACAATCACACTGATGTTAATAACATTACTTGAGATTTATCCTGGGTGACTTGGAACAAAACCTCACTGGGACCATAGATATGTGCTTTAGACAATATTCCTGTATACTTTGCTGTAAACCAAACAAAACTGAAAATTACAGTTGTTCTCAATTACTGAAATGAACTGGGGCTTGCTCAGCCAATCTGAAATCTAATCAAAGATCAGCCCTCCTTGGGCTGCCCTTGATATTTTGTGGTGGTCTGACCACAGCTTCCTGCAACAGGTCACACTAGTACTAAACCCACAAGCAGCTCCCAAGCCAGAGGGCTGGATAGGTACAGCTCCTGACAGTACACTCACTTCTTTTGGCACTCAGGTACAATAAGGATATTGTTCCTTTTATGCTTAGCTTTCCTTTTAAGAAGTATGTGAGATTTCAGCCAATTCTCCACAACGATTAGTTCAGGATGAATGTACTTAACTCAGGATTCAGCTGGAAAGAGCCCAAGTAGATGCAATCAATTTTCTGCTAAATCCACTTCCTTCCTCTCTTCTCTACCCAGCATGAGACATCAGCTCTCCACTACAGCCAGTGGTGACTAAGACCCTGCAAACCTCTGCCTTTAGCCATGCTCCTATCAAAGCTGGTTACTCCTTCTGATTTCCCCTGGTTTTTGGGTTTTGCATATCCTGTTCACTCGCCCAACATTTGGGCAAGGGGGAAAAGGCTCTAGAAGCAAATATGAAAAAGCAGCTATACAGCAAACCACAAACATCAAATGCATCGGCTCCCATGACCCCCGAAGCTGATCACTCACAACTGCACAGGATCAGAACTTCACTGATAAGGGAGGACTTTCCCCTTTGCAGGAATTCTGAAACCTCCTCGAGGTTTCAACACGCAGGTACTGTATGATCTGCCACCTTCTGCACTGCCATCTCTGTGTCTGAACCAAATTATCTTCACCACCATCATCTGAACCCCACAGGATTCAGAGAGAGCAGCCACCGGCCCCTTTCCAGGAACCAGCCGCATGCAGCAGGGCCTGGAACAGCACATTGTAACAACAGGGATGATTTGCTACTTGAATCTAAACAGGGTAATAAAAAAATAACGTCCGTTCAAAAACAAGGCTTAGAAAACATGATCTCTGGCTCTCACCTACATACTTTCTTAAGAGATTAAGTAGATGATTTCCAGCCTTATTTTCCCAAGTGTATACATTCTGCTGTGTTAAGTAACTCATGCAATCAGCAGAACAAGTCCTGGTGGCTGTGTGTTCTTTAGGCTTTCTTCCTCTAGTCCAAACTTTTGATCGTGCTCCCCTACCAGTAAAAACTGTTTGCACATGCATCCCAGTACATGCACATTTATATATTTATAAATTCTATACATCCACTAGTGAAGTATTTCCTTCCTGCGCCCTAAAGGATCATCTCGAACACTGTCTGGGGTGCCTGCACCCCACTTGGGAGACTGCTGCTCTAGAGACCCCTGCGCTGCTAACACTGATTCAGCAAATTGTTTCCATGGGTCTGAAATTACACTGCTGTGGCTCCTAAGGTCAGTAATCCACTGACTCACTCAATAAAGTTATTTGCATTACTTCCAGGAAAAATTTTGCAGGCAGTGCAGCTGGAAGAGCGACAGTGCAGAGCAGCCAGGGGAGCTGTGTGCCTGAGGTTCTGTGGCTGTATCTAATTTAATGGCAGGACATAGCACACCTGGGTTTCAGAGCACACTGACTGACAGCTGCTGAGATGTAACAGCGAGTAATCAAAAACGAGTGCTAAATCCATTCCTGCTTTTAAATACGCACTAAATCAGATGCCTTTCACTGCATAGGCACAGCTAAAAGAGCTGGCAGGTATTGGTGGCTGTGCTCTGCACGTGTGCTGGCACAGAGGCACACCAGCAGAGCCAGCCACGGCTGATGTTACTTCTTCTTACAGCAGATACTTCAAAAGTGTCTCTCCTCCAATTCCCTGCCTGTTCCTTGCCTGGCTCATCATGCACTTTCATTACCACTACTCCAAACACAGTGCAAGTTCACGGGAATCTGGCAAACACATAGTTAATTCTGGAATGTTTCAGGCAAGAAGAAATTAGCTTGGGGGCTGGCAGAGAGGAGGAGAAAGCACCAAGCCAAAGGGGACATCCAGAGCAGGGAGCAGTGCTGGAGGCCCTTCCCCAGCCCCGGCGCTGCAGGAGCCGCACAGAGAGGGCACGGCAGTGCCAGGGCCTGAGCCGAGAAACAGCGGATAAGGAGGTGCACGGGGCCGTGCACAGGGAGGAACACAGGGTTCTGTGCATCCATAAAGGCAGCCTGTGCAGACAACAAGAGCAGGCCAGCGCACAAAGCAGCGAGGGACCCCGTCACCAAGCACCCAGAGCTGCTGTGCCGCCGGCGCTCCGTGGCAGGAAAGGGAGGGTCTCCGTGGGACTTGAAACCTGGTTCTCCAGGCCTGCCCCTAACACCACAGGGCAGAAAGCACTCTTGGGCGATTTTGGGAATGGCTTTACAGGGCCCCAGTTACCCCAGAACCAATGGAGTTTACCTTGGGGTTTAAACCCCAGGCCATGATTGTCAACAGCCTCCCTGGCATCCTCCTGGCCCAAAGTGTGCCTCCCACACAGCATGAGGTGACCAGAGCACTTGAAAAACCACTGGGCAGAAGATGCTTTGAGAGGATGAGCCACATGTACTGCCCCCTAGACTGCCAGGCCTCTCCAGCCATGTCACACACAAACACAAAAACACGCTGAGCTGCATCTTCACCCGTCCCTTGGCTTTGTGAGACATGGCAGAGACTGACACGCTCTTTGCCACTTCAGCTCCAAGGGTGGGTTATTCACTGCCCAGGAACAGCCATCTTGTGGGTGAAATGCTGCAGCCCCTGAGCACCCACTACCCCAAAACAGTGGTAGGAGGTTACTCTGGCCCATGACCCCAGGACACAGGACCTGTTCTCAAGTACTCAGTGTCTGTGAGAAACGGAGTGAGAGGCCCAAGTGTCCAGCAAACACTCAACACCATTCCCAGAGGAACCTCAACACCACTCCCTCCTCACTCCTTGCAAGCCCTGAGCCTGCAGGGATGTTTGGGGCAGCTGAGGAACACAGAACTACACCTGAAGTTATTACACTCCTGCTCTCTCCACCACTTGAAGAAAACAATCCTCATTAACTTGAAGCCAGGAGAGCGGGTGGGTCAGCAGGAGGGCACTGTTCAGGGACAGCCCAGCACTGATTTGCAGCCCAGCAGCAACAGCACAGCACACGATCTCTGCTCCATCAGACACCAGTCCTGGGAACTGCCAGAACTGATCCCATAAAAAGAGGAGCACTGGATATGGATGGACTGGACACTGGCCACCATGGGGGCCATGGTGGGGTTTGCTTCAGGTTTCCTTTTAGAAAGCATTTATGTACCTAGTTCAAGACTGTGGGATCAAGTCTGCAAGCACGACGGTTGCCTGATTTCAGGGCACCCACGTGTAGGGTTCACGCTGGCAAGATAACAGGAATTTCACAGCAAAACCATAAAATAATTCCTTACTGTTTCTGGCATGGCGTTCATAATCAAAGACATATTGCAAAATTACCTGGTTTTTATACAGCTACAGGGAAGAGGCTCACCTGGGGCAAACCACAGCTTTAATGTCAGTGTGATGGGAGCAAGCTCCTGCTGCCCAGCTCAGAGCTCACACTGCCCTCCATGAACTCAAGAATACCCCGACACTGACTGAAACTGGATTTGGCCATGAGTGATGATAAATCTAGAAAGTCCCAGAAGTTTTGGTCAAAGTCAGGATTTTCAGGAAATGAGATATTTATTGGAAGCAAGGGAAAAAAATAGCTTTCTGGCCAAGATTGAATTTACTGAGTTTCTTCCTGTTCTGTGTTTTAAGGGAGTGAGGCAGAGAGGGGTGGTTGGAAACAAGAGCTCTTCATTACCTGGGTTAAAACCAAACTAAAATTTCCTGAGAGGTCCAAGGAGAGGAGAAAACATCCACTGCTGGTAAATAACTCTGACCTGTGGAAGTGAATTTACCAGAACCAAGCTGGTCAGCCTGTAACAGTAAGTTTATAAGCAGGCAAAACATTCAGGTCATGTCAAATACCAGGGGTTACCAAAGCACTTTCCTTGGTGCCCAAGGCCAGCCCACTGCAGCTATAATCGGCCAATCCTCCCGAGCCCTCTCATTTGAATGAGAAAAATTTATGGTTGTTTATGTAGGCTCCACGCCAAGCCTGTTTCTCTGATAAGCTCCTCTGGTGCATTTGTGTCTCACATCCGATTTAGAGTCCTCTGAATACGGGAGACAGCATTCCTTGGATACTGAAAATAAATTAAAAACACAACGTTGGGCTTGGACAGAGGAATGGGAACGCTTTTGACGCGGCCCAGGCACTAAGGGCTCTTGGGAGCAGTGCTGGGAAAGCAGGCTTTTTAAAATCTTGCATTAGTCCATTTATTTAATGATATATAATCCTCAAACTGGTCCCCCATAAACTGTAAATACGCATTATTTGAGCAAGTAATTAGTTTCAGTAGCATGCGGTAGCAGCTGTATGGTTTGGCTGCCAGACACTGCAAGTGTTTCCTCCAGCAAATGCATCTATTTTTGATAGAACAGTAATTACCAAAAGATTTACAAAACTTCTCACTTCTCCGGTACTTTGACCTCAAGATCTCCACATAATTTCAAAATACTGAAAGCAGCACAGAATCACCCAGGTGAGGGAGGTGAGAAGGATTCTGTCCACATGGGCCAAGCCAGACAGGTGAAATGATCTGCCCAAGAGGACAAGGAAGCCTCAGCAAGTGGAGCAAAACCCTGTCCCCTCTGCCTCACTGGGCTGCTCCACCCCTTGGAGACCACCAACCTACCAATCCTCTCAGCTAAGAATTTTTCCTCTGTCGTTTGCCAGTACCCTCTGCCAGAAGAAAGCCTCAAAGACCGAGTGCTCAAGTTTGCTGCAGCTGCATGTTTTATAAGTGTGACGACAAACTTCAGCAAAAAAAAACCCCCTTTTTTTTGTTTTGTAGATGGCAAGATTCTTATGGGAAAGAGCTTTTCTAGACACACAAGAAGTCAAAGCATCCTTAAGGTGAAGAGCAGCAGTGGAAACCTTTGATCTGTAAAATGAATTTGCAAGGTAGAACCCAGGCTGCTTTCTGGTGAGAACTTTAAAGTGTTTTCAGGCCATGCAGACAACTCTCCCTGGAAATAAGCAGTTAACAAGAATTGAGGATGAGACCATAACCCAGGCTGGACAGGGGGCATGGGTGAGGAGCAAAGCCAGAGCGCTCCTGTCAGACAGCACGGGAGGTGAAGGTCACAGAAGCAGCAAAACCAGATTTCCTCTTCATGCCGTGTCCTCGGCTAAGAGCTCCAGTCCTCGTTAGGCTGGGCTTGCAGAGCTGGACTGAGAGCTGGCCTGGCAGGAGGGGAGAGGTCCTGTCCCTGCACTGGCCCCAGGGAGCCGACAGCAACAAGTCCAAGACTGGAAGCAGCAGGAAAACAGGTAAGAGGAATAAGAATAGAAAACTATTTTGAAGTTTGGAAGAGGAGCTTTGCTGGCGAGGAAGGACAGACTGACGTTTGCATGGCTGCAAAGTGGTATAATCCTGCTTCCTTCCTTGGTATGGGGATGATGAGCTGCCAGCAGCCCTTAGATGCTGGGAATTCCAGGAAAAGCCTAAGATATGCGTAACAAATCAAAATGGGAAATTACCAGGGTACAGTAAGACTTCAAACAGTGCCAAAGGCAAGACGATCTCACTATTTTCTGGAGAAAAAGGTACTGACATGCAGTTAAGATCTTGACTAAAGTCATCCATTGTGCCTGCTTGAGATAGAAAAAAAAAGATGCCCACACAGAAATAATAAGAAAGTTTCAATTCTTCAGTAGCAGAGCAGACACATCAGAGCAAATGCAGGCAGAAAGAAGGAAAAAGACAACACGTGGGGGATGGAAAACTTCCCACAAGATGCATCAGAGACAAAAACTGAAGTTCAATCCTTCCAACACACCAGGAAAACAATCAGGTAATGGGGGCTCACAGACCACACTTTGGTCAGTCCAACGATGAGATCAACTCCAGGGCAAAGGAAAGGGGGAGAGTCACCCCAGCAACAGGAGAGGATCCAGGTGATACATGGCTTTAGGGCAGGCTAAACACACGAGAGCCTGAACGTGTTCCTGTACATGGACAGGTTTTGTGTGAGGACAAAAGGTACTGAGACAGGCACCAGGAAAGAAACCATCGGTTGGTTGTGGGTGGGAGAACAGAGTCCCTGAGAGCTGAAGGACAAAACTGATTAACTGCATGTGTGGACATAGAACTGACTTATTCTTGAAGAAGTGATGATGATCTGTCTTACATAAGAAATTATTTCAGAGTTGAGTTTGCAGGTTTAGTTTTCAGATGAGCAAAGATCAAGGACATCACTAAAGCATTTCTTGCACTTGGCAAAATACACAGGGACAACATACAGGAGAAACAGATCAGTAGAATTACAGGAAACCAGCCCTGTGCTTCTCCTTTAATTCATTCTCTTCTTCACTTTTTCCTTCCACCTGTTTTTTGGTAACACTTACAAATTACAGAACCTGGAAATAGGAAACAGAAACATCTGCTGACAACGTCAGTGACTTGCCTGTGCTCTGTTCTGGGTTATCTGGATTTCTTCCCTCTGAGAGATGAACTCAACAGCAGCCCAAGGGAATCTTTTCTTTTGTAGAAACTGAGGTGTGTTCCAAGAAAACATTTTAAATGGGTAGAGGGGAAGGTAAGAAAGGAAGAAAAAAAGAGTAGAAGGAAAGATTGAACACCCAGAAGATGTGGGTTTCAGAGAAGACAATTGAGACCTGCAGACAAAAGATGCCAATAAGGAAACAGGGAGATTTGACCAAATCTTGTTACTCTAGACAAAGGTGACATTTCAGACCCACAAAACTATGCAAAGAAGTAATTAGGTTCTCTGAAGTTTTACAGAAATAAAAAACAGAGGCAGAAACCTTGTTAATTAGAGCATATTTTTTGTACTTTGTATGTTTTCCAGCCCCTGAAAGGATCACGGGTGCTGTCAGGGATTGGTTCCACATCATGAATACAAAAATGTTGTGGAAGGAATACCTCTCTGGTCAGTCAATCAACACAGAGGAGAGTTTCCATCACGAGTTGCCAGGCAACCCCCACCAATTAAAATAACCTTCAAAAGCCATATATTTCATGCTGGAATCATTATTAGCAGAATGCAATTACAACCTTTCAAGCAAACAAGGAGACGGAGACAAATCACCAGCCAACTATTGATCACATGGCCTCTGATCATCAGAAGCAGGGGGAGGAAGCATTTCCCAGCTCCCTGTCAGCCAGTACTGATCCCCACCACCTTTCCCTGGGACTGCACCTCCAGCTCGACCACGGCTGCTAAAGCAGCGCTCAGAGAAGAGTGACACTGTACCAAGACACACACTCCCCCATCCAAAAAAAGCTTTAAGCACGTGCATCTTCAAGTGTCTGGGATGTCCCCATGGCAGTAAGGCAATCAGATGAGCTCCCCCTAAAAAACCAGGTTCTCTCCTAGAGCTAAGAACTAAGTTTAAATTAGTCACAGAATCGAAAATATCTCATGACATAGCATTTACAGCACAGTCTGTAGAAGGGACCCAGCAATGGACTGCTTTATTTCAAGCCCAGCACACAGATCAGTGCCCTGCTGGGCCAGAGTTACCCGGGACACCAGACAGCAATGCAGAGAAATACAAAATGCCTCCTAAAATGTAAAACCCAACTAAATAAATTTTACATACAGGACATTTTCCTGTGTCTATCTCATCTCAAAGCATTTCTGATGATCCTCTTCCATATTTTTGTTCTTCTGAAGCCTGGGATATTATCAGAGTAACCACAGATCAAGATAAAACATTTTTCTAGCAATCAGCACCCAAAGGTACTTGGGCTCTTACATGGGCTGGTATCCACGTTTGACTTTTAATTAAAATTAAGGTTACATTCCTTTGCTGAGACTCAGTCATGGCTCAGAGTCTTGCACAGGGGAGCCCAAACCATGCAAAGCCAGCTGTCATCTCCACCATCCACTGCCTCTTTCTACAGTGAGCACCTCCCTGAGCTCTGCACTGAGGCTGGCTGGAGCTGCTGCTGCAGACAGACCTGGAACAGCCTTGTCCGTCTGTCCTGAGAGGTTTCACACCTCGGGAAGTGCCCGAGCACAGGCTGTAACTCATCCCGGAGCTGCAGAGTGACTCAGGCAGAGCTTGGGCAGCAGCAGCAGCACCAGGAGTTACCTCAGTGACAGGTCCAGAGCAGCCACAGGCAGTGGCACAGACACCAAACCCTTCCCCGCACCCAGCCTCGCTCCTCCGTGCAGCACTCAGCTTTTCCTGGGAATCCCATCTCCGAGTGTCCGCCCCACATGCAACAGGACCTGCTGCCAGCTCCAGTTAGGGCTTGGAAACCACCAGACATCCAGGTGGCCACAGACTCAATCCCACCACGGAGCCGTGGATGAGCAACCACAGCAGGGTTGGGGGGGAGGGAGGGAGGTTCCCACAGCACAGCACTGAGTCACTGCTCGGCTGGGCCCCTGAGCACCGGGTATTAGCCAATGCCTCTGGCAGGATTACAGACCCCAAACCCCAACATTTCAGTCTGCTCCAGTCCAACATGTGGTTAGAAAATGGCAGGGAAAAGCGCACAAGGACATGAGCTACCCGGCAGCCGGTCACTGCACGTCCCCTCGCAGCAATGCCCACGAGCCCCTCTCCCTGCAGGGCTCTCGCTGGGTTTCCTCGATGCCCAGAGCAGTTGCACGAAGTGGCTGCAGAAAGATGAACAGATACTGAACCTGCAGCTCAGTCAGTGAAAGGCAGTCACGAGGCACCAGGGGTTAAACCACCGACACAAACACACACATTTGTACCACTGTGATTACCAGCTCTAACACTGGTGGACACACACTGTAGAGCTCATAGATTTGACACTGAATTTTGTTTTATTTTATGTGAAAGTCACATTCACAGACAATTTAATTTGCAGCTGCAAAGCAAGGACTGGCAGTGTGCAATTTGGATGCAGCGACTCATGCCAAACTTATAAATACACTGTGGGGACAAAACAAATGCGAATTGAAAACGAACCTTCCACTGGGAATTTGGGTATTTTAAAAACTCACCAACTGCTGTAAATATACACTGAAGGGACACAGCTTCCTTAAGATGTTCTGTGCCTTACTACCACCAAGAGCAAACAAAGGTTCAACCTGGGGCAGCAAATACGCAAAAGACCATTTCCAGTGTCACAAGGAACTTCTCTGGGACATGAGCAACCTCCTATTAATAGACATCTACATCCAGTAGCACTGAGTGGCCTCAGACAGAAGTGAAAAGGCAGGTTGTGACTGTGACCATGAACTGACTCCCTTTTCCCATCAGCTGGGGGCATGGGCTGGTTCAGAAGTGCCCTTCATCCCTCAGGGTAGTAATAACAATACTCCTGCTGTGGCTGTTCCACTTGGGCCTTTGAAACCAGCAGCTCTGTCAGCCCTCCCTGGGATCCCCTCCCTGGATGAGCTTGTGAAGGCTGGACAAAGGCAATCATCACCTAAACTGTGACACCTTTACGAGCTGTCCCTCAAAATCAAAAGTGCTGTCTGACCCCTGAGAGCACTCCAGGCTGGCCAACAGCCACCAGGTGGGAGCCGCATCCCTTCGGATGCCACAGTTTGCTTTAAGCCTCTGGTTGATCTTGCCACGATTTCCCGTGCCTTAAAAACAGCAGCAAAAGCTCCAATTAAAGATGAATGGCATGCTCAAGCATTTGCCTTCACACAGGAGAGCAGAACACGTTCCTGGTTTTTAGGGTGAAATACATCTCAGCTTTGAGAGCAGAGGCTTCAAACCCGTAGCTCTGCAAAGCTCATTCCCTGCCCATCTCTGACACCCTGCGAGCAACAAACAGCAAACTGATCCTCGTCATGGTAAGGATTTATCTCACTGCAGTTCCTGCCATCATCGCCACTGGATGAACATTCTCAGCCTGAGAGGACGCTGTGGACGGCGTTACGGTCTGCAAACTGAAGGTGCCTGTAAGTTATCTTCTCTAGTGAGAATCAGAGCCCATTAATTCCTGCAACTGTTCACCTGCACTGAGATCACACAAGCTATCTGGCATTATAGCAATTATCCTTCAAGAAATCCTGTCATGCTCTGAAATATTATCAAGAGGAATTAGATGATGAGCTTTTCAGGCAGATATTTTTCAGCTCTTGTCTTCCGTAAGCAAAATCTGCAACTGAACTCTTGCCAAAGCCAAGATTTTATACTTAACAGAAGGGACAGAGTATGTTGTTGCCTGAATTAATATCTGTTATTTAAGATACAGCAAAGCAATTTTACATATGAGTAATATAACATATTTAAGCACATCTAAGTGCTCTGCTGAATCAAGCCCAAAAGAGGTTCTGTTGGTGTCAGGGCTGAGAGAGAATCTGCATTTAAAAACCATCCTAACAAGCTTCAGTTGTTTCCTCTAAGAGATTGTGAATAAAGATCTACACTGAAATACTTGATCTCAGGAAATCAGATCCCTTTGGCTTCTACCTTACCTGAAGAGAATTATTTGACCTCTGAAAAAAAAGCTATCTGAGGAGCATGGCTTTAGGCAGAAGGCTGTAGGGGTTTACAGAGATGTGGCAAACATCTACTGACAGAGCCAGGATCTGAGCTGCTCAACTTGCTGGG
Organism: Oriolus oriolus; assembly: GCA_013400235.1. Classification (NCBI taxonomy): domain Eukaryota; kingdom Metazoa; phylum Chordata; class Aves; order Passeriformes; family Corvidae; genus Oriolus; species Oriolus oriolus. Next base: position 136,570 of record VXBT01004048.1, read on the forward strand.
TTATGGGAGCGAGGCTCAGCCATCCAGAGCCCACTGAACACATCTGAGAGGCAGAAAAGCAGCACATAAAACGTGCCAATTACATCATCTGCTCTTCCTTTCCATTTTAATTCTAATCCCAGCATACTGGTGAAATCTCCTTTTTTTGAGGAGATCCTGTACAACTCTGAATCAATACATTACTGAGTCTTTTTCCCAAAGTTGCCAGAACCTAGGAAGACAATGAAGAGATTTACCAACTGAGCATTTTACCAAAATGTCTAAAGGGGACAGAAGTCTCCTGTTTATTTACTGTGTACCTGAAATACTTCATCATCTTTCTGCATTTGTGTCCTCAAAGAGGGAACCACCATCACTGCAGGAGACCCAAATAACCCCCTTTCCATCCTTATACCCCTACACTGGCAAGGCTGGAGCCCCCCAAGAGGTGCCCATGGCTGAGAGTCCATTTTTGGGTTTCCTCTTAATTACAAGCAACATAAACCCCCCAGCAAGGGTGTGATAAACAATGGTGGGAGCTCCTGGGAAGGCACAGGATGGCCTGTCCTGGCACACACTGCCCACTGCAACCAGGACACCCTTACAGATGGCACCTGGCACAGAAACCGAAAATAAACTCAAAGAAGTGCCTAAGACAGGGCTCTGACTCAGGCAGAATTTCCACTTCTCTGCACAACTGCACTTGTCTTTGCTGAGTTGAAAACACTCACTGCCAAGTGATGAAATGAGGCCTTGGAGGCTCCATCATTCATTATCACATTTCAGCCTGAGTGGTCTCCAAACCACAGCTTTTCCCAAGGGTTTGAAATATTATTTTATTTATTTTTTAATTGTAGCTGGTTAAGTATTGAGCCCTTATCTAAATCAGATGTCTTCAGGTGCAGAATTATTGTTCCTTGGTTATTGCCTTTTATTTTCTACAGCCATTATACTGAAAGTAAAACTGAAAACTTCTGGAGGTAGAGGTGAGCTCAGATCATTCTTGTTATTGGGGGAAAAAAGACAGACTAAAAAAGACCAGACTAAAAAAGGCAATCTCGTGCTCTTACTCTCACATGTCTGAGTTACATTGTCATGGCACGGCCAGGTTTTGGTGGTGGGGTGG
>VXBT01004099.1:5200-34129 GCA_013400235.1 Oriolus oriolus
TTTTTAGTAAACAAGCATTCGGAGATTGATGTGAGCAACTTCAGTGTTTTTGAGGGATTTATGGCATCTCATGGACTCGGTATTTTAATTGTTGCTCCTCTCACTGTAGAGATGTGATCATAACTGAGTTGTGAAGTCAAGAAGGCAGTGAGAGACAATCACAGGCAGGACTGTCTCTTTCCCTGGGAAATAAATAATAAGACTATAACCCAGAGTTATAGTCTCGGCAGCAGTTTAACTCTTGTTCACCAGTGGTTTTACCATACAGATGATATTTGTAAAAATTTCTCTTAGTGAAATGGTTATTTTCCACCTGAGGTCTCTATACATGCTATTTCATGATTTTCTGTTGTGTACATTCTCAATTTGGTGTCCATAAAATCTACAAAACTGGATTTAAAACTAGTCGCTTGCTGAGAATAAGTGTTGTGCTCTCAGAATAATACCTGCTATTAAATAACACGTCCTCTCCTCCAGATGCACTGTTCAGAAACAGAATATAAGGCAATACTCTTCTGCAGTGACATGGTCAAGAGGAGAACCCCACCCTTGATAACTCTACTGCGAGTGGTCAGGACATTGAGAAATCTTAATGCTGCAAATGTATTCTTGTAGTTGGGGGTGGGGGGTTTCTAATTTGGTTGGTTTGGTTTGGTTTCTGGTTTTTTTGTTTTGTTTTGTTTTTTAATCCAAAGCTCAGTTACAGTGTCCTTCCATCCCATTTCGCCACACTTCAGTTTTTGTTCTTTTTCTCAGCCCAGCCTAGTTCCCCCTACTCTAGACAAAAGTGTTTCTTTTCTCTCAAGCTCTTCAAACCATTCTCTTCTTTCTACACACCTTTAGGACCCTCTCTGTCTTTCCTGAGATCTGCTTGTTATTAGCAGACATCCTTTCAGGGCTGTGCATTCAGCCTTGACCGCAGTCTGTATGTCTCCAGACTGACATACTGAGGATTCAAGGATTCACTGTATGAAGGTCCAGACCAGGAGGAGTCAATCCAAATGACACTGAAGTTTGAACTGTATAACTTCCATCTATCTAGAATATTTATTGAAGGCAACATTTCATTAATTGGAGTAAGATAGGATATCTCTATTAATGCAAGTGTTATACCACAATTTACAGCAATTACAGATCAGTGTCATAGTCAAATGTCAAATTAACAGAGGCAGGCACTTCAAAAAAGAAGAAAGCCTGTTATGGGGTAGGAGAGGAAGGGAAAATAGCTAGAACTGGGAGGTTTTTAGAAATCTAAAATAAGAGGCAGATCTGATTGCATTTGAGTTTTTGCCATTTCTTATTTTGTCCTTGTGGTTTACCAATTCCTCGCTAAACAATAATAGACATTCCTTCATAATTTGATATTTAGCTATTAAAACAATTCAACATGTTCTATATATAAGTTAATTACGGCCCCACCTTAAATCAAATGCTCATGTGTAATAAGCCCAAGTCCAGTGCGGGACAATTTCTCTGCTGCTTTGAAACCCTGGTGTGGTGTGTGTGCCCACATAACATGGGGCAGTTCTTGGGCTCTTTGCAGACAGTCCCTGCAGATCTGGGCCTTTCCCTTTGTTAGGCACTTGCCATGTGATCCGTGTGAAGGACTGGAAAGGGCAGCCTTGTAACAACATTATTTCAGGAGGATAATAAGTAGCCATCATAAATTCCTTTTTTAATAGTTTATTGCCGGTTGTAGTCTATTGACAGTGCCTATTTTATAGCATGGAGGAAAACAGTTCCTTGTTGGCACTAGTCACTAAAACTGTTTGATAGCTCTGTCCCTTTTTAGTGCCTTCAGAGAAAACCTAGTGGCTCATGAAATGAATCATAAATAGCTGAGTTGAAGTTGAACAAAAGACAGAAAAAGGGAGGAAAAAACAGTCTTGCACTTAGTGAAATATGTTTATTTTGGACAATAATCTATTAACTAGTTTAACAAAGATACTTTAAGGCTCAATCTTGCTGTTTTAGCTGGAAGAAAAAAAAATCCATGATGATTGTATCTTGGGTCTTCATAAGGAGTCTGTTTAGCAAAGATTGTTTTTTTCTAGCTCAGAAATATTACATATAAAACTCTTATGTCCCAGATTTCACCTTTTTTGAAAGAAGAAGCAGCACAAATTAATGCTTAGAATTGTCTTACTATCACTGTCCCGTTGCGTACCACTGGACAATTTATGCAATCTCATGGGGTAGTATACAATAGTATTTAGAGAGAGCTGAGAAAGAACTGAATGCCCACTGGGTCCCAAACAATTCCAACTAGGCTGCTGTGTAACATCTCTAGAAATTTACATACCTGCTATAAATCATTTTACTCTGAGCCCTAGGACCATCACTCTTACATGAGTTCGTTGAAAATCCAGAAACCCGAGTGTCCCAGTCAATACCAGGCTTCGCTGGACGTCTAGGAGGACTTGCCATCTTTAAGGGTGCCATTGTATAATTTTGCTAAAGGTTACTGCCCAGTCTTTCTCTTTCCCCTCTCCCTCCCCAAGGGCTGATGAATGGAATCTTGAGACTTCAGTTTCACACTGAAATATTAATCTAAATTCTTGTCAGTTTTGTCCCTAACCAGCACTTTCCTATGTCATCTGTGTGAACAGGGGAATTCTAATCTCATCTAGAACACACCAGGAAGATCTGACTTTGGACCTAATTTATTTTGGATGAAGTATGTTGCCAGATGCCAGCTTGAAATATAGGACTGAATGATGGAGCCCATTATATACGTAACAGTGCGACAGAAGTGAGACACCTGAGTTCGATGTCCTCAGTCCCAGAGGCTGAAAAATTTTAAATGAAATCTGTTTCCCATTTGTCATGAGAATATCTAAACCATCACCCTTCTCAAGGTGAGCTGCACTGCAAGTGCAAGGGGAGTACAGCTCTGGATCCTTTATTTTCAGGCATTCAGTAATGCTTCTGGTACCTGCTTCCTCTTCTGCTAATACTTCTAATTTAATGTTTTTGGTTTTAATTCCTCAGAAGAGGACTCAAAGCCCCAGAACTCCCATGCTTTCCAAGTGATGCTATTTATGAGGGTTGAACAGTGCTGACTCACTATGTTAACCTACACTCTTCACTCCATGTATCTAGAATATGGAATGTCTGTGCTTTTATGGATAAAGCAGATGTAAGTTTGAGCCATCAGTCACTGTGCTAAGGAAATGAAGCCATCCTTCCTACTTCCAGAGCAAACGCTGTGATCTGTCTCTTTAGATTTTTATTTTTTACTGTATAGCTGGTAGTATTTTCTTCACCTGAGGTAACCTCATACTCTGTTCATGTACAATATGATTCAAAGGAGAGGGTAGGCCATATTGCCTATGCAGGTGAAGACAGTTTCCTACAGATATAGCCATCAGGTGCTTAAACAGTGAAAGCCCAGATAGGATTTCAGGTGCTCCCCTCTCCCTAGCATTCTTTGTGACCCCCTTCTGTGTTCCCATCTTGTAACTACTTGGGCCCTCTTCTTATTCCTCTTCTTAGGTGTACATGCACTGTAGAGGAAACCTGGACAATTTAGGCTGAATTTTAGATTTCAGTCCAGATGGGCTGGTGTTGCCCCTAGTTTCTGCCAGCTTTCATTCTTTATTGTGTTGCAGTCTTATGATTTTATAGGGTGAGAATCTGTGATTTTTATTTCTCCCAAGTAGGCTCAGATTGCACTGTCCACTTCAGGATTGGATTTCTCTTGAATCCTCTTTCTGGGCACTTGTCCTGAACTTCATACATTTCAATCTACCTCTCCACCAAAACACTTTGTGCCTATGATTTATGATTGGCAGTGGTTCTCAGTTTTGCCCTAGGGCCAATGCATAGCATTGGCCTTCTCTGATAACCTGAAATCTTGTCCCAGTTCCTCTCCTCCTGTCACCTCTTGAGTGTTGCCATTGGCTGAGGAAGACGACCTACCATCTTTGGGTTTGGTGCAAGGAGAGAGAAATGCTTTTCTTTAAAAACTTTTAGTGAAGAATCATGATGGCAGAAATTGCCCTTGTGGTGTGACCTGTGGTAGACTTCTCTGAGAAATGTATGGAGTCTGACCTGTTACAGAATGCACTGGAAACCTGAGGAGTGGCTAGGAAAATCCAAGCAGAAGACAATAATGAATGTCACATCACTCCTTCATATCAGGCACTTACTCTTTTTTTAGTACCTATATGCTTTTAACACCTAAGGGCATTAATAAATGAAATAAATATTGCAGAAATCCTGTCTGTTATTTGTCAGCAATCTGAAACTGCAGATGAAAGATGTGATTGATGCCAAAATGAGTATGCAGTGCATATTTGGCCTGGTTTTGTTCTGCCAAGAACAAGGCTCATATGAATGAATCACTGCAGCCACACACCCAATGAAACCAACTGGGCAGCTGTTTGCATGCAACAGACCAGAGGGTGAGGGCCACAAGTCCTGATCTGCACACAGTTACACACAAGTAACTTTGCACTGGTGAATGGTTTCCTTTATTTTTATTACCTCTGCAGCAGAGAGAATTGTCTTCCTTATTTCATGTATGTTGTAAATGCAAAGTTGCTTGTTATCTTTCAGCACTTGCAGGATCCTGGCCCCCAGCAATAAATTAAACAAATAATTTATTGTATGTCACTGTTTCTTTTTAAGAGTTCCAGTCACCTGTGAGCATCTGGTGCAACAGCCCATGCTTTACTAGTGTGTTCTACCTTTCTTTCACTTAGGTTTCAAAGTCCACTTGCTAGACAGAGTCAGCAAACCCCCTTTTTTCCACTGTCGTAGGACCCCTATAGTTTTTAGAACTCCACAGAAATGCCTGTGCATGGAGAATGAGTACAGTTTCTTTGGGGTTTCTGTTTGTTTGTTTTGTTGTCAGTGTTTTTGTTTGCTTTGTTTTGTCCTGTCCTGTTTTCCCTGTGAGATAGTTTACATATTCTGTTGCAACATCTTGTCTTTACAGCTGGTTCATTCACTTTTCCATTTGATATAAAGTCTTAATCCTTCTCTGTCCAGTTTTTCCTCCTCTCACTGGGACACAGTAGAGCAAGGAAATGCTGTGCAATACTGACACCTGCCAATATCTGTCTGAAGAGCACTAATCAGCTTACTGTGTTTCCTCATGACCTGGCCCTTCTGTAGGGAGAAAAACCCTCTTGACTTAATACTTTAGGAAGATGGGCAGAAATGTTAGAGTCTTCTACTCTTTTCTCCTTTTTTTTTTCCCTGCAACTGGGGAAAATAAGTGCAGAGAAGTCTTCCAAACCAAAGAGAAATTTAGAATCATGGAAGCTAAATACATATGCACCCAATCATTTTAGTGATATATTACTTTGCCTAATCATTAACTTAAAATGCCGTATAAGAATTTGTAATCCACAGTAAATCATTTAGTAAGAATGATTTAAATGTACTTCTGGCTAATGTAAAACAGTCTGGTTTCCACACTTGGTTGGCTGCCAAACATTGTTTAAGAAAGAGGAGGGGGGTGTGATCCAAGTTGACATAAGTTATAGCAGATACAATGCTCCAATATAGTGGTGGTTTGCAGATTATTGGGTTTAAGAGATAGGAAGAAGATGACATATTAAGTACTATGAAGATTGCCAGGCCTTTTTTGTGCCTTAATTAGGATGCTTTGCAACTCTATGTTTAATTCTTCTCAAAACCTGCTTGTAAATGCCTTTATGACTATCTTATCTGCAATGGCATTGGAAAAGTGAAATGCTGGTTGATATGCTTACACAACAGGAAAATAAAGAGACTACTATTATGGTAGATACACAAAGTTGTTCTTTTTTGTGTGATGGTGGAGGAGTTAATGTTTAAAAAACAATTGAACCAAGCATGCTCTGTGCTGAAGTTCAGAAGGAAACGAGGAGCAGCAAGAGGTGACGTGTCAAGTGGATGAGTTGTTGAGGAGGGAGACTGGGAATGGCCTTGGTCTTAAAGAACAATAGTATCTGAAACACAGTAAATGGTAGTAAACAGTGAGGGCGAGGAAGGTGTCTCCTGCATCCACAAGGTTTTTGTTTTAGATTTTTATTGAAAGTAAAGGAGAAAACAGGGATATGTAAATACTGATTTTAATGTAGAGAACAGTCCCTTCTGTGAAGTGCTTCCTATTCACTATCTTGTAGAAGATATATTATTTCTGCTGTCACAATCAAAATCTTCTGGAAAATGAGACACTTTTGGATTCATTTCGTATCTTCTATCTTTTCTTAGACTAAGATTATATCAGCACCACATGGGTGCAAAAAGCCAGGGGGAGATCTGTTTCATAGACACTGCAACATGATGGAGCACAGCCAAAAAACTCTGTGACATTCTTCATAGGCCAGCTGTAGCATCATGGGTGAACTGTTTGAGTACTTACTTAGATTTTCAAACAGTTTGTTCGGCCCTTCGTGCTGCTCCCTCTACGTGATTTCCAGTACCTGAGGCAACTAGCTCTAGCCTTGCTGGAACTTCTTCCTCTTCTCCCTCCCTCAGTCACAGAGCCCAGCAATCTGGACAGGATACTTATGACCTCAGATCTCTCTGATGCATTGGAAAATGTCTACCTCGTGGTGCCCATCTGCAAATCACCCTGTCACGACTTTGCTCTTGTGTGAGGTTTGAGAGCACGTTCTCAGCAGAGGAATGATACGGAAACCAGCTCATTCTGCACAGCCACCATGCAGTTCCTGCAGACATTCCCCCTGTGCCACCCCTCCAATGCTCTTTTGAAAAGTACATCATGGTCAAATGGGTGTAACTCCTCTAAACACTCTGCAAGGAACAGCCTTTGCAAATTCAAGTGTTAATACAACAGAATCAGTGAGTTTACAGAAAAGCAGATTTTAGCAACATTGAGAACACTGCATATGAGAGTATGGAAAGCAAGGCTATTCCTTAGGAATTTTAAAATATCCGCTTAATTGATGTATTACATAGCCCAAATGGCCACAAGCGACTAATGACTTTTGAATTAATATTTTTTGCAGTACTCAGCTATAAAACCTTAAAACTATGTGGTTTTAGAGTGTTATTGAGCATTTTCTGACAGTTTTGCTGCTTTTAGCAGAGGTACTCAAAAAGCAGATGCATCTAAAATAAGTGTTAGGAGGCAGACAGCAAAGAGGGGAGGAGGCTTGTTGGTATTTGTTCGAGAGCAGGTGATGTTGAAGGGGGTGGGAAGGTTTGTGCAGCAGGAAACAAGACAGCCAGTAAATTATAATGAAACTAAGATAAACAGTTTTGAGAGAGCTGTTTGACCTGTTTGGACCTACTTTCTCCTGCCATTACCACTGACCAGCATCTGTACACCTAGGGGTAACTTACCTTCTGCATGGTGCAGCATCTATTTATGTGGAGCTTTACCCCTCTTGCTTACAGGTCAGAAACTCCTAGCCAGCCTTGCTTAATGTAAGGTTGTTTGTGGCCATGGCTGGAGTAACAGAGCACAGCCCTGGGGAAGATGGCACAAATGTGAGTCCAGCTGCAACATCAAGAGTACTGCCTGAACACTGGTGTGAAATATTAGTGCAGATCCAAAGGAGAGGACAGCAGAGGATGGCCAGCCCTGCCTTAGTGGCATTTATATGTCAGGTCAGAACCTCTGGTGGATGCAAGCACTGCTCACATTGAGTGGGTGGAGTCAGCAATGACATTGCTGGGGAGTCAGTCACCTTTGGGGAGGAGGCAGTCACCTTTTCCTCTGCTTTGGGCACTGCACAGGCACCTGACCAGGTCCCTTGCAAAGCTCACATACATCTTGAAGTGTGAACTCAGCAAGGTTTGGTGCCACTGCCTCTCCTCCCTCTCTTCTACCCTCTACAGGGGATGACGCAGTAGAGCTCTCATCTTGGCTTAGCTAAAACTGGCCAGTGGCATCTGACAGGACCTTGAAGGTCAGGAATTGGGCATTGTCTCTGTGACTGTAGACAGATGGTGCCTGCTGGGCATGCCAGCCTTACCTGCAGCAGAAGAGCAGAAATCGTTCTCGTCTCTGGTGCTTCAGCTCCCTCTAGGAGGGTTCAGGGATTCAGAAGCCCTCTGTCTAGGAGTCAGGGTCTGCAGCTGTCTTCCACGCCATTCCCCTCAACATTGTTTTTCAGCAGTTCCTGGCTCAAAAGAAAGCCATCTACATAATGTACCTTCAAGGTCCCTCTGCCTGAAATTCTTGCCTGTCCTTTTCTGCCATTTCCTTTAATCCTGTGGTTGAACTTGCCGTAACCTCTAGCAGCAGAGGATTGTCCTTCCATCCCAGTGCATCCAGAACCCGCCATGCTCCTAAGTGCTTGGTCTGTCCCTGTAGTTCGCACACCCCCTGGCTGAGGGAGGAAACCCTGCAAAATGGCATTCTGGGCCATAGCTTTTCTTTGGCTACCTCTGAAAGTCTTATCGGCTCAGCTGACAGCCTTGTTAGGCTGTGAAAAGATTGACGTGTAAAAGGAGTCCTATCTGCATGTATGTGCGCACCACTATTTCGTCTAAACAGCGACACCTCCTGATACCCAGGCTGCAGCTGTGTTAGTGGGTTACTACTCCAATAAAGCTGTTGTTGTTGTTACACACAGTAAATGACCTCCCGAGGGCCACCCTTAACAAGAACCATGTCTGCTCCTGCGTTTCATTCAGTGCCAAGCATGCTGTCAGCACTTAACAGCTATTAATAATAACAGAAGGAATTACAAAGCTTCATGGGATAGAATAAAGCCTGCTTAAAGGCAGTTCTTTGAGGGCTGTCCTACTTTGCTTGTATTCATACATCCAAACTGGATCTATTTAAGATGACAAAGTTAAACTTACCAATGTAATGTAATTCCAAGTTTGAAGCCTTGCCAACCATTAACTGCTAAGACTATTTCTATAAACAAAGAGCACTTTCTAAAGGAACATTCACTTCAGCTTTTAACTGTGATATCCTGGGGGAAACAGTTGTGTTGGTGAAAATTCAAATATGCAGTTTATTCATACATTAATTAAAAAATGTTTATAAAAGCAGTGAAAATTTCTGTTGCAGGCATTTTCTGGCAGCTATTTGATTAAAACCGGCTTGAAGCATTCATCATATTCTTCAGGTCCTATAGCTGGCTGGCAAATGACAACAAATACCTGATATGAAGGTAATTATTTTTCAGATGCATTGGGCCAGCCTGGTGTGACTGTGGGCAAATAACATTATTTTAGTTTGTTGCACCTATGGAACCATAACTGAATTTATTCAATTTTGCAGATAATGAGCATCTTAGAATTTCCATAGAGGGCTGAAAAAACATATTCATGTATGAACATGAAAAGCAGTGTGTAATTTGTCACTTTTGAAATAGATGGATTTGTCTCAGTTTTCCATGGCAGGTCGGGCAAAGTTTACTCTCACCATGGTCAGAGGAAAGAGAGCTGGGTAACATACTATTCTGCTGTTGAAGAGTGTCAAATTAAGATTAGGTGGCTCTTTAGTAAATAAAAGATGGAAAATTCAACTGCAAGATACATGTTCTGAAATATTTTATATATATTATTATTATAAAATGTATTGTGACTCCAATTAAATGAACAATGAACATAATTTATCCTCTGATAATGAGCAGTGAACAATAACATCAACTTCTGAAAAATACCAATGGATGCTTTTTCCTAGTATTTCCGCTCTTGCTTTTCAGCCTTCAGTGACTTAATACAGACCTATGTCAACAGGCTAAATCAAGATGTGAGCATTTTAGGCATGTCCACGTGTGATTATCAATTACGTGCAATTATATAGCCCAAGATGTTCTAAATGTGCTCGTGACACGACTCTGCAATCACACACTATCTTCTGATCTCATTGCTTGTGTATTTAACTTGACTACAATGTGTGTCCAGTGCAGCAGAGAAGAGTACAAGCAGAGATCCTATACTGTGTTAAGGAACCTGCTATCACCTCTGTGGCTATGACAGTGAGTTCTTCAGGCTAGCCTACTTATCTAACATTTTCACATAGATTTTTACACACTATTGAAACAATAGCAAAAACAATAACCAGAGGGAAAGGGTTGTAGTCAGTTCTGTTTGCTGGATGTATAAAAGCACACGATGAATCTGGCAACCGTAACATTTTTGTTAGTAGTTTTATGGGGTCTAAGGAAAATCTCTGATTTATGTTGCTCTCTGACAGTTTAATGGTGTTGCTCATTATGAAAAATTGAGGGACTAATGCTCCCAACACCAATATAAGCAACTAAGTGCCAGATAAAATGAGCCTGAATTCATTAAGTTACACCTGCACCAACAATACTTATGCTGATGTTCATTCTGAGCTGATGATATTACAAGTGAATTATTATCCAGTTAGATCACAAACACGGCTTTGGTTATGATGGCATGTTTATTCACATTAAGGTTTCACTACTTGTTTGGAAGCAGGAACATAGTTTTGCAGCTCATTTGGATATTTTTTTTTCCTAAGCAGATGGAGGAGAGGTTGTTTTTTGTGAAAATAACAGGAAGGTAACATAAAATACTTGAACATGTAGTGTTTAAAAAACCCATCTCAGTAATGCTGCCCTGTGGGTCACCACCTCTTGGTCTGTATGGCTAAGTAAACATTAAAGATTAACACATTTGTTACTTGATTTTGATTAACTGTCAAGAGAAACACACAGGGCATGGACTGAGAAGGCAAAGGCATTAAAACAGGTATCATAATGTGTAAAAGGAGTTTATTTTTCCCCCCTAACCATTACCTGGTTTTCTCTTTTCTGCCATTTTGAGTCTTTCTTTCTCTTCTTGAGTTTTTCCTGCCTTCCATTAAAAGCAAGGCCAAATCCTAACTAATTTTAACATGGGGCTTGAACAGTTTATGAAAGGTCTTGTGCAGTTGCCTACCACAGCAGGAGCTGTGCAAATCTTTTCCACTTTGATGCTCCCAGTGCTGAAGTCTCTCATCAACTGGCACATTAGTCCAGTTCCCACTGACACAGCCCTACAGAAGGTGATTTTAAACAAGTCATTCTACTCTGTGCATGTGTGTGCTGGGTTCATGTGTATCTATGTTTGCTCCTGTGGCAGCACAGTGCTGTCTATAGGTGTGCTGATCAGTCCCTGTCCAGTCAGCGGGGAGGGCAGGAGGACAAACCACCTGTCTGTCTGCAAAAGACCAAAACAGCACAGAAAACTCTACAATAGTGCAACGTTGGCACACTGCAAAACACTAAAGCACCTCCTGATGCGAGGGCAAAATCTGAGGAAGTGAAAATAATAACAATAACAATAACAATAATACCTTATTTGGACTGATACAGTAAAAATAATATATATTTTCTCTTAATATTTTATGAAGATAATTAAGACCACTGTATTGATGGACATGTATATTTACAATAGTTTGTCTCTTTCCGTACATTTTCATGAAAGATGTTGCAGGGAACTTCTGTTTTGTGGCAAAAAAATCCTACAGCACTTCTACAGTTCGGAAGAGATTAATTTTTGCTGAAGTCTGAGTTTATTTTCTTCCCTCCCTTAAGAGGGTATAAGCAGAGTGAGGCTGAATGGTTACCTAATGCATGTGTATTTTGAAAAAGATGAGAAACTGTTTTCACGATGCGTGTGCTGTGGTGACTGCTATAAATGCAGAAAGTGGCCTGTTAAATGGTGAAAAACAAATGATGATGAACAAAAACAGCAAAGAGGTGCAAATCGCAGCCTTCTCAAACTGCCAGCTTTTGCCAGGCCTCTGCGCAAGGCAAAGCTCTGTCAGCTGACCACAGGGATGTGTGGCAGGTGCCTGGGGACAAAAGGCAATGTGACAAGTCAATGCTGCCTTGAATGCCAGTGTTGACTGTTTCTGGCTGGGTTTGGGTTGCAGAGCAGCAGTAAAACAAGAAGGGTACCCCATGCAGTGCCCATTAACGTGGAAGCTACCACCAGTTTCACAGTTAGAAGTTTAAAATATATACCTCTTTGTTTTGGGTTTGATTGTTTGTTTGTCAGTTTGTGCTGGAAATCATGTACTCAGACTGCTTTATTGCTCTGTGTTTCTTTAGGTATGTCTTTGGCTGACAGGGCATGAAGCTTTACCTTAGAGCTCAGCTCTTGAGCAGACTTGCTGAACTGTAAGTAAAGTGGATGCTGCAGCTATGCAAAACATGGCATTATCGGGTCATCTACCCAGGGCTGTTAAATAGCATGCCCTGTTCCCTAAGAAGCAAGCACAGCATCTCACATATAGAGTGACAATTCATCTGCAAAAACAAACAAACAAACAAAATAAAATCTGACACGATGTAACCCAAACGAGAGATCAATAATCTCATCCTAGGATTTTACGAAAGAAGCACAACAGCTACTCTGCTAGAGCATGTCCCATGGTGTTTGCTAAATAGCGTGTGTAGATATAATCAATTGCTCATTAGAGATGCCACACACAACACAGATACAAACAATCATGCCATTACTGATTTACCCTTGACCCTGTGCTGTTAGCACATAAGGAATGAGGTACAAGACCACAAGAGCTAGGGAGTAATTTTTCCTGTTCCCTGTGGGAAAACTTCTTCGTCGCTTTGCAATTACTGTTCAGGAAGGCACAAGCCTGCTACATCTCAAAATTAGACGACATGTACCTTTGGAGGTGTCGACACTAGACTGGGAGATCTCTCAAAGTAACCTCCATCAGTACTGGGAAAGGCTCTCCCACGAGCTCACTGCAGTCAGGAAGCTGAGAGAAGCCTCTCTGTTGTACCACATGCAACTCCTGCAGCTGCTGCAAGTCATCCCATGTCTGTAGGGCAACAAGTGTCTCTAAATCAGGTGTTTTTGAAGAGACTCCCTACACTCCTCACCTGCTCTGTGAGGCTTTTCATCACATCACAGGTGTGAGATGAGTAATTTCTGTTGGATTAAGCTGTACGAGAAAATACACCATAGGAGAACAAGGTGTATTTCAACTGCTAATCAGCATCCAGTCCACAGGATGCTGATATAAACCTCTGATATAAACCTCTCCAACATGTGGTGCATGTGGAAACTGGGTTCTCTGCACCTGCTGTTTCCCTTTCAGACCTGCTCCAGCTGAGCAGCGCTGCTCAGCTAATGCAGGCACAGCCTTTGAGATCCCACCTGGCTCGGCTGTATGCTTCTCTGCCAGACACACTGATTCACATTGGGGATGGAGCAGCAATAGCGACGTTCAGCACGTCCTGTTGATGTCTATTCACCCTGACAGCTAAAGTGGAGCCAATAATGATACTTGCAGCAGGCACAGATTATCGTAGGTGCTGTATACAAACAGCATGCCCTAGTTCTTCGCAAATGACCCTTGGACTCCCCCCTGCTCCTTCATGCAGACAGAAGCCTGTCCCATTAGGTCACAACGGTGAGGAGGAGGAGGCGGGGGTGCATGTGAGTGCACTGTGCAGTCCTTCCAGATGTCTCTGCTCCTGCTGTGGGAGCGCGGATGGGTACCCTGTTCTTCGGCGATTTCACTGGGTCTTTCATCACGAGTATTTATTTCTTGTATAAGCCAACCCTCGGTTGTGAGAGAGCACAGGATACTTTTCATCTTTAATATTCGTAGTAAAGGACAAAAGCTTCGGCTCCCTGGGCTCAAATGCCGGGTGTCTCACAACGAGGGGCCGCTTATGAAGTGTCGGCTCTCCACTTCTGACACCCGTCGAGTCAGTGAGGGAACATATCTCCTTAAATCTGCACAGTTTTAACTCGGGCGGCTGAGCAGAGCCGGGGACCGGCGGCGCCTGCGGAGCTGCCGCGCCGGCACAGCATCTCCACGGCCGCGGCTGCGCCCGGGCGGCCCCGGCGCCCTCTGGCGCTGCCGGCGCGGCGAGACAGCCGGGCACACACCGCTCCGGCCCCGGGGGGGCCCCTCGGCCACGGTCCAGATGGGACACGGCCCCGCGGGAGCAGGGGCTCGGGCTCCACGCGGGATGGAGGCTGCAGCATCCTCCCCGCGGGGAGGGGCCGCCGCTCTGAGGGCCTGCCGTGTGCGTCACTAGGGCTCTGTGGAGAGGAACGAGCCCTACTTACAGGTTTATTTTTTTTCCCCGAGACCCAGATTTCCTAAATCCCGATTCAGTTTTAAAATAGCTCTTCAAAGGATTTCAGCGTCCCCGCCCGTGCGTGGTGTGCGCTGGGGAGCATCATTTGCGCGGGAGCCCCTGTGCCAGGAACGGGAGCGGCTGGTGAAATCGGCAGCTGTGGGAAAGGGCTGCTAAAGCACAGCAAACCGAACCGTGCCTGGTGTACTCCCGCACTCACTCGCAGATACCGCAGCGCCGGTGTTAAAAAGCAGACTTCGGGTTTTATCTGAGAGGAAATTCGCACGCTGCAGCATGTGGCATTCAGTGTCTGGAAATAGCTCCTTGATCTTAGAGAAGCTCTGTGCAGAGTTTTTACTGAAATTAATAGATCATGCTCAGTTTCATATCAATAGACATGGCTCTTCTGATTTCATATGTTAACCAGTTTACGACCAAAATCTTCTAAACAGAGTTATAGTAGGAAAAATCCCAAGAACCCATGCAGGGTTACATAGCTGAAAATACATAGGACATTCCGTCACTATGACTAGAATGCATGACACCTCGAACTATTAAAACCCCAATATTCTGCAGGTCTGCATTAGCACTGCAGGCAATGTGGCAGAATGCAATTTTGCTTAAAGAGCACCAGCTTAAATTAAAAGTGGATTGAGCAAAATCTCAAATACAGTCTTTCAGGTGCTCTGTGGAGTTACACCAGTATAATCTCAGGCTGTGACAGTTCACCTTGGTTGAAGACTTGACCAAAAAGGTTTGTTCTTTCACTCATCATAGGGCAGAAAGAATTCTTAATGCTAAGAAGTGAATTCATGTGATGGTTACATCCCAGTAAAAAACAAAAAAACCCAGCCCCAAAATCCAAACAAAGAAAGAAAACACACATGACCCAACAACCCCCCAAAAAGTTAAAAAGACTGTAAAAATAGAAAAAAAAGATGAAAGTAGAAGGTGGAAAGAAGATAAGGAAGAAAAAGCCTTTCTAGAACTTGTCTCTGTTCTTAAAATTGATGATCAGCACTCAGTACAGCAAAGAAATGTCATCACTCTGGAGTTTCTCAAATATCTGTTGATCATGAAAAGACTCTTACAAAATTCAGGCAGAATTAATCTGATGGGTGAAGATCACTTCAATATGTTGCCATTTAAACTTAATATTCAATCTTCTCTTTAAAGAGAAACCCAGGACTCTTTCAATTCTTTTCAATGAATATAGTGTCGCTAGAAGTAAACTTTAAAATCAATGTGGAGTCAAGAGTGCAACCTTCTGGGTTTTCTTATATTTACTCTGTCAGTATGACTTGATGTAATAAAAATAAAGATATTATTACCTCATGAAATTTATGCTGGGGGGTTGGGGGAGGGAGGAGGGAAGAGCAGCAGGAAAAATCTGTGGTGTCTGACTGAAGGAATTTTCTTGTTGTGGGGGAGGGTGACTGGGCAGAAATTTTGACCCTAGTCCTGCAATTGGATCCATCAAGCCTGACCTCTGTGCTACTGCAGTGCTTGCTGGAGTCAGCAGAACTAAGTGCTAAATGCAGGGCTCTGTCCATGTGGAACTAACTGGGGATTTGGGACCTTCCAGTTTCCTGCTGTGGAGGGAGGATGAGTTCACCTCTGTGTAAATTCAGAAAAGGAGCAAGACACTTCCATAAGAGAAACTTGCATTTATTTTTAGATCTTCTGTTCTCTCACTCAATCCCATAGAGATCATGCTGAACACAGCATGCCTCCTTCTCCAACTACCTCCTAACACCAGGCCATCACTGCTGAAAAACAGTGTGTCCCATATTTCTCTAATGAGAAAAACACCTCACAAAGTTTGCAGTCACTGTTCAGTAGCTGCTGCTGCAGTTGCTAATCCAGCTTTGAGTCTGTTTAAACGTTGTGTCCCAAATATGACCTCTGTCAGTGTCTTGTCCATCACTGTGAAGCACAGTGGTTGTTTTGTGCCCCCCACAAATGCTTTATTTCTTGGCAACCCCTAAGTACGCAGGACAGGGAGGTGTGCACCTGCAGGTCCATGCAGCTGGACAATATTCTGAATGCACACCTCCATCCAGAGCTATGTCTCCTGATTGCTAGAGGAGCTGCAAAGAAACTCAGAGACTTCCAGCTGTCAGGTACATCAGGTTGGTGTGCAACTGTCTGTGCTCAAATGCCAAGCTTCTCCAGCCCCCAGGAATGGGATCAATCACAAATGGATGAAATCTGGCAAGAGCCGAGACAGCCGTGTTGACAAGTATGAGAAAGTTGATGCCTTCCATAATGGACACCTGCTTTGAGCTGTGCTGTGCCAGGCCAGAAAACTGACCCACAGGCATACCAGCAGTGCACTGCTTGGTTACTCTGGACAGTGGCCATTGCCCTCTGGAGTGTTTTGTGTGGTGCCCACTCCAGCAGATGAGAGCTAAGATCAGCTTTTTGTTTGAGCTGTCTGAGGGAAACAGGCAAACCGAATGGGATCATCATAGGGAAAAACTGGCTTGTCCAGCTCTGCTGCACTTCTAGGTGCATTCAAAAGCAGAACCTGAAATATATGTGGAAAAGCAAAATAAAAATGTAGGGACTCACAGCATTGTCATTGCTCTGGGGTTTAAAAAGCTCCTGAGCAAAGCTTTTTTGGATCTTCATTCTGGATTGCAAAATTTCGGAGCTAATACACCTCATCCTTTGTTAAATACAGCTGTAAATACATTTCACAGAATCACAGAATATTGTTAATTGGAAGGGGCCCACAAGGATCATCAAGTCCAAATCTTAAGTGAATGGCCCATACAGGGATCAAACACACAACCTTGGTGTTCAGCAACATCATTCTCTAATCAAATGAGCTAATATCAAGTTGTTGTAGATTCAATGCATGGAACCAATCTGAACTTGAGGAAGAAAGTTCACTACAGCCTAGTTTCTGTCAGCTGTCAGAGAATGTGCCCACAGTTGTCTAGATACACTGGGTGCAACCTGCAGCCTGGGTTGTGTGCCTAAGACCCACATTCAAATAAGAAAAGACCTCAGAGGTGGTCCACCACAGCCCTCCCACAGAGTGGGGGTGCAGCAGCTGTGACTGTCGAAGTCCTTAACAGTGGTAGGATCACACACCTCTGTCGAGGCTTCAGAAAGATGGCATTTCCTTTAGTGACATTAACCTAGTAGTTATTAGGACTCCTGGTGAGAGACCAAGCTTTGCCTCTCATCAGGGGGCGAAGGGAACTGAATTTAATGCATGCAGGATCTCTTAGAGATCTATGTAAAAGTGGGCAGAAGCCACTATTTGTTTTCTCTGTTCTGAGACGCTCTGGCTCAAGCAGGATGCTCCAAAAAATGTCTACAGGACAGGGTTGTGAACAGGACAGGGTTGTACAGGTAAACCAAAAAGAGGAAGTCTCATGTGTAGACTGGACTTACTAACGAGCAAGCTAGTCTAAAGAATCAGACAAAATTAAGACACAATACGGACTTTCATGGATCAGACACTTGAGTACTTTTGAAGTTTCCCAAGCAATCAAGAATGAAAATACATCAAGAAAAAATCAAGTGTTTTCTGAAGATGCTGAATGTCCAGGAGCAATCATGAACTTCCACAAACATCTTGTGCATTCACAGTTCACGCTGGTTTCAGCAAGTCTGAAAATCAAGCTCCTTGTTGGGGAAACCTAATATGGGTTTAGATCCTTGAGGTTAACAGTTTTGCTATTAATAGTTTTGCTATTAAACAATTAATAGCTCTGCTATTAAGCTGCATCGCAAAGGGCTAATGAACTTTGACAAAGGAGGGGATCAGTTAAATGTCTTCAATGATACTGAACTATGTGTCAATACCAAGATGTTGCTCACCCTGTCTTATCACACAAGTGTTTAAAGAAAAGATTTTTTTGGGATTCTTGCTGGCATCTCTTAGGATTGTTGTCTCTTGTCCATGATGACTTTATGAAGACAGAGGGTATATTTCCTCATAACGTGGAGGGGACAAGTTATTACGGGTGTAGTCTTCCAGCAGTCCTTCTGGCTCATCAGAACTGTCTTCTGACCTGGAAAGAGGAAGAGGAGCGGATGCAAAAAGAATTTACCAAACACAGAGCATGCAAGTAATTTCAGTGCTTCATCCTGCCAGTCTTATCTGAGCTAAGTACTCCCTGGTTTCTTGAGAAAATGCTATGAGATGAAGTTTACTGAGATTCAGCTGTTTCCAGTGTTTTTTTCATGAAGTTTAAAAGTGAGGTGACCTTTGTCTCCACCGTGCCTACGCCTGTCACCCATATTGCTGAGGACAATGGGTCAGTCAGCAGTTTTTCAAACAGACTTTGATAAATGAACTAACAGTGACTTGTGCTGTAGAAAGGATATAATTATGAGTAATTCCCATAATTACAATATTTTTCCTTAGAGGAAAGAACTATATAAAATTATTTTGTGTACAGTTTGACCAGCTCCAAACTGCTATGCAACATCAGCAATCTTGTTTACGCCTCAAAACTATGAAAAGAGGAAGGGCTGGAAGGTTGTTACAGCAGGAGAGGAACACGTTGTGACCAGGCGTTTTCAGGAGGGAGAGCATCTGGTACCAGACTGATTCTTGCATGGTTGCAGAAATGTTGTTTGTGTGCTGACTCGTGTACTGTGATTGTGTTTGAGTGGAAGCCTCTGGCTGTACACATAATAACCTAAAAGTGGCAAGATAAGCATAAAAAACCCTCCCCAAACAGGAGCATATATATCTTAAAAAGTAACAAGACATTTAGTTGACTGAAAATTGAAAGGCATTTATAAGGGAATTGAAATTGTATAAAAAACACTTTCCAGGAAGAGTATGTTTCCTCACTCAAGAAGAATTCCTAACAAAGACAAAAAAAAGTCTGAGGAATGATAATACTGTGAACTAGCTGTAGCTTCCTATGAAACCACACTTAGTACTTAAAATATTCAGAAGACTGTGTCCAAACACACTAAGGCAGTTCAGAAGATGTACCTCTGATTCCTGGTATTCTCTGCAGGATAAGTAGTGTAGTTCTCATCTCCAGTAAAAGCCAGGTTATCCAGGGCGTAGGCATGGCAGAAGTGAGGAGAATCCGGGTTGAGAACTGGCGGGGTGCTGGGGGGAACAGCACCGCAGCAGCTGAGCGCTGGGTGAAGGCAGCCGGGACTCACAGCAGTGACTTCCTGGGATGGGTACGGTGGAGGGATGTACTGCACCACTGTGGCACCATGGAACGTTATAGGCTGGTTAATGCCGGTGAAGACAAAGGACTGTCCGCTTGCAGTCTGGTCAAGTTCCGACGTATTTTCCTCTCTTTCTTTACAGGGCTTGCACGTAAGCATGTTAAATTTACAAACAGCAATCAGAATAAAAGTCACCCCAACAGACAGCAGAATAGGCCCTAGTAACTGAGTCCACTCCAGGTGAGTAATGCCGTCGTATTTTATCCATCCCATCACGGTGAAAGTGATCCCCACCAGTCCCAAAAACACACCTGAAAAGAGCAGGGTGGTGCCAGCTTTATCCCCATCTGACACCAGGGCGTCAGATCTGTTTGGCTGACAAGGAGTGACAGAAAAGACATTCAAGGAGAAATCTTCTACACTGTTGTTGTTTTGCTCCATTACTGAGTATAACGTGTCTTCTCCCTCAAGAGAAAGGGGGCTTGTAAAGGACTTCGCAGAGCATTTAAAGTCAAAGGTTCAGGTTAGTTATACAAGAACTTTGTGCGTGTATGGTTAACAGAGTCCATCATGTGAAAGAATAAACTTTGCTTGGAAGAATAAAGGTCTGAGAAGTGAAGCCTGAAGCCATTACTAAAGATTTCTTGAATTACCACCATCACTTCCGAAATGGCTTCACCCCTGCATGGCTGCCTGTCTCTTTGTGTTTCTTCTTCTTTAATTTAGCACCCATGATACTGTGATGCCCATTCCGGATAGAAGAAAAAGCAAGCTGGAGCTATCACAGCTTTTCCTTGGCCCCAGCTAGCTGATGCACCCAGCATATGGACAGCATATGTTTAGTCAACGGAAGTGAGGAGATCCTGGCTCTCCACTTCCTTTTCCATTTTCTGCAGGAAAATTCCACATGGCTATTGCTAGGAATGCTTTTCCATGCTCTGAAGCGTGACATCTATAGTCATGCCTGGACCTCTGTTGCAGCTCATTTTGCAGTTCATGGTTTAAAAATTATCAAAGCAGGCTTTCTGATATTTTTCTGGGACAACCACTGGGTGAGTAGAAGGGTAAGTGGCAACAGGATGGTGAGCACTGAACAGCCTGGGAGAGCTGCTGGCTGTGTGAGAAACATTCAGTCCAGCCAAAGCTTTCCAGCTGGTTGAAGGTAGCATAATTACCCTGTAATTTCCCCTTAATTGTGGACATTTTTTGTTGTGGGATTTCCACATCTTCTTTAAGGTTTATACAGAATAATGTCCAAATACCCTGAATAGCACATCACTGCAGGAATGAGAAAAAATCTCCTGTAATGCTAAACTTGACAGAGTGAGGGATCTTATCCTGCACTCAAAAGTACCTAGGATATCTCTTCATATCACAATGAATTGTTCTGCTGAACTAATGTCTCATATATTAGACAGATTATTGAATTTTGAGATTTTCTGCTTCCTAACAGTTTCAGACTAAAGTAACTGCTGTTGGAGTGTTCTGGTAGAATCTCTTTGTATAATTCCTTGAGGAGGAAATATCTCCAACTACTCTGTCTGTTTTGACTAGCATGGCAGGGTACTACACACAGGACATTGATTACTGCTCAGGCAGTAGAACACATAATGTTATTTCCTGCTACCAGCAGCTCTGGGGAAGCAAGCTTATCCTGCGATTTATATGATTAAAAATAGCTCTAGAACTAGAAAATTCACCTTTCAGACTGCTTCTTCTAAGTCAGTAAAAGTGCCTTTAATCTACTGTGCATTCACATCACACAGTGTGACAACACCTCTCTTCTGCAAAGGGCTACTCATCAAATTTGGCACCTTCAGAATTGATGCTGAATGCAATTGTAGATGTCTTTCTCATTTTTTAGCACACCGACCTTTAGGAATATTAGTGCTGGATTCCTTAAAAAGAACAGCAGTGAAGTTTCCAAACTCAGCATTATTGTCGCTCCTATTACCCAGGGTGTCAACAAATTTTCTGACAAATATACTCAAGATCAGCCTTTCCCACAACCCTAAGTCTCGTCAGGATTCTCTGCACCTCTTGAGCAAAGAGATCAGTCTTGCAATGCAGTGGTTTTGTATGATGACAACTAAACTAGGAAGTACTGAAATACTAGATAAACTGTCCTTGTACTGGTGATTATAGCCAAAGTCTAAGTCACCTTCAACCTCACATTTGTTAAACTTAATGGAATGAACTTTTACTGCTTTTTACAAGTCAGGTTTTTCCATCATTCCTGCCACTGCTGAATCTTTCAGGCTTTCCAACACCCTTTTAAAAGCAGCACTATATTACAAGAGCTGTCTAGCTAATAGTTTATACAGATGTAGTGTCACCTCGCTCCTTTCATTCATTCAAGAACTCTGCAACTGCTATTTGCATTGGGATCACGCTGGAGCACTTCCTCAATCCTATGGAACGGTCCTTAGATCCTGTCTGGAATCTGAATTTTCCAAGTTGGATGTTGTGTCAACCCACCTCTGTCTCTTTGCCTCTGGTCTAGGGCATGACTTCATGATTGTTGAACAAGTGCACAGCAGAGCTGGAGAACACAAGCTTCTTTTTTTCTTTCCAAAGCTACATGCCACTTGAACTTTCAAAACAGGATGGAAAACACTCCCGATTGGTGTGCTAGGATCTGCATTAAAATTACTCCTTTCCCTGTAAACTGTCCCCTCTCTGTAAGACAGTTTCCTCTATGCCTCCCCATATTTCTGCAATTATTTGCCCAGAGACTGGTAATGATGCAGTCAGGCAGCTGTCAAGGTCTTAAGAGATTACTGGATCACACTGATTTTTTTAAGACCAGTGCTTTTCTTTGCCAATAAGAGTATGTTCTGGGGACTCACTTAAAAATGCTGATTTACTAAATACATCCCTTTTACCTGGTATGACTCCTAAGCAGAAGAGTTTTGTGAACCAAGGAAAATTGGGCAGAGGGAGGCTTTTAAGAATGAGTGCTGTTTTCAGATCTCACTACAGTTTTGTTCTCATCTGCTTCAGACCTTACCCTTGAACACAAGCACCGCTTTGCTTTCTGTTCCTCCACCTAATTTTCTATTACCAGTGCAGACTTCCCCTGCAGTGCTTGCTGCTGGAAGCAGGTACTCTGCACCTCCTCTAACCTGTTTCAAGAGTCATCCTAGTGAACACTGACATGCCATCACTTAAACCTTTTTTCCTCTCCATATGTTACCTAGTTTTACACAGTTGTTCACATCATCAGCCTGTTGTAGTAAGGTTTTGTTTTCTTACAAGCCAGTAACTTAAGCAGGGACTTAGTCGAAGAACACACAAAAGAAGCTGCACAACACATGGTATTGCACATTGATTAGCTTTAAAATGAGTAAGTACAAATTATCACTCCATAATGAAACATTCAGTTGTATAGAGATTAAGGAGCCAATGATTTGACTTAGTGGGACCTTTTCCTAGAGAAAGGTAACTGCACGTGGCATCTTTAGTGGAAAACGTGAATTACGCGTGTAAGAGCAGTACATGAAGAACCACTGTGAGTGGGACTTTTACCCCTGCACTACTGCACTGCCAGCCTCAAAGCATAAACAAATTGTGAGAAGCAGGTTCAGCCAGCTGCCCACAACAGCATTTACCAGCAAGGTGGCTTCCTGTGCTCCAGGGAGTGTTGTCTTGTGAGCAGGCACACCAAAATGAAGGTATTGCCATGCCTAATTGTTCAGATGCATGCATGTGTGATAGAGGGAGGAGCACTGATCTAGATGAAGTCTGGCATGTTCACTGCAGAAATGTGGAGGTATTGGCCCTACAAGTCATGATTATGAAGAGACAGGATGGAAAACGGAAAAATGGATACAGCAACACAAATCACAAGGGACAAGGATGGGGTGGGTGCAATGCAGCAAGTGCTGCAATCCCAAAAACATAGCAACACTGCAAAGACCTGTGCAATCCCAGTTTTTCAGATGAGTTAACTGTTCATTTTTTAGCTGCTGGTGATGCAGGAAGGACTTTTCCTAAAGAAAAGGCATTCATTTATATTTTTGTCAATCCCTCTCAGATCCAAAGGATTGCAGTTGTTGCAGTTAGAAGCAGAGCAATGTCAGTGCAGGCAGCAAGAAAGAGAGACCTTAACTTCACTTAGAGAGGGCAGGCAACCCTTACCTCCCACTTTGCCTGTTTAAGTAAGTGTGAATCAGTAACCAACTTGATTTGCTCCCTAGCATTTGTATGCCAAACACTTAAGCTAACCTGAGGGCAGAAAGCAGGTTATAGCACCATTAGGGGGACAGTAAAGTATCTCACTTCCTCAATAAAAATGCTATCCCGTATTATTTTAAGCTACTTTTATAGTTTTACAAGGTGTTGCTTCCTTTCTAATACAGACATGTCACTCCTACTCCCCACATCAAAAATTCCTCCCTCTAATGGTGTTCACCCAGTGGTAGCCTTCAGTGGTGATGATGCCATGATGATTTTTTGCCTTTTCTTTTACACCCCTTTTATACACTCTCCTATATAGCTTTTATGTATTCTTAGTGCTTTTAGCCTACATAGTTATAATTCATAAAGTTTGATAACTTCCCTTAGACCCAATATTCCGTTAAGCCAAGAGACCAAACATTCTGGAAACCCCAGACACCAAGGTCCTCTCCAGAACACATTCTGTAAACAAAGATAGGCCCATCCAGGGGGAAGGTTCCTCGGATGAGGGGTCTCACCCGAGTCCCTCCTTTGGGAATCTTTGATAGATATGCTAATTTTTGCAAGGCATATAATTGTATACACATCACATCCGGTGTGGCCATTTTCTTCAGTGGGGACTTCGGGGTGCATTCCGATGTGCACTTCAGCACACCTACGGATCCTTAAATAAATACTGAGGTAAAACCCTTTCCCCCTCTTAACTGTGTTCAGCTCTCTTAATTTTAAGACCAGGAAAAGGAATTAGTGAAGGCAGACCTGCTAGCCTCTTACTCATGTTTTCTGACCTTGCTGCAACAGATTCAACAACACAGTAGGCAAATACTGTTCCACTGGCTATGTTAACTCCTCCAATGCTGAGCAGTTTACGGAGATGCACCCAGCACATCCACCGAGTTTTCAAGTAATGATTTTCTAAGTCAAAACCAGAAGATGTTAATATAGCTGTAAACGGATCTATTTCCTAAGCACCTTCTCAAAATTATACAGTGATAAATTGTTTTCAATCCTTGTTTTCAGGGGTAACACCTATCCTTCCCAGGAAACTCAAGTGCTGAGTCTGAAGTCAGGTCAGCAATTTCCTGAACCATGGTTTCTGTGAAGACTGTTTTTTTATAAGTAAAGTGATCCACACTGAAGGCTCTGCAGTAGATGATCAAAACACAATAACCTTGAATGAAAAGATTATGTCTCTGTTACAGAGGACTCAGATGAGTCAACATATTCTGCTTGATTGGTTTCTTGGCTATATCTTGGGAACAACCAAATGTCAGGCAGCAGAAAAGGTTAATACTTCTGCAGTTTGCCACCACATGCAACTTTTTTTTTTTTTAAAGATGGTGAAATATTTCCAATTTGTTTAAACACTTTTTGATATTCAGCCTTTTCAGAAAATGAGTGTTCCAGACTACAGCATAAAGCTAACATGGGTCTTTGTTGCATGGGATCTTTCAGGTAAAGTACCCCAGCTTCTGTTCTTGTTATGTAACAGAGGATAAATTGAGAAAGAACAGGCTCCTTAGACATGTGCAAAGCTTTGTATGCATGAATCATGCACAGCAGTGGGCCCCACTGTTTAAACAGTAGAAGCAAAAGCTAAAAAAATAATCACAAAGATGGCAAACTATAGCTTGTATTGCAGATTGCATACAAGGAGCAATACCCTTGAAAAACTCACTAGGTAAAAAACGTTTGAGAGAAAAGAGGACAAAATGCCTACTGGCTTTTGTGGATTCCCTTTCTTCATACAGACATTTCCCACGGCTGAGTCATGCCAGTTTAATCAGCTCCCACATACTAAATCCCCCTCTGTGCCGTGTTTGCTCATTACTCTGCGTGCATAAGCCCCTCAGCTCTATCGCTGGCTAAATATACCTCCCTCGCTGGATGGTTTGTTTTTGTGTGGCTGCACAAAGAGCTGTCCTAGCACGACTGAGGGAATGACACACCACTGAAAACAAACGGCAAATGCAGGAGCTCCTGAACATCTCTCTAAAGCACTCAGCAGGTGAGAGGCATGTTCATAGAAAGGCAACACAAGGCAATCACCTTTCCCTAGGCACAGGAGGGAAATTAAGTTCCTAATTCATAGTTTGGCATTCTGTTACAGCCAAGTTCTCTGAAATTCAGCATGGTAGACGACAAGTTGAGTTGTAACTGAGGTCCCAAAGCACACAGGTGTTCAAAGACTCAGTTGAACAAGCCAGTCATCAGCTGAACAAGACATTGATCTCTTGCAAAAAGTTTCAATGCTGGCAAGTTCACCAGGCTGAACCAAGCACAAAGAATGCCTCTGCCACTTCTCTTTCTGGGCACAGAACCAGGTCTGCTTTTCTCAAACAGCATTCGGAGCAAGTCATAGAATGTCAAAGACCAGCAGCAACTGAGTTCCTCCTAATTATCTTTACCCACTACAAGCTAATCATTCAGTTTGGGAACAGGTGCAAACAAACACAAAAGAGAACTAGAACCTCCATCCTGAAGGCAGGGCACTACCAGTACCCTGGGGCTGCAGCGGGATGGCAGAGCTGATGGGTGTTATTTCTGAAGGGTCTGACAAGCACTGTCAGTTAAAAATGCCTGTTGCATGGGTTTCCATGAAACTGTCGCTCCTGCATCTGCTGATAAGTAATGTCTGCACCTCAAAGATACTACTGCTTTGTGGTGCTCACTCTCACACAATAAGCACTTCCTGTATAATCCACAAATGATGATATAAAACAGCAGAATAATCCCCCTGAAACCAGTCATTACCACAGTTCAACTGTTAGCCTATTAACTATCCTCAGGGCTCCCTTCGGGCTCTTAACTGCAGCTAAAACTGATTTTCATAGGGATTATACTTACATAAGGACCAGAGATAGTCTAAATATGGAGTGTTTGTTACCAGGCAGACCAAAAGGTAACCACTGAAGCTCTTCGTAGCATCTTCGCTACCAATCTTAACACCCCTATTTGTGAATGCTCTCAGAGTACTTGTAAAGGCAGTAACTTTGCAAACAAGTATTTTCCACAAAAGTCATGCAAAAATAGTAATAAAAACACTTCCTAATTATTCTTTTTTTGAAGCTCCAAACAGATTTAATTAAAATAATCAAAAAAGTTCGTTTCTACTTAGTACTCATTATAAAAAGAACAGCTATAAATAGAAACTGAAGCTGTAACAGAACAAGATGAGCGTTTAATGTTCTTGCAGTGAGCTCCCTTCAGACTGCTTTAGTGGAGGCCCAGCACTATCTACTATTTCTTAAAATCCAAGTTCATTGTTTATTCTTCCTAATGAAAAATTAGACACAGCCAACATGATTGTTTTTATTACAAAATGTAAATAAATTCAAAAATTGTAAATCTCTGTGTACATTTTAATTAAAAATTAAGTGAACTGTCAGTCCTTTATGAGCTGGTGTCAGATGTGGCTAAGGAAATAGATGAAAAAGATGAGGAAGAAGATGGTCAATATTCGTTATTTGTCACTGATGCTTTCTCTTCATATTTTGGTGGTGATTCAGAGGAAAGGTATAGCATTGGTAAAATATCTGAAGGTGAGCTGCTTCCAGAAATTGTATATACGGATTCATAGTCTCTGACAGCAACTGCTCTTTCATCATCAGCAAGCTGTGCTCTACAAAACACAAAACTATGTATTAGCATAATTCATTTATCCACAGTGAGTGAAATTTGACTTGATTTACATAAACATACATGTATGCACACACTTCCTAAAAATCCCTGAAGCAAAGAACTTGCATAAGCATTAGGATTTCATTCTGTGGGCTACATTATGACTCACATGAAAACTCTGTAATTTCAGATGGGAAGGGCAAAACAAGCTCCCTTCTAACCTTTCACATCACCAGTCACAGCCTGGCTTATGGGTATTAACTGCTTCTGGCTACGCTATTTCACAATCTTACTAAATCACCTCCTGATCCTTAGTTCCCAAAATATCTTCCCTTTTGTAGTGTACCACATACAGTCCCCCTCCTTTATGAAAGACAGTTACTAGATTTAGAACTGCATCACAAAAAATCACAATCCTTAGCCTTCTGAGATCTCGCATGAAAGGCAATCGAACTTTTATTAGGCATTCCAGCAATCCATGACAAATATAAGGAGTTGTATTCCCGCCCAGAGCTGGAGAAACAGAAGCAACTGGACATGACCAGACTTCAAAGTTCCCAGTGACAGTCAAGGTGAGCAGCCAAGTATTCACTGTCCTCCTCTAACCATCATACCTGGATCCAAATTGGTTGAACCCACATTGCTCTGGTAACTTGCTCATCTTGCCCTGGAGCTG
Organism: Oriolus oriolus; assembly: GCA_013400235.1. Classification (NCBI taxonomy): domain Eukaryota; kingdom Metazoa; phylum Chordata; class Aves; order Passeriformes; family Corvidae; genus Oriolus; species Oriolus oriolus. The sequence continues at coordinate 32,837 of VXBT01004099.1, forward strand.
GCCCTCAGCATATTGCTTCAGCTGCTTCCCAAGGAAAGGGAAGAACTCCTCACTCCTCATGATTCACTCCCAGAGCTGACTCTTGCTTTTGTACATACATCTCACACATCTGTACCCATACCAATACTGAGTGACGAGCACAAGCACAGAGCACAGTCACCTCACCTTCAGTGCTGTTACTGGTCTGTGAGGGTTTTCAAAGGAGAGAGAAGTACTACAAGACAAATGCTGAGGTGCTATTTAACAGATTGCAGGAAAAATGCAAGCAATTCTCAGATCAGACCATGACTCAGCCTACTAGTAGCTGTCTCAACCAGCACAGGCTGCAGCACAGTGCTTGCTGACAGAGCACTGAGCAATGAACCAAAGAGGCAAATCACCTCTGTCCAGTAGCCACCAACATATGAAATGTGTATCCCCTGCCATATTTGGGATCTTCAACCACGGCACTGTTACAAACAACAAGGCCATTGCTTCTCTTCCATGAAAGTGCTCGGGAAGCAATTTGCACTAGTCAGGATGCCCTGACTGCCAGCAAGTGCTGAGCCATGAGAAAGCAGGATTGAGTGAAAAACCCAGAGGTGGTATCAGCTCAATGGGTCTCTGTGAGGACACTGGGAAGCATGGAAGGCCAACAGCTAGAGCACCCCCAGCCAGAAAACACCACAGCATGAGGTTAGGCATTCTGGGTTCTCTATCCAAGCCTGAGGTGTTTTATCCACTCCACTACATGCTATCACAACAAACTGCCTCTTTGTGTACATACATTCAGAAGACAGAGAAATCCACATAGTATTAAACCACATCCACATGGTTTTCTAAAAGTTCCAGAGATCGTGACTCCACCACTTTCCTGAGCAGCCTGCTCCAATGCTTTACAAACCTCTCCATGAAAAGAACCTTCCTAACAGCTAAGATAAACTGGCACAGCTTAAGGCCATTTCCTCTCGTCGAGTCACTTGTTACTTGTCAAAAGAGGTTGACCCCCATCTTGCCACAGCCTCCTTTCCAGCAACTGAAGAGAACAATAAGGCCTCAAGCCACCTTTTCTCCAGACTGAAAAACTCCAGCTCCCTCAGCCACTCCTCACAGGAAGTGTGCTTCAGATTCTTCACCAGCTGTGCTACTCTTTTGTCATGCTCCAGGACCTCAGTGTCTTTCTCATCACAAAGGGCCCAAAACTGAACCACAGAATCCTAGAATAGCCTGGGTTGGAAAGGATGTTAAAAGATTATGTAGTTCCAACCTCCCACGCCTTCAACAGGGACATCTTTCACTAGACCAGGCTGCTCA
>VXBT01004120.1:0-352367 GCA_013400235.1 Oriolus oriolus
ATATATATATTATTTATATATAAGAATGCAGATGTTTTATGGAGAAAAATTTATTAGAGGGATGGTACACTTACCCTGTGACTCTGAAAACAGTCCTCCTTCAGGTAACTTTAAAGAAGCTCTCAGCACTAGACTGGTCTGATCTCAAAAAAAATAAAATATTATTAGTACTAGGGATTCTATAATACAATTTGAAGTACACATAGAAGAAGTGCCTGGACTTTTTTCCAGCTATTGCAGCAGTATTATAAAAGGTCTTACTGTTACCTAAGATAAATAGCTCAAAATCAGGGTGATATTTTCATTTGGTAAATCATCTATTTATAACTAAATATATTAACTGATTCACATTTTGCAATAAGACATTCAAAGCAGCTATATAAAATGTACATTAACAATTGTTAACCACTGTTGGCTAAAGTTAATGAAAGTATAACTATTTACTACCTCAAAAAACCCCAACAAAGACACAGCATAAGGTCTCATGATGCCAAACTAGTAATTCAGAAAAGTCCATATCAGAACGCTAAATGAAAGTCAGGAATAAAACTTGACTGTCTTCAGTGTCTTTCTGCACCTCCTAAATTTGTCCAAAAGTTGAAGTTTGTTTCTCCCAAACTTCCAACTTTTTATAAAATTTTGTATTTCCAATACTAAAACACATATGCAGTTTAATACATGTCTGAATAGAATCTAACCATGTCTAAGAGTGTAAGCAACATTGAAGAAACTGAAAAATAATCAATGGCCAATCAAATGAGGTAAACCTCAAAGTTATTAGATAAGAAAAATACAGTAAACCTCTTTGTACTGAAGTAGAATTGGTCACTAGAATTCTGATAATTTAAATTCATGGGATCTGTTTTGTATGTCAGTGTGGAACATTGAGTCATTCTTATCTCTGAATAAATCCTTTTGTTTGCATTAATCTTCTAAATTACTTTCTTTGTCATGCTAACAAATTACACACAAGTTTTGGATCTTGCACATGTTGGTTGGTTAGGTTAACTTTTCAGGATGTAGAAACAATGTTCAGGATGTATTACATTATTCAGGACAGTAATTTAAACTGTTTATGATATTTTTAATGTATACATATACTCTTCAAGAAGAATAACCAGGAATATTTTGTCAGGTTTATCCAGATGTACAGACCAGGTTCTGAAGGTTTTTACTGGGAGTATAAGGTGTGGTATCCATTTTGTTTTCTTTCCCAAAGGTCTAATTAGGGTATTGAATCATGGACTGCAAAGGAATTCACCAATACTCTTGACTCTGCACCATTTTCCTTGCTTGTTTCGTAAATAAAAATGATAGTACATAGATAGTGTAGTAATGATAGTACATAGAGCAGGGAAGAATTCTACTTGTTTCTAATTCATCTAATTTATGCTACACATACATCTGTAGCATTTTCACTGACCCCCACAAAACTACTCATGAATGAAAATGAGCTACTTCCCACATAAACATGTGAACAAATAGGCAAAAGACAGATAAATCAAGACAATGTCAACATAAAAGAACAAGACTGTACTAGAAGCAGTGGCCATAGGTAATTACCTTTTGTTTGGTCTTGTTTTTAAATGCTTTCAAAAGGCTTTTAATAAATTTTAAACACATGAATTGAATTATTGAAATACTTTGCTTGAGAGAAGGAATAACCCTATTAAAGCATGGCAGGCTGAAACACAGACTATGGGAATATATTTGAATAAGTAAAGAGTTTTTAAAAAGCAAAAGGATTCTTTTTATGTAGAGTCTCTTAATATACATAATTTCCTGGGTCTACCAACTGTCAGTCATGTAATTTGTAAAACTGTATTTTCAGCCTTCAAGCCCTTCATCTCCTTCATATCCCAAACTTTATAGAAACACTGTGACAAATGCAGTTGCTGGGAGAGAGTCAAGGGAATAAATTAATGATGAATAGGTCATTAAATTTTACTATGTATGATGCAAGTCTGGGCTGTCTACGCCTTTCAGAATGCATTTGATAACCAGTTACTAATTTTAAACACAGCAGGCCAGTGTCTGTTCATGTATATAAAAACATACACCTATGCAGAAATACTGAAACAAACAAACGTTTTAATAAGACTCTGGCTGTGGAGTTCAAGATGTTTTAGTTGTGATATACAGGAATCCGTCTGGGCCAATGACACTTGAAAGTGATTCTCTTTGCTTAGCAGCACAGATTTAGAGCCTTCTTAGTAAATTTATACTCCTTCAGTGCATGTAAATATCTCCTGGAAGTTTTGCATTCAAGACATTATGTCATATTGTGATACTGTTTCCAGATATCAATTTCCTTTTGCCAGATAAAACGAAGAGACTGAACTTCCCCAAAGAAAAAAGAAAAGCCAACTACTCAATATACCATTCAGTTCCAGAACTGTGTGTTTTTTAGCCAAAACCATTCTTTGTGCTGGAAAATGGAACTCTGTGAAGAACTATGTTGTGACCAGAGAGTGAGCTGAAGCACTGTTTTTGCTACTAAACCAGAAACCATATTTTCTTTTCAGTTTAATTCCAAATTATTTTGGTTAAGGTATTGTGCAAAAACAAACAAACAAAAAGGTTTGTTCAACTACTAAAATGAATTGTACTATTTTTTGCCTTTACAACAGTCCACTGATATGCTCAGGAGATGCTAAATGCGCTTATTTAGTTAGTGATACCAGGAATATGTACAGCTGCACCATTTGCAGGACTGTGAAACACATAGGTTTTCTGCATCACATCACAGAGCACCAAGATCTGCACGAGGAGAGTCATTGGTGTACACCAAGTCAGTCTAAGGAAACTATGGTTCTGTATACCTATTAGCAACTGCTAATAGTTTCTACCTAATATTATGTCACAAGTGGAAATGATGGAATGACACAAATAAAGACTTCTCTTTTACCTTTTCTGCCTTCTTATAATTATTTTTATCCTTGTACAAGCTGGAGGAGATTTCATCTGTTCTCACACAGAATGGTGGTACCTGTTTGTTATATAATTCCCCAAATTGCCAGCAATTTAATGTGGTATTTTTATATAGCTTGTTTAGCCCTAAAGTGCATATATGTAAGATCATTTCCAAGCATAGCGTCTTACTGGCTATCACCTTGGGCTACAGACAGGCTCAAAGGACAGGTTTTAAAACCTGCAGATCAGAACGCTCCAGGCATCAGTCTACAAAGATATGGGATAATGATGGAGGTTAGATGGATTTCCATTCTTATCTTGAAAAAAAATAGCTGAACTGCACTGCTGACAACTTGTGTGTAGTCATAGCAATAAATGGAAGTGTGCTATAAAGATGCCAAAGCTGGGCCTCATTGAGCCAGGCTTAGCTCTGAGCAACAGCCCAGGTACAGCAGCAGAGAAATGACTTATCCTGCAAGTTACATGTGTGACTTCAGCACAGATAAATCCTTCCACTAAATCAACTTTCAAAGCATGCCTTACTCATATCTTTGTTGTTCAGACAAGGTTAACCTCAGGAATTTTATAATTAGTCTTAAGAAATTCTAATGACAAAAATAGCAACAGATTGCTCTACCTTTCTGTGAATTTTCTTATTGCTGGCAAATTCTAGGCCTTTAAGTCTCACTAAGGGTCTCATTTATAGAAGCAAACTGGCAATGTAGAATGTTTTAATAGTTTTTTACCTAATCCCTATTGGGTCCTTTTATTCCAATTTTACTTCTGCTAAAGAGTTGGAGCTTTCTATTTTTCTTTCCATAATTACTTAGAAAAATATTCTGACAGTGTGACTGTTATAGAAGTCTGACTGCAAGCATTGCAGGAGCAGAGAACAGATACTATTTTAGGTAATGCTTATATCCATGGGTCTTGAAGAAATGCACATTTGCAAAAACATTCTGAAAGGCATTTCTACATAGAATTAACTGGATTACATATGTAAATGAGATGCTATAAATAATCAAACACAGCAAGTTTCTATTCAAAAGTTAGCCGACCAAAATAGTGCTGCACAAGAAGATCTGTTTTGGCTTTTTACCAGATTAATTTAAAATTTTCCTTCAAGAGAGCTTGTGGCCAGTGTTTGAATTGTACTTATTGTTAAGTTTCTGGTTCATTTCTACTTGAGATACCACAAGCCAAAAAAAAAAAAGAAATACAGCTGCATGAAACTGCCAAATGTCTTTAAGCTCTGGTTATCATCTATAGATTTGCTCTGAACTGGCAGTGGGCTGACTGGAAATTCTAATTCATAGGAGGAAGTTAGTTGAATTATACTCTCTGCCAGTAAAATAGATTGAACAAAATGGTTGCTGTGTTTTTGCATTATGGCCTTTCAGTAAGGGAAATTTACCCTGAAAAATAATAATACCCTCTGGAATATAAGCAGAGCACTAATACTCTTCTATAGTGAAAGTACCAAACAAACATGAATTCTGTGTCTGCTTCTGGCCTATTTAAATTGTATTTTTCTTTCAAAGTCAATAATTCAATCAAAAAATTTATATGAGACTGACACCCTTCCCACTTATCTTGAGCTTAGATATATTAGTTTTAATATAATATTTTTCAACTGAATAACAACCCATCTGTGCATACATCTTTCAGGAAGAAAGTAATTGACAAATAAAGGTAACCTCACATTCTCAAACTTGTGAGTAGGCACTTATTATTTTGCCTGGCATGTAATTTACTTTTCTGGTTTGAAAATTCTCTTAACTTCCTTTGTCTCTATGTTCTGTTGTTCAGCACCCCATGCTTCTCCTTCACATTTACTCTTTCATCCGTTTTCTTCAGGAAAGTTTAAATCTTGCCACAAATTATTCCTGCCTTATTGTATTGAGCCATATTTTATGGCTGGGGCAAGATTTGGCCTATAATGTCAACTGGTGCATAAAGCAAATGGGATGTCATTTGCAGGTTTATCTCAAAGATTGGTAGGAACATTTTCAAATTCCTACTGGCAGCACAGCTTTCTTAGTTCCCTTCTTTTAAGGAACTTCCCTCACTTCTCACCATTTCTAAACAAAGGGTTAAGACTTCCAGATTATCAAAACATTGGTGCATTTAAAGCATTTTCCCTTTAAAATCATGATGATGAAAATAGCAACAGCGAGTTATGACATGCCCATGTCTAAATAGCCTTTTTTTCCACAACATTTCACAATATTTTTAGGATGGTTTTAAGCTTCATAGACCCTTTTAAATCAGTAGGAAGTATCTTACTAAACTTCCTTAATAATGTAGTTTTCTCTTCTGATATGTCTAAATACTATAATTAGTATTATACATTTAACAAAAGACTGTCCAGAAGCCACAGTCAGTAGTAAAGACATGTTCTCATAGGGATTATACAAACACACACAATGACATGACTCTCAAATCATATAAGCAGGCAATAAAAAAAAAAAGATGTAGTCCATTTCATTTTATGCAATTTACTGCTGTCTTGAGAAACAGTAAATCAATTTCATTAAGCTGCAGCTTTTCTAACCATAAAGTTAATAGTGATTGCACATCATTTTTATTGGAACCAAAATACTGACTTTCCCAGGACAGAATTTAGTTGTTCTGCCTGGTTTACCCCAATTTCCCAATAGATCCTGTTGTATGAGGAAGCTATTACTTTTCCTGGTCAGTGTAAATGTGTGGTATGTAACAACCACAAATTCTGAAACACTGTCAAATTTAGTAACACACTGATAATTTTTTTTCTAAGTGCTAGTGTTTGTATATCGTATATTAAATGCAGCTTCCATTTTCCTTAAACATTTAATTTTAACAAAGACCCAAACACATATTTTGTTCAGTAAATTAGACTTTCATTTCTGTACCTTAATTTGTTAAAGAACTGATCATATTTCACCAAAGCATGTAAAACATGTCCTGGAAATAGGGAGTTTTCCAGCAAATTCATTACATGTTTCCTTGGACAAGGTTTATTATTCGCAAGCAAACAGTTGCTACTGGCAAAATCTGACCTAATATATTCTTGGCTTCTATGTAATTCCATCTTTCAATTTTATCATAGCAAAGACACCCCTTTTTTTTTTTTTCTTTTAGAAGCTTCACTTTGAGAGTTAAAATATAGAAATGAAAGATTTCATTTTATTTTTGTAAAGATACCACTGGATAAATAGAAATATGTCTGCATAAAATTACTGACGTTTTCATATTCAGCAAAGAGGCCACAATTTTCACATGAACTCTGGAGCAGGTTAATATCACTGCTCTCCTTTTGACTTATAATAAAAATTATAACTCTGGAGCATTGTAAACATCAGAGTAATCAGTTCAGCTCCAGTGCCACTGCACAGCAGATTGGGGTAGGGTGGGTGGAGACAAAATTTCTGTAAATTAGAATGGACTATCACATTAGTAGAGAGCTCTGCAGAGAAGGTTTGACGCACAGAAAATGTGGTGTTTATGTTTTGAGAAAAGGCTTCCTGCTCTTGCATGTAGAAAGATGTCATCAGTGAATCCTTCCATAAAGAAGACAGTATGAAGAGTGTAAGAACATGAAGATACCTCTGAAACTAAGAAGGAAGGTCAAGGACCTGAGTGGAGTAGTGCAAAGGCTGATAAAGCTGAAAAAGAGCTAACCATCACTTCAGCTGGTGTAAACCAGAGTAACTGTTTGTAACAGCGGAGCTATCCTGATTTACATAATCTGGGGATCCCCACTAACTGCTTCTTCCTGAGTGCCATCCTTGTCTACATTCTTTTTTTGGATATTCTTGGTATCAGTTATGTTTTAGTAGTTCAACAGCATAAGGCGTACATTGTGATCCACAGTGAAATACTCTGTGGAACTGGAACAACTGGCCTGGCTGTGCAAGAGCATAAGAGGATGTAGAAAAAGTCTGGCTCATAAGGGTCATCAAAAAATAAAAGGGATAGACAGGCCTTACAGGAGTTTGTTTCCCGCTGAGAGAAAAGGGGATGTGACAAAATCTAAGTGACTGCGCAGTAACTTTAAGATACCTAATCTATTTGTAAATTACTCTCATTTTGTACTGGTCTCAGTTTAGCCGTAAAGATCTCGGCAAGTGAATTTACCTTGCAGAGACTGTCCTGTGGAGCTGCTGATGATTTTTTGCAGAAGTAGTAAGCGTTAAGCAGAAAGGTAGCAAATACATTGCTGACTGTCATTCTACACATCAGGATTATCATAGAGTTTTTTAATGACTTAAAAAAAACAAAAAACAACAAAAGAAAAAAAAAGGCAGATCTGAGCTGAGAGCTGGAGTAATGAAGAGAAACCGCTATGTTAGTCTGTTTAAACAATGTAGATAATTCTTCACCTTCTTTACATTGATCAATAATTTTTCCCTCTTTATTTGATCAACTATGTCTTTGAACTATTGATCAATTTTGTCAACTATGTTCATGTCTTTTATGTTAAATTCTTCTGAATAGACAAATAAATTCAGAACGCTATCAAATCATCTCTACAAAGGAAAGCAGAAGAGAAGTGATGGAGAAGAGATGGAGAAAATATGCATTTGGAGTTGTACAGAGCATGAAGTAGTACTAAGCCATACACAAGTCCCAGGAGCTTTATGGCATTGTGGAAAGCTGGAGCCAGCCAGCAAAAATATTTGAACAGGGGAAAAGGGTGATTAAATGACCAGGAGAGGAAAATATTGAGGCTAATGCAGTAAAGTCAAGTGTTAGATTATAGTAATGAGACTCATTTTACTGTAAAATGTGATCCTTATTTCTAAACTTATAATTTTTACCACAGAAAACAACTCACTTGGGTGGTGTCCCTGGCTGCCATTCTATCCCTTTTGCTTCTTCTCCCCTGTCAGCTGATCTCCAATGAGTCAATGTCCCTCTCATGGTTTCTGTGGTATGATTTTCTTTGCAGGGTGGAACATGCTCTTCTGGTACTGTTGCTTCACAACATAAGTTGTGCAGCCAGTCTGGCAACACCAGTATATAAAAAGGACAGACATGTTAGCGGTTAAAATTTAGCCTCATCTCCAGTTTGAAGTTGAACCAAGATTTTGATTTGGGGCAGTATTTTGCTTTCGTGGCTGGATGGAATGCTGCTCTGCTGGAGAAAAATACAGCAGCAGTGGTCTAGGAATCTCCCTTCCAAGTACCCTTCTTGCAGTTTAGGAATTAAAGAAATGGGACTGTGATGGGACTATGTGAAAGAATCCACCTTCATTATTTCTGGGTGGATAGCACAACAGGGTAATCAACACTAAAATGCTCTGTAGAAAGAAAAAAATCACTGAAGTGAAATTTCAGTCACTGCAATTTAGCAGACTGCACTTCACTAAATCTAGGCAGTGCTGTTTCACAGGATGCATACAGAAAGGGTATTTGAAAGGCCAGTCTTCACTCTAGGTTGTAAAAATCAGAGACAAAACAAAGATAAGGGTGCTTGAACTGAGAAGTCTCATTACGCGTTTCATTCGACATTTTTAATGTTCATGAAATACCACTGACTGAATTGTAATCGGAGCTGTGGGCTTTTTTTTTGAATGTCTGAAATTGTGTAACGATATAATTTCCAAGAAAGACATGACAGCTGAAAACAACCACACTCCAGCAAATCCTGCTGAAGTGAAGAGTAGGAAAGAAACATAACTATGTTTCTGTGCTGAGATAGTGCGTTTCTCTCACACAAAGTACTTCCTCAGGTAATAAGGCATTTCTGCATAACTGGACATTATTTTACAGCATCACAACTGAATCATGTACTGATGTCACTTCTAGCATCTAAAAGCACATATTAGAACCTTCCCTCTAGTATTTACAATCCCTGAATAGATGAGGATGGTTTGAGTGAAAAGACGCTTAAAAGGGATATAAAAGGACTGCTTTCACAAGGGCAGAATTGCCATAGGCTTGCTCTGGGTTAAGGACATGTCTAAATGCTAATCTGTGTAGTATTGCCTGAACTCCTTCTCCCTTTACAATTCACTCAGTAGAGGTGCTTGATGTAAAGATTTGCATATTTAAGAAGAGCCAAGTATCTTTAAGTGAGAGACTGTGAATTTAAATTTCCCCTTCAGTGTGGAAGACAAGTCTCCTCTGTTTAAAGTTTTCTATTTATGCAACTGTGTATTATTTAATTGTGGATTTAGTCTTATCCTAAATAACTTACATGAAAATCATAACGCAGTGGTATTCACACATTCTCCTTATTTTTCTATAATCTTCTATGTACATACATTAAAAGAAACAGGTTTTGGGACAGCTTTGCTTTTGTTCTCCTGCAGAGTGTGTGTATTCATGTGCCAAACAGACATGGAGAAGTAAATTCCTGCTGGAATTTCTCAAACACCACCTGTTCCCCTCATAACTCCAGTTCTAGGTACAGTTTGCCAACAGAAATCAGATATAAGAAAAAGAAAAGGTAAAATTTCAATCTTGTCAATGAACCCTGTTAATGGACCTCAGCATTTATCTGTAAGGCCTAAATATGCAAGCAACTACATAGTGCAGAGGAACTGAAAATACTTGAAGTGCCCTAAATGAGTATATATTTATCCTCACTCATATTGCATAACTCCCTTCTAAGTATTCTACTTTATTCCCTGAAGGATTTAGCAATCTCTTTCCTTCACATGCATTTCCTCTTCATTGTAAAGATTTGATGAATTGGTCAGGGAACAGAACACTGCAAGGAGACAGGCAGCTGCTCATATAGCCTGAGTTTTGACTATACTGTGGAAGTTCACACTGTTAGTAATTTACATAAGAAATATGTGGATATGAAATCCTCTCCAGGACCCATTCCCCATATTCGCAGGTTTGGCCAGTCCAAAAACTGGACGGAAGATGGCAGCTAACAATGGTTACCAGTGCTTAAGTGTCAACAGAACCCCCCCAACAGCTGCAATACCCAATGCTGCAATACCCAATCCTGCAAACCTAACAGCCACACTACAAGCACTTGCACACCCGCAAATGGCAGTGCTAGATGTAAAATATATGTTCTTTATGGTCCCCTTACAAGGTAAAGATAAAAAGAAATTTGCTGTGCCTTGTGAAGGTATACAATATACATTTACCTGACTCCCGCAGGGGTATAAACAATCACCTGTGACTGCTCATAATGCACTTGCTGAATTTTTTACAGAGAGTCTCACCCCCTCAAGATGTGAAATTTTATCAATATGATAAATATTGATAAATAGGTTAAATAATTCAAGGGGATTCCCCTGAAAAGGTAGTGGAAGCAGCAATAGCAGTGTGGCAAGTACCCCATGAAGCAGAATTTAAGATTCCACCTGAGAAACATCAGTGGTCAAGTAAAGACAAAAGGGTTTTGGATATTTGATGTATAGCCAACCACATGGTGAATCCTCCAGATACCTTCAGAAAAACCGAACAGCTGCAGATGACCCCATGTAGGAAAGGATTTCAACAGTTAATGGGAACTTTAAGATATTGGAGAAAACTTGTGCCTAGATATTCTATTATTTCTCACCTGCTGTACTCACTTTTATGAAATGGAAAACATGGAAATGAAACCCAGAGAATGAAGAGGCAGTAAGAAACCTGATACAGGAATTAAAAATATATCAGTCTCTGGGACTAGTATACACAACCCTATAGTACAGCAGTATGGGCCTTTGTTGAACATGCTACTGCACTGTTGAACATAAACACTGGCCCTGCTGGACCAAAGACACCTTTATTATTCATCTCGACTGCACTTAAAAAGGCAGAACAGAGATATTCTCAGTGGAAAAAAGGACCTGTGTCTTTGGTTCACACAGTTAAACAAGTTGAGCCACTAAGGAGTAACCTGACCAGAAAAACTTGCCAAGACTTGAACTGTTTTCCCTTTCCAGGAACAATTCTGATACTGATACCAGCACACCTCCACTAGAGATCTCATTATTTACTCCATAAGTAAATAATTAATCAAAATGCCTTGTAAGCCTTTTGGCTCACAAAAATAGGAAGAAAATACTTTTTGAACTCCTGATTCATAAATTCCCTTGTACCAGAGTCATACATAACAAATATAACAATACTTGTGGTGTAGGTTTGCAAAGTTACGGTGGTATCACCCCTAATAAAACTGAGAATCTTTCTAAAGCAAGTTTTCAGAAGTACTTAAAAAGTTTTCCTATTGTTCCTGGCAACATTAAAAATTAAAAAATCCAATCAGTTTGCACAGCATTTTGTCTGTTGTGAGCTGACCACTTCCAGTAATTTACTCCAATTTTCCAGACTTCCAGTAACCTTTCTAACTTGTGGTGGAAGAGGAGGTGTTATCTGCTTTTGCAGGCCTTAATCACGTCTCAGGGAAACTAAACGTAGTATGTGTGAATTTTAAAATGTAATTAAAAATCGCAAAAAATTTGGGGAGTTATTTTAATCTAATCATATGCGGGATATTTCACTGGATATGTCACAAAATGCCATGCGTCCGTGGGCAACTACACATCTATTATTCTTCAATGATTTACCTGCCATGAAAGAGATGATAAGTTCATACAGAAAAGGTGAGAAGTAAAAGCTATAAAGTCTAAATGAAAACTTTGTGAGGCATAAAAAAAGATCCTTTTTTCAATCATTGTGCCTGCCTCATGAAGGTTGACTTTTATATGATGGATGAATGCAGACCACTACCCTTTACTTTAGTATACCCATGTCAGACTACCTCATACAGAGCAGTTTTCTTGATTAGTCCATCTTATGGAGACAGATGTCTCACCTTCTGGTTAGCAGCCTATATTTTAGTGCTAAAGTGCAGGTTCTAATCCCAGTGTCTGAAGTAGGGCTTGCCTGGTGACTGATGTGTGAAATAAAGTGCCACAAACATCTAATCTTAGTACATATTTTTCTGTTACTGATTTTTTTTCTTGTTTATTTACTGAATTTGGAGTTGGGTGAAAAAATTGAGATCTATTATTCCGAGTACTGAAAATTTTCAGAAAAAATCAGTTAGCTGCAATCCAGCATCCATAAAAGAACATTTTCCTTTTTCATTACAGAAAACAGGAAATTATTAAATTGGACAAGAATTTGGATTTAAAAATTGAGATGGTCTCGTTAATCTCAATGCATTGGGTTTAATCCATTGTCCAGTCTGTCAATACCATGTGGAATGAATGTGCTGCATTGTCTTTACAAGGATTTTGCTCTGTGACTCTGAAACATGATTGGTTTATAGAAATTATTTGACAATTTTTAGCAGCTAAATTCCAACAAATTATAACAACCATGGGAGAAAAAAAGGAACTATGAGGACAGACATACTTTGCTGAACTCAGAAGTGCTATTAGTATTACACTGAGTACATTTTTTTAACAAGTAGTGGCACCCTCCCTCTCAGATAGATCTGGAATATGGAATCTGGATATGACCAAACAAAAGCTTACCTTTAAGTGTGCAGATGCTGTGTGTGTGGCCACAGACTTTACAGCTGGTATATTTCAGCAAAAGAACCTCAAGTGTGTTGGCATGAAGCTGAGTTCTTATGGGATCATCTCATCTCTATTGCTATATCAAAGCTTTGACTTACTTCCAAAAATATGGTTGCAACAGTTTTTTCCCCCAAAAAATTATCATTCTGAATATGTGCAGCATTTAAACAAGTGAAGAATGTATATATATTAAAAAGGAAAAAAATAATAATCCTGTTTCTACTGATAATCTATTTTCTGCTCTAATCTCTCTAAGAGCACCTTTGGACTGTTGAAGTGGACTAGGTGACAGCTTGGAAATTTCAGTTATATGATAAGTCCAGAACAAAAAGTTGCTGAGAATTACTTGAAAAATGTTTCTCATTTTTGGACATTTTTGGTTTTATCTCAAATACTCTTAAGCAGGAATCTGCTAGAAATATCACCAGTTACTGAACTGTATTTCTATTTAACAACATTCCTGCCAAACTGCAAAGAGAAGGTCAAATACACAGAAACTACAGGTCACCGCAATTTTTGTGAGATCAGTGCACAAAAGGTACAACACTTAAGAAAAGAAAGGACAAAGAAGGAAACCTGGAGCTGAGAGGGAGATATCTTTTTCTGTCATATAGGCATGTCAGCAAGACCATGTGACCTCTGCAACACAGAGCCATGCAGCCAACACAAGGAAGAATAGGGCAATATGAAGAGGCAGAGCTACCAGCAGAGGAAAGAGGACACTTCAGGGCCAGGAAGGTGGTTTCAGATGCTGTCTATAGCTACTGGAGATAAGCGTACTTGTGAGAGCTGCTTGGTGGAAGAACCTGACCAGATTTTAGATACATGACCCCAAAAAACACTACTTCTGATCTACTCTTCTGTTTCAGAGGGATATTATTCTTCCAATACTATGGTAAACAGGAATTGTCTGGTGAGAGAAAATTTTGAATTCCTCATGTCTCTTAATACTATAGTAATACCGAAGCTATACCCTGGCAAAAGCCAATTAAGTGGGTGTGGCAGAAATGGTAAAAAGAGTTGGTTTGACAAAAACTGCATTAAAAATATTTCAAGATAAAACATGTATTATTTCATATGAGCTTGCTATTGCTAATTTATCTATCAAAATTTATTAGAGCCATTTTAGTGATTATCAACTGAGGAAAAATCCAGATATGCCAAACAAGGTAAACAAGTTCTATGCTCAAGACAAAAGAATTGGTATATTCGGGAAAGGCTGAGGAATGGAGTGAAATAAAAAAATAACAACAATAAGTCATCAAAATAACAAAAATAAGTCAGCATGAAGATGTGTTCCACATGAAGTCGAAGATTTTCCAAAGATCTAGTCTTAAAGGAGTTCTGAAGATGAAGTATTGAATTTTTCAGAATTATCCAGTTTGCGATGTTTATCGTTCTTGGAAGAATTAACCAAGAAGCTCACTACTGTGATACAAATAATGAACCAATAGAGGAAAATGTTTTCAAGGAGCAAGACTGCTTGATAAAATGTGAGTCTTTACTAAATAGAAAAGGAAACATCAGCAGCCACAGTGAAATTCTGAAAGTTCACTCTGTCCTGTGAAACAAAATGTTCTTCCTTCAAGCCTAAGGGAAGAAAAGATCTATCATCTTGATAACTACTCCTATGCCTTGTGGTATTTCCAGGAAGTGATACAGCTTGAAGATAAACTAGTTTAACTCTTATGCATTATTTTCTTAAAAGACAAAATTTCCATATATTTTTTTCCAGCTTTCCCTTCCCATTTATTCCCCTTCTGTTTCCTCTTTATTTTGGTTCTTCACATTCAGTTATTTCTTATTGTTTCTCTTTCTCTTTTCTGTTCTATTTGTTTCTCTTTAGAATATGTTGTACAGAGCACAGACATTACCAATTTAATAAACTCCACACACACTGAATTGTCTGATACAGACTGGAATGAGAATACTGCACAAATACTATAAAGCTTTATAACAAACTCTAGAAAGGTTCTGTAGAGTTTCAGTTTTATTTCATTTTTTTAGGGAAAAAGGAATTTAACTAGGCTTCATCCATGCATGTATGTTTGTACATGCTTACATATAGGCATTTAAACCTAAAAAAAAGTTTTATTGTATGGTTTGAAGGCTGTTGATTCCTCACATTGTGCAGCAAATCTAGTAATCCATCAATTAGAACTAAAGTAAGTCAGACCTAACTTTATTTAAAAAAACAAACTAAACAACAAAATAGCAAATTTGTTGTTTTCTAAATTGAAGTTCAAGCCATAAATTAATTTTATAAGTGTTTAAATATATCAGTTTTATATTATTCTGGTCATGGGTCTTTTTCTTTTCTTCTTTTGAGAAAAAGCCTTGCTCATCAACAAAACAAGACAAGCTAAATACTGTTTAAAGTCCCAGGAGATTAGATTTTTTCCAAGTCTCTTAATTATCCAGACATTCTTGCAGCCATGAATGTGGTTCTTAAGCCAAACAAAAGTCTAGAATCAAAATAGCATGAGAACTGTACAGTCTCTCTCAATATTGGCTGATGGTCTTTTTAAGCTTATACTTTGTGAAGATTAGGAGCACACTGCCTGATTTACAGGCCAATTTTAATGGCCTGTTTTGCAGGTAGCAAGAGTTGTTATTTAACTATTCGGTTTCTCATACCCACCACTAAAGGAAACTAGGGACTTGTTTCACAAAAAAAATGAAAATCTTTGCCAGTCTCTGTCTGTCTGGTTACAAAGTTATTCAATATGCCTTAGCTGCCCTTTAGAAGTAAAAGAGTAACTGAATGAAGAAGCATGACAAGTAAGGTGGTGAGTTTCCTTCTTTGCAGTAATTTTAATATCTGATCAACATGAGATAAGGCTTTTAAATTGCGGCAGTGCTGCTTTACCCTAAAATCCTAGGGCTCCCGGCTAGCTCCGCAGGTAGCCGCTGGATTAAGGGAGGCCACTCTGAGACCCTCGCCGCCAATTGGGTCCCAGAGCAGCGAGGGATATTGAAATCCTCTCAGCAGGATCTGCAGCGACGCGTCCTGGTAAAGGGTTGAGGGAAGGACTCAGCCCAGAGACAGAGTGGGGGTCAACGGTTTATTGCCCCAAGCCCTGCTCGGTCGGACTGAGCCAAGGGACTGAGGTGACAGCGTCTTTTATAGGGGGGTGCACACAAAGGGTATCGACCAATCTGGACCAAGCAGGGAGGGATAAAGGGTGAAGTAACGTACACATACAACCAAAATGGGACCAACAGAGATGATTAACATACAAAATAGCAAATGGGGCGTCGAATATAGCAGAAGATTCTGGAAGCAGGGGTAGGGCTGGGAATGATTGACATAGAGCAGGTGCATGGACTTTGGGGATTGACAGGGGAGTTCTGGGGGTGGTCTGGGTGATGGGCATGGTTTGAGGGAAGGGTTTTACTTTATTTGGGGTAGGGGCGGAGAAGGGGGAAGGACTGGGATGAACCTTTATTAAGAACTTAATAGGGGAAAACCAGGAATGTACCAACTCATAAACTTAACATGAAATCTGCACTACTACATTAAATTGCCTCCAGAAATATTTACTGATATTTGAATCAAATCCCCAAAGCTTCAATGGTTACTTTAAATTTATTGTGATGAATCTGTATTTATGTTTGGATGTGGAAAAAGAGAGTTGTAGGCAAAGGGAAGATATTCAATAAAATGTGATCTAAATAATATAAGAATTGCTTTTTTATACTATAAAACATAGAGCTAAAATTTAACAACAGCAATATGAGGTGTATTTACATTAATAGATTCACTCCTTCAAGCCCTGTAGTTTAAATTAGGGTGATTCTCCACAGGATTCTCCTTTTTTTTTTTTTTTCTACTACAGCAGGTAGCTACCACAACTAGCTAACTTTTAGATCAATATGTTTAGCAACATCAGAGAGAAAATTCTCACGGAAATCAGCAAGGGTCTCTCAACAGAGAGGAATGTGGATTTTACTACATATACAAAAAAAAAGGGAAAATTAAGTATTCCTCCTTCTTTAACACTGTCAGGAGCTTAGATAAGAGGATTCATCCCCTGAGAATCTGCTTGAATCTGTGGGTGCTCCACTGTGATCGGAGGGTGTCTCATCACTTTGTATAACATGACATGAGCCTCTGATGGCATAAAATACTGAAAGAACACCCCTCACCTTCCGCGGAAAAACAAAACATATTTAAAATAAATTAAACATGGGTTGAGCACTCTGTCAGGAGACAACATCCCTAATTGGCAGCTGCTGTTACAGCAGAGGTTGATTAGAGATGAGAGAGTAGTAATTCTCCACAGAAAGGAACTGTCTGATATTATTAAAAATTACCTGCTTGTCACAGATGTTCCCTCTGATTATTTTTAGCATGAGTTTGAGTTTGAAATACTGGAATCCAAATTTATCATTACCCGACCCACAAAAATGTTTTTGGCAGTCATTTGTACACTATCAGCAAAAAGTGAACTAAATTGCTTGACAAGATGTAAAAATTCAGAGTAATATAAAAAGGTGTTTTTAAGAGCAGCTTTTCTCCCAGCATTTTTTAGTGGACATGTCAAAACCTTGGAAAAATGAGTGAAAAATTCTGAAGCAAAAATAAGAAGAGAAGGTATAAGGATCAAAAGCAGAAACAGATATAATAAAAATAAAGGAAAATATCCTTTGAGAGGAAAAAAAAAAAAACAAGAGTTGGAAGAAGTTTGCAAGAAACATTTAGAACCAGATATGCATACGCTTGTACTGTGCTACAGGTAAAGCTCACATTACTTTTTAAGTAAGTTAATGTTCATCACTACCGCCAGTAAAGCCTGTATCTCTCGCTTCCTGCCATTCTCATGTGTTGTAGTTTACCCCAGCTGGCAACTAAATACCACCCAGCAGCTCACTCACTCCCCCTCACTGTAGCCACAGGTATCTGTCAGCCAGCTTATTCCCAGGTTATGTACTGAGCATGATGTTCTATGGTATGGAATATCCCTTTGGCCAGTTCAGGCCCGCTGTCCTGGCCATGCTCCCTCACAGCTTCTTGTGCACTTCCTCACTGGCAGAGCCTGGTACACTGACTTTTCAGTGTCATAAGCACTGCTTAGCAACAACCAAACGTCAGTGTGTTATCAACATCATTCTCATACTGAATGCAAAACTGTACCAGCTACTAAGAAGAAACTCAGTCCCAGCCAAAACTAACACAGTGCCCACCCCTTATTCCACACCATTTACATCACTCCAGATTCCACACTTCCTAATACCCCATGACCTTTTACAGAGTTGCAGAATCACAGAATGGGCCAGGCTGGAAGGGATCAGAGTTGGTCACCTGGTCCCACCTCTGCTCAAGCAAGGTCATTCCAGAGCACATTGCTCAGGATTGCGTCCAGATGATTCTCAAATACCTTCAGTGAAGGCGACTTCACAACCTCCCTGGACAATCTGTTCCAGTGCTCAAGACACCTGCACAGTTAGAAGCTCCTCCTCATATTCAGGTAGAATTTCCTGTGCATAAATTTCTGTCTATTGCATCTTGTCCTTTTACTTGGCAACACTGAGAAGAGCCTGGTTCCATTCTCTTGGCACACTCCCTTCTGATACAGACATTGATGAGGTCCCCTCTAAGTCAAAGTCTTCTCTCCTTTGGTTGCATCAAAGTTCATTCTTCAGTGATGCCCATTCTTCAATGGGCAGTCTGGTTCTGATCCTTGGATCCAGAGTGGCGAAGACAGACACTGTGAGGCACTCAGTGTGGCGTCAGGCTGTAGAAGTGATATTAGCCAGTGTTATATAGCAAGCAATATCGTGCAATTTTATTCATTGGCTATTATCACCAAAAATCAAATCCCCTCAAGGCACACACCAGATTTCCCCATCCTTCATCATTATCTACCAGATGCACCCATGTATTTGAGCAATGACAAGAAGAAAAATTAACTTTGTCCCAGAGGAAACAGGATAGCACACTCACTCTTTTACAAGTTGATAATGTTTTAACTTGATTTGGAAGGCAAGAACTCAGCAATGTCAGTATTTAAAAAATAATGCAAAGGAATCTTCCCTAATGGCCTTTGACCATACACATGAGCTTTTTGTGGCTTTGGGTACCTTTTACTTTTCATGAAGGCACTGCATAGTGTGCAAGGGTTCTCTTTCACAGAATGACGTCAGAACCTAAGAGGAAAAATAGTGGGATTTAGAAAGTTTAAGAATAAGCAAAAGACAGCAAAATGAACAGTAAAGCATAACAAAGAACAAGATTATTTTAAACTCTGTGACACAGCTTTGCTGTATAAATAGGAGTAAAGAAGAAATATTCAAAAATATTCTTGTGTAACTTACATTGCATGGGAACATCATCTTCTGATGAGCTGCCAAAGTTCTAGAAAATAGACACTTTTCTGTTCCTCTTCCTCTGCCCATTTTAAAAAAGGTTCAAACACTTTGAATAGAGACCTCTTAAAACTTCAGACTCCTGATGCTGACTAGTGCTGAAGTGCCTTTTTCTTCTTTGTATACTGACTGCATCTGCCAGTCTATCTGCAGGAGTCACAACTTGCAGAGAGAAGGTTAGTTCTCTTGGTTAGCTTTCTTTGGTTAGAAAACCAAAGAGTTTCTTTAAGAGGCTTAGGTTGTTCTGTATTCCCTAAAACCCAGAAATGCCTATAAGTTACAAGATTTGGACAAGTCTCTGGAAAGTTAGTAAACCTCTCATGAAAACCAGAGCACAGTACTTAGCATCAGATTCATTTCTTATAAATGTTGTCCTGCTTAAACCCTTCTAAAAAGTATTTAGCTGTTCCAGAGTTATTTTACCATAGTAGGTATAAAAACAGTCAGAACCTCTACAGACTACAAAACCACAGCTCAGCAAGAGGTCTGGAAGAGAGTCTTCAGCATCAAAGATGTTTAAGCACATAGAACCATATGCATATTCTAATTACAGGAAATTTGCTTCAAGTTACTTTTGATTTATATCAAGCCACTGAGAACAGAAACTGGATCACTGAAGACATTATCCTTCTCCTTTTGAAAGTGATAGCTAAACTTGTATTGATTTCTAAATAGCAAGTGATAAATACAAATAGTTGACATTAACAAACCATTCAGAAACACAACTTTTCTATTAAAACCAAAAAATCCCACTGATTATAGCTTTGGAAAACCCCATGAGATAAATTTTACTCAATTCAATATTGCTGCCAAGAGTCTATTACAGCTAAGAACACAGATTCTTTGCACCTGTTAAAAAGAGGTGTAATATTTCACCTGTAATAATAATGTCTGTATATTTGATATGGGTGAAAAAAACCCATATAAAACATGATGAGAGGTCATGATTCAAGGTTTGCGTTTTTTAAGTATCTTCAATATTATTCAGGTATTTTTCACAGCATTAAAAATTCGCTCCTATGAAATGAGAAATTATGAATAACATTTCTTTTCCTTTCATCTAATTTCATAACCAAGAATAAAGAACATAATTAAAGCCTTCAAAGGCTTGCATAACAATATTTCATGGAGGACAGATACAGCAAGAACACCAAGAACAAGAAACTTATGGGAATGACTAAAGGATTACTCAGTATACTACTACTCTCTTGTTTGTACTCTCAGAGTTTTAACTTGGATATCCAAGTGAGAACTTATGAAAAACTTTATGAGAAACATTTTCTGAGACAGGGTTTCTGTATATTCTTTTTTAACTTAATTGAGTATTTAAACTATATGCACTTCGTTCTCCATTGAAAACCGTGGATTTGTATCCTGCCTCACTGTAGGTACTTAGTGAAAAAAGCACATTACACCTATGTAGTCTTCAGTAAAGGAACACATTCTGAAGTCTTTATTATGTAATACAAGAGTGGTGAAAACAAATGATGAAAAGAACACTAGAAACAACTTGTCTATTTTGCTGAGATTTCAACTTTATTGGTACTTCCATGTTCTTTAGTCAGCCAGAGAACAGCCACGGCACATTACACAAATCTGAAAGTTAGTACTATAACTTTCCTCCAGACAATTTCTTTTCTTCTACTTGAGCTTAAGGCACTAAAAAGAGTAATATAAAATTGATGTAATCAGGTCAATATTTTTCAATGAAAACCAGATTTCTCCTAGCAATATCTAGTCCCAACACTGATATTCCAGGAGTTAAAACCAAATTAAAAGGTGAAAAAATAGTTGCTGAAGACTTTATTGCAACTAAACTTTCTCAACTAATTGATGTTTATCTTGCCTGGTATAAATTGGACTGTGTACTGTCTATATTTATTTGTGAGCCTGATGTGAAACTATAAACTTAAATGTAATCCTAAGGGTTGGGTCTGAATGTTACATATTATGCCATATATATTAAATGTAGCTATATAAATATATTAAAAGATATTTGTAAAAAAGCCACATATATTTTACACACCACATAAATCCTAAACTATATGTATTTTATACTATATATTCATACTGTGCCCTATGTATTATAAACTGTCATTATATACTTCATATTGTGTATTATTTATTATTTATTATACATTATCAATTTTTATACATTATATCATAAAGTACATCTCTGTAGTTTCCTGAGTTCATGTAGTAAAGCACAAGATTATTGAAAAATATAAACAGTGGTATTATTCAGGACAATATGGGAGTCAGAGCTAATTTACTGAAGCATTCAGCATTTAAGCTTTTAATTCCCCACTGTGTGTTTCCTTCTGAGACATGCCTTCTTTCATCTATTTTTTCCATATCTTGAGGACATAATGATGACAAAGCAGTCCTCAAACTATCACAAACATTGAGAATTAGTGGTATTTGCTTGCATATTTAAAACAGTAAGTTTTCAGAAAGCCCAAATACTTGTTTAATCATTATTCTGATTTAAGTTAAAATGTTATTAGAAAAATTAATGGATTTTCTTTAAATGTCTGAAAATATTTTAACCAGATTGCTAATAAATACAGTATTGAATTCTTCTGGTACACGTTGTTTAATATTGCAGAAGAGACAAGCAGTAAAATACACAAAGTATTTCCAGGAGTTTGGAGTCTCAGTTCTAGTTTTAAAAGTGATTTGAAAACGTACAAGCTTGAATCCTGTTTAATTTTAATAAAATTAAGACTAACTTCATGGTTGCTCTTAAAAATTCTACCAGATTTCGCAGAACTGAATAACACAAAACACACAAGTAACAAAAAAATCCCCTGCCATGCCTGTCAAATTCTTCTTGTTTCTGTTTTTCCACAATTAAAAATAGTCCCTAAATGACTGACTATGGAAACAAATAAGATCTCATCAAAGTTGCCTCATTATATGAACGGTAAAGTCATAGGAGAAAGGAAAGATAAAAGGCTACTATGAAAAAAAATATAAGTTCCATATATTTTGCATCTATTTTCTTTTCCTTGTGTTTCAGTCTTCTTTTAAAAAACAGAATAATTGCTGTTGTTCTGGTTTAACCCCAACTGGCAGCTAAGCCCCACGCAGCACCTTAATAACTCCACTGTCAATGGGATGTGGGGGAAAATCGGAAGAGCAAAAGTGAAAAAACTCATGAATTGAGATAAAGACAGCTTAATCAGGAAAGCAAAAGCCATACCAGAAAGCACAACAAAACATGGAATTAATTCACCACTTCCAATGGGCAAGCACGTTATCAGCCATCTCCAGGAAAGCAAGGTTGCATCACATGTAAAGGTGACCTGGAAAAACAAAGGTCATTACTCAAAACATCCCCCATCCTTCCTTCTTTCTCCCACTTTGTATACTGAGCATGGTGCCACATGGCCTGGAATAGCTTCTAGATCAGTGGAGGGGTCAGCTGTCCCAGGTGTGTCCTCTTCCAATCTCTCATGCACCCCAGCCTCTTGGCAGGGGGAGTGGGGTGAGGAGCAGAAAAGTCCTTGACTCTGAGCAAGGGCTGCTCAGCAATAACAGAAACATCCCTGTGTTATCAACACTGTTTCCAGAACAAATCCAAAAAACAGCCCCACACCAGCTACTGTGAAGAAAATGAACTCTACACCAGTCAAAGCCAGTACAAATATTTTTCATGCAAATTATGGTGAAGTGATACTTTGTGATTTGAAGACACATAGGTAACTGCACTTTTTGCAACTAGGTAGTCATATTACGGTGCCAGAAGTGATTGCTGACACAGTAAAAATAAGTGACCTGAAGACTGACCTCAAACACTGTTTCTGCACTTAATTATGCATTTCTTTGTTCTGGGTTTGTGTAGCAAGGTTTTGGTAGTGGGTGAGCTACCACAGAGTGGCCTCTCTGAGAAGCTGCCAGAAGCCTCCTTTATGGCCAATGCCAGCCGGTTCATCTTAAGACAGATCCACTGCTGGTCAAAGCAAATCCCTTCAGTGATGGTGGCAGCACCTTGGGGATAACAAATTTAAGGGGGAAAAAAAGAATTTGAAGAAAGAACTGCACCCTGTGGGAAGGGCTCATGTTGAAGTTTGTGAAGGATTGTCTCCCATGGGAGACCCCATTCTGGAGTAGAGGGAGGCTGTGAATCCTCTCCCTAAGGAGGAAGGAGTGACAGAGATGTGTGATGAACAGCCCCCATTCCCCATCAGAATGTGTTGCTGAGGGCAGGGTGAAGTAGGTAGAGATTTGGGGATAAAATTAAGCCTGGGAAGTGGGGACGCTTGGGAGGAAGGTGCATTTTAAGATTTGATTTTACTACTCATTATTCTTTTCTGATTTGATTGGCCATAAATTCAGTCGATTTATTCAAGCTGAATCTGTTTTGTCGGTGATGGTAACAGGTAAGTGGTCTCTCCCTGCCCTTGTCTCAACCCACAAGACTTTCATTCTATTTTCTCTCCCCTGGGAGAGTGGTAGAGCACCTTTGGTGCAGATCTGGCAGCCTGCCCAGCTCAAATCACCATAGTCTTACAGGCGTGTGACGAAAAATCTAAGATAATGACAGAAGGAAACAGAAATGTCTTTCAAGTGGTTCACTTCTGTTATTCAAGGAAAGGTGTTATACAATTTTTGCTGAAAATACAGTGTGTGGGCAACCTTGGCAGAGGAAATCTTTAAGGAGGGAATAATCAGTGTTGACTCTCACTTTTGGCCTCTGCCAAAATTAGTGTATTTGTTACTAAGAGGATACCAAACTAGGAAAACTGCAGATGGGATAATCATGAATATAGAGAAGAGACAGTAATAAGAAATCCCATATTCAGAATGTTGTTACTAGGTACTGTCAGGGAGAGTATTTTTTGTGCCATGTGTCACAAGCTCTCTATTTGTTGATGCTTAAAGAGGAACATTTATTTATAATTGTGAAAAAATATACCATTTTTCATTAATTTTACACGTCATCTTAGACCAAAATTAATCTCCAAGGGTTGTAAATTTCTTCCTCATAAATCCAGAAGTTAATTCAAGGTCCTGTCATAGGGTTTAAATTTTTTCCTTTATCTGGCTAAAACAATGCTTCAGCCATTTAAAAGACTTCTGAGTTAGCCTTAAAGTGTAGGATAACAAAGAGGGGTTATAATATACATATGTACATATAATGAGTGTGTAGGGCAGGGAGAGGCATATTTTTGTAAGATAATTATACTTTCCAGGAACAGGTCCCAGAGAATGACAAGAAAACCTTCGTATTTAAAAAAAAGCATCACAAAAGTAGTGGTTATACTATAGACATCACTGATTTTTTTCCTTGACAAGAAAAATATCATAGTCAATAAAAAAACCTAGCTAGCCATATTTGACTGGAGGAGTTTGATGTTCTTGACCCAGTAGTACCAGTTCCTGTTTTTCCAGTTTGTAAAAGGGAACCAAAAAAGTAAAGAAAAAGTGAAATGCAGATGTTTGGCTCAGCTCCACTGGTAAATCCATCTTCTATTGTACCAATATTACACTTTCTTAATCAAAGCACAGATCTTAATCGTACTAAATGGTTCCTTGTCCCTTTTTACAATTACATGCTCTTATTTCATGTGCATGTATTGTATTTTTTCAGATTATTTTAAATTAAATATATATATGTGAAGGACATGTCAGACTCCAGACATTAGATTATGTCAACATAATCTAATTTTCTAGTTAATGTGATTTGATCACTACTTTATGTAGACTACTGATTCAAAACTTGTCAGAATACAGACTTTTTCAGAGCTCTTATAAGTCTGGTGAGCTCGACTCCCTGATGGAAAAACTTCAGTGATTGGTTTTAAATTTGAAAGAAAGTTATTCCACACACTGCTTCTCTTCTGGACATATGGTCTTATGCCACAGATGTGCAATTTTCATTAGCTTTAATAGAATTCATTTCTGCCAACCCAGAGAACAATTTTCTGCAATGTGTCAGTTAATTTTAGAGAGGATGTTTTAGGCTACATGATGACATAGTTATATAGGACTGACATGAAAATGGTTTCCAACATTTTTCTTTAAGAGTAACATTTTAATTTTACATTTGTACTACACAGATAAAGCCTAGAATGGGAAATTTCAGATAAGTAAGACAGCTGATGTAGAATACTGCAACACAGGACTAAATTCCCCATTATTATGAATCCTCATCTTAAAACAGTAGGGAGAAAAATCATTAGGTTAATTGAGATCGCACAGTGGTAAGCATTTAGGTATGAATTAATTACATGACTCCTTTATAGGAGTCCTATAATATTCGGTAGGTGTAATTTCACTGAGTGATTTTTGCATCTAACTCTAAAAATTCTTTTGCGGATTTCTTCTTTCATACATCCATGAAGATACATCTGGCTACCTTCACAGGAATTCAGAGATGCAATCAGGTCAAAGCTGAAAAGAGTTTTTGTGTTCCATCATGTCTCTGTTTTCCAGACTCTGGTGAATTCTTTCTCTAAATGCAATACCAGTTCTCTGAAGGAATCAGAAATCTAAGTCTAATCATTATTTCTGAAAGCAATACTAGGGTTATTCTGGCTCTGTGCATCATTACACTGGCCATCCTTGCCTCCAGCAGCTAAAATATCCAGACTGAAGGCATGTTACTGTAGATAGTGCTGTGGTTACTGGTAATCAGAACAGGGAATTAGATTTGACTTTTGTTTTTTCAATCCCCTACTGTCTTTCTATGATACTTTTGTCAAATTATGATTGTTCAAGTTGATGCTTCCTTTAAATACCTAGCATCTAATGTACGTAATGGTAAGAAATAAGGTAATTTAAATGCATTTAAAAGTGGATGCAGTGGTGAAAGAATTGAAAACTTGTTTTGGAAGAAAAGTTCCCCTGAAATAATTACATCTAATCTCTGGAATGCAGGGATTATTGACAGATCTTCCAGAAGTCTAAGACTGATGCAGTATTGCTAGGCTCAGTAGGATGGGGGAAGGACTAAGTGGAGTTTTCTTAACATCTTTTTAAGAAATTACTCTTTTTTTTTCTGTGAAACCTTATATTATTTTGAGAAAGAAATATATTTTTATATAATGCTTCAGAATTTTACCTTAGAAATCCTAGGCCAAGTTGGTATGCTGCTTTCCTAAAATAAAAGTAATAAAATACAGATAGCCCCCAAAACTACAGAAATCTATAACAGCTTTAAATGAAATTCTATTTAGTCATTTACTGTCATGATTAACAGGCTTCAAGTGTGTATTTTGCCCTGAAATGAAAAACAAAGATTAGAAGTGCTACAATATTAATACCTTTACTTTTCTACTACACTTAAGAAACAAGGCAGGAATATTTCTGTGGATGAAACAGCTTAAAACACTGCTCACATGCAATAGGAGCTCATTACAGTAGTACAGCCTGCAGACTGAAAAACAGCAACTGTGCACAAAAGTACCTTTTTGAAAACACAATGTATTAGAATATCGTTTCTTCTAAAAGGCAATAAGAGCCATTTTCACTATTATTTTTCATAAGTTTTAGTTAGAACAGCTTATGTCTTTAGCCTTTTTTGAACATATGGTGGTACTTAAAAATCTTTTCATAGAAATGCATTTTTTTCTTCAAAACCTTCAGAAACTAACAAGACCAAACATTTAAGAAAATATTGTCACTGTAAAATCATAGGGTAGCTACAAAACCAGACTTGTTTCATTTACACTTTCAGATAAAGAATGAAGTGAATCTACTGGTAAGACCCTAAAAAGCTCAAATGACACTTGAAAAGGCTCAAATCAGGACTAAATTCAGCCCCATATAACATTTAGCTATTATTTTGGCACTCTACAGAGAGCAAATCGCAACTTTTGTGAACTCATTAAAGTTTCAAACACCATAACTCAGATCTCATTGATTTCACTGAAAGCAGCTGGCTAGGTGCAAAAACAAATCTCTACATTTACATGTGTTTCTCCTGAAAGCTTTGAAACTTCTACCTCCTTATCTGTATACCAGCATGTGAAAATTCCCCCGAGTCACACTTTTTCCCATTTGTGTGCTTTCACATTTAGTAATTCCCCATACCTTCTTTCCCTTTTTGCTTTCATTTTTCTAATTCCCTGGAGAATAAGGAAACTTACACACTTGAGCACACTTCTCACTCTTTGTTCTGTACTCCAGCTTCAGTTTATTTTTTCTGTCAAAGAATAAAAAAAGTTTTCTAGCCACTTCCATTTAAATGCAGAATTATTTTCATGCAGAACTTCTGCTCAGTAGGAAGAATCACAGATGCAGTGGCTTGTAGCTGTCATTACTGTGTCATAGATACATGTTTAGATTGTGAAGCAAGTGTAGACTTTCCAATTACCTTTTGTTATTATGAAAACCATAAAGAAACCCTACCATTATATAAAATCATTTCAACAGAAGTTTGTTTTCTTTTGTGTCTTTTAGCCACTATAACATTATATTTCCTTTTTCATGTTGCTGCTGTGAGACTCTTTCACATGTAATTACTTTAAAACTCTTCATTTATCTTTAGAGTGGTATTCAGTGGTATTCTGGATTTGCAACATATCATTCTCCCAAAATGTAGATTGCTGGTGGATATGTATATTTTGGACTTTTAGTCTTCTGTTCAGGAATTTTTCTGGCCAGTATCACCAAAATATTTAGTCAAAATATTGGGCAGCACAAGAAGCATAAAAAGTGTTTATCTTTCACTTCCATAGCAATGTATTGCTGAGAAATGAAAGAAAACATACAAGATTTACAATCTTGTATTTTCACTGCATGACAGAAGTCCTTGGGACAGATGAGACACTGGAAAATGTAGGCCTGTTTTCTATATTTCTTGGAAACATACAGTGATTTCCCTGGGCTGCCAAGGAAAAGATACACAGAATGGGAACCACTCCACATTATACCAAAATAAACATTGTTTTTTACTAGTAAGTAGGATTCTACTCCATTTCAAGTGTTTATGATGTACTTCTAATTTATGAAGGAAGGGTATGGCAAAACCTCAATAAACCTTAACCAGTTTTACTGTAATAGTTTTTTGTAGATGTATTTAAAATTGCACAAAATACCAATCAAACTTGAAACTACCCAAAGAAAGCTACTTTATATGAAGTAGAAATAATCTATGGCTAGGACAAAGTCAAAGAAATATTGCGTATAATAATAAACTATGGGGTGAGTAACTATTCCTGAGTGGTTTTGTGTATGTGCAAAATTAGGCTACTTTATCTACTCTAACATATTCTCTGAACTTCCACAAGAAGAGAGAAAGCATCTTAAAAAAGAAATAGTTATTCATACTTTTATCTCAAGCCATTTCATTGTACTGTCTCAGTTTAAATGAGTTTCTTTCTAACATTTTCAAAGAACTTTACTGAGAAATTCTGCCCCATGTGTCATGGAGAAAGCACAGCTGGATCAACATAAGCAGTTAAAAAATGTTAGACTCAATGTGTTCAATCTTCCAACCTCCAGTGTAACTGTAACTGATAGGACAACTCAAACAGGGTTGCTTCAATGCCTTCAAACTCAAAAAGAGCTCTCAGATTTGTCACAGGTCCCAGCTCCATTCAGTCTATGAAAAAAAGTATAGCTAACTGCACAAACAACCTATTTGACTTGCTTATATTGCAGCAAGGTTTAAAATTAAAAAAATGTAAAAGCTCTGAGCTGACACAGCCTGGCAAGGACACACCTTATTGTGATGTACAGCCATTCTCAAATCAAGCACCCAGACTAAAAATTTAGGATTGCAACTGCTATCTCAATCTAATTTATGAGCTTATCTTAATTAGAAAAAATTCAGATACTCTTAATAATAAAAAAAAAAAAAAAAAAAAAAAAAAAAAGGAAAGAAAAATCAGAATGAAATATTTGCATGTGTGAGAGCCTATCCTAATAGCTAAAAAGCCATAGAAAAAAATTACAAGTTCTCAGAGCTAATGCACAATTCACTGCTATTTAGATCCCAGGTGCTAATTAACTAATCAAAGGCTTTCAAGCAGATCAAGCCAATCAGGGAAGGACCTCAGTAAGAAACTTCCAGAAACAGCTATAATGCCAAATTCAGAATTAAGAGCCCATTTATCAAGGAAGGAGGACTTGATGAGTTAGTGAGCCCATAGGTTGGTGAAGATCTCATAATGGTTGTGAGGGCTGACAGAGGTTTTTTTCTCTGCATTTATTAGTAACACTTATAAAAGAGGGTGACTCTAAACCAGGGTCTCCTTTCCACATCAGAGCAAAGGTATGAAGGTAGAATTAGAAAAATTAGCCAAGTGTTCCTGAGATTTTTCTTTCAATTGCCATATGCATAATTACCTTCTGTCTGGGTAAGTGATAGAGAAAAACGTGTGTACTTAAGTTAAACCTGAAGCATTCAAAAATACTTTTAGTCCTCTAGGTATGAATGAGTGTCCTAAGAGACTTGAGGGGAAAACTCATTTTTCTTTTACCAGAAAATAATTCTGCATTGTTAGTTGAAAGCTAATTGTTAATTATTAATAGTATAAGTTTGAAACAGGAAGATACAGAATCAGGTATGTAAACAGATGATCCTGTCACCTTAGCCTTTTGTAAAGAACAATTTAACTACAAATTTCATAAGTACTGACCTAACTTCTATGAATATCTAAGCAGAAATTTCTCTGCCGATCAGTGCATTATTTTCAATTTATAGCAGATATACTTTGCATCTCTATTTGTGAACTGTAAATAAGCAAGGTACTGGGGAAGATCATAGTTTCAGTTACATCCTGACTATAGATCCACAGGTCCTTTCCTTCTTCTAGAACTCTGAAGTTCAGACAAGTTTTTGTGAAGCCCGTTAAAACCCAGAGGCTTTGAGGGAGCCCTGGATTCCCTCACGGCTGTGGTCACTTAACCAGAAGAGGATGGTACCGGGTTGTGTTCTGGTTGACCTAAAATTCTTAATACATGGATAAATTATATGACAGCTCTTCAGGCTTTATAATTCTTCTTGGTGCTTAACTCCAAAACAAAAATCTATAACCTACTGGTATGTTTCTACCTCACAAGTATTTTCTAGTAGGGCAGAGAAAAACTGTCTGAAATTCAACAAAGGTGAATGCAGGGTCCTACACCTGGGGAGAAATAACCCCATGCACCAGCACAGGCTGGGGATTGACCTGCTGGGAAGCAGCTCTGCAGAGAAGGACCTGAGGGTCCTGCTGGACAACAAGCTGTCCATGAGCCAGCAGTACTCTTGTGGCCAAGAGTACAGGAAGGCCAGTGGTATCCTGGGGTGCATTAGGAAGGGCATTGTCTGCCCCTCTACTCAGCCCTGGTGAGGCACATCTGGAATATTGTGTCCAGTTCTGAGCTCCTCAGGACAAAAGAGATGTGGAGCTCAACAAATATGATTAGACTGGAGTATCTCTCTTAAGACAGGCTGAGGGAGCTGGGCCTGTTCAGCCTCAAGAAAAGAAAACTGAGAGGGGATCTCAGGAATGTCTATAAATATTTGAAGGGAAGGTGTCAGAGGATGGATCCAGGCTCTTGGTGGTGCTGAGGAACAGGAAAAGAAGCAATGAGCAGAAACCGATCCACAGGAGGTTCCACCTGAATATAAGTTCTTTATTGCGTGGGTAACCAAGCACTGGAACAGGTTGCTCAGAGAGGCTGTGGAGTCTCTCCCACTGGAGATACTCCAGAACTGCCTGGACACAATCCTGTGCCATGTGCTCTAGGATGACCCTGCTTGAGCAAGAAGGTTGGACCAGATGACCCACTGTGATCCCTTCCAATATTACCCATTCTATGAATCTTTTAGAGAGTTTGAGCTTAGTTTCAAGAAGCATTTCACACTTTCACAATCAATGCTGCACTGCTCAGGAACATTTCGGAACTGCACTGTAATGCTTCTGTAGATGTAAGTGGTAAATGTCAAGTGGATTTTACACTGATAAATAAAAACTGTTAGATCCACCACAGTGTGAATGGTTGGTGGTTACTGTAAGGACTGGAAGAGAAATAAAGAATTGTAAGGAATCTACAGGGCCAGTTTACAAGGCACTAAGAAACATAATGAGTTTCAATTTGAACAGCACTATACCTTGTTAGAACTTATAATTTGAGGATTTTCTAACATTCAAAATAAATTACAATAGCTGCAGGCAGTGTGAAAGACTGTTAAAGCTACTCAGTTGCTTTGGATTTGATAATGTATACAGTTTTTCCCTTGAGGCCAAAAATGTAATTATGAAAAAGTTCTGAACTGAAAAATAGTCTTGTCGTCTGTTTTTATGAGAGATAAAAGATCATTTTAAGGTGAAGAGGTTACGTATAAGAAAGAAAATTAAATTTAAAAAACCCAACATGACCAACACTACAGCTGCTGAAGAATAGTAAGAAGAAAATTAGATATTATAATTAGAAGGGGAAATCATTCTACCTGTACTAGACATACGCTATTAAAATATTTAATTCATCTCCTGATTAATTCACTGGATGATGTGAACATTATTTCAGAGGTGATAAATCAGTAGATTAATATGTATTCAGCAGGGATACATGAGATAGGACTGAATTAAACTTCCTAGATCAATAAGAGATGAGTTAGACCCTTCTCACTATATTGGTCTAGAGCAGAATATCTTCTTTTTACATGTGGTTCTAAATTATCTTACTGTCTCAATAACTCCAGATCTAGGGAATATGATTAGAAACAGGCTTCTGGTGCAAGCAAATTTAGCTGCTATTTTAAATATTTTTTCCTGAGTTTTCTGAATTAATTCTCAGGTATACTTTGGTAAATGAATTCTTCTTAATTCTCTAGTTAAAAGTGACAGTGGTGATACTGCCCCTAACCTTTCCTCAGCAGATTGTATTCCCTTACATTTGGAGAAAAATATATCCATCAGACTTGTCACGTGTTTGTCTTATTCCAATCGTCCCATTCAGCTATGTTAAACGGCTTCAAAATTCAGAGTTCTACATTGTGACAAGCTTTTTTATGACAAGTCTTTCTAATGGGAGCCTGGGAAAACAATTCAATATGCAATACATACATAAGATCTTTAACATTCTTCATTATTTATATAAGGAAGCCTTTCAAACTGGAATATTTAAGATTAATAAGAGCATGTGGCAAAGATGGGAGGCAGAAGAAAAAAAAGAGAAAGCAGAAAAAGTACCTTTTTTTTTTTTTTAGAGAAAACTTCCCTACAGATTGTAAATAACCAGATAATGAAAAAATATAGACTGAAAAAGGATATTCAAATTTAAGCTGTATCTCAACAGGGATATATTTTCGTTATCTTTAGGAATTTTCGGGTACACTAATATGATTTTTGGAATTATATTTCAAATCTGAAAAGAAAAAATTTTGCTTTCAGTGCCTTTATTTGCATTTCTAAAGAGTGCCATGATTCTTTTTCAGTCATCACTTCAGACTATTTGATAGTGCAAGAGTAGAATTAATGAGAAGTTAAAAAAACATGCAGAAGAAAGAAAGTGCGGAAACAAATTCATTGAAAGGAAGATAAGAAGACATTGGAAGTCAATGTCCAGGAATGGATGAAAGGAAGGCAGATAAAAAGTCAGATTAAAACTCGTTATTCGTTTCTAGCATGGCTGCACAAAAGTCACCATGATAAGTCCCTGTTAATGTTCTTTAGGAGTTTGTCAAGTGATTTCTTTTGGATTAAACCGGGAGTGGAGGAGAAGGAATGGGCCTGAGACTAATGAAAGAGGGTATAGCTGTTCTCTATGCCACACTACTTAATGAATTGGCAATAAAGTAATGGTTTCACTAGTGAATATTTTAAATACTGCTATTCAAAAAATAGCTGATTTTATTTTGGAAATACACAAGACATGGAATGAAAATATTCACCACGGATATTTCATTGTAGACCAGAATCCTGATAATTCCTTTTTCTGGAAAAATCTAATTTGTTGCATTTTTTTTTTGGTCTAAAACTGTATTTTATCTGAATCTCAAGTACTGCATACTGGGAAGTTTGGAAATTAGATTGGCAATAATGAGGTTCAGCTGAGACTTTGAAAAGAAGAGACAAGTCAGCTGGTTGTATTGAAAGCTGATAATGTGTCAAGAGAAATTAACATACCATTTTCTTAATGATCTGGTGTAGGTTGATTGCTATTGAACAAATTCATTAGCAAAGTTCGTAAAAGCAGGAAAAATACGTTAACTAATTTTACCATCGACACAAAGTTGCGAGATGTCATTAGTACTCAGTAATTAGAATACTTGACAGGAAGATGAGGGTGACTAAGGAATAAGGAAATAGGAATAGGATTAAAATAATCATATCAAATTCAAGGTCTGAGCTGACAGTAATAGATAAGCTAGTCTTTATTAGAACTCCAGCCTAGTGTTGACTTTGAGTTCACTGACTAGGACAGAAGGAGGAATTTTCTGTGTATTAACCAATAAGCAATTATGAGACAGTAACACAACAAGACTCTGAAAAGTGCAGGTGCCTCTCATAATACCTCATGTGAGCCCTTCTCAGCTGAGATGGGGGAATATCAAAAGTCTTATAGATGGCAGGCTTTTGAGTACACCTCAGATGTTTTCTTAACCTCCCTTAAAAAAGGAGTCAAAGACTTCCCTATAAAGCAAAAAAAAAAAAAAAGCCTGAAGTGACAGAAAAAAATAAATAATAGACTATAAGTGACAATCCTTCACTGAATATCAAAGATGAAATGATACTTCAGGCTGGTGACACTGGCTGTAGCAAGACAATGGTATGACATTATACTATGCGTAATTCTGTGCTTTGACTGAGTATGCGTACTACTTCCCTTTGCTTGAGCTCCACAGAGGTTTTTAATTAATCCAGGGGAAAGATGAGCATATGGGAACTATACTTGATCTAAAATCTGTCAAAAGAGCAAGTAGGTATAAGCTGACTATAAGTAGACTCTTGAAAAGCACAAGAATTGTTATCACCTGAATCTGTAACAGTGTTTTAAAAGCTGTACAAAAGCAGAAAACTTTTTTCACTGAAAAGTAGAATATAAAAAAGAATAAATAGTGTATTTGACTGTCATGTGAGGGACTAAACTTGATAAACTTCCTACTTTCGTATTGTAATGAATACATAGGTACAGCTGGGATTACTTCAACAATTTTCTGGTTTCATAAACAGACAGTGAACTGGGACCTTAAGAATTTGGAGAATGTGCATAGTCTGGTTCCTTGTAGAACAGGGTACCATAAAAGCCATGTCACACTGATCATTTACTGTTTCCATTGGTGATTTGATGTATTTCTACTTTCCATTGAAATGGGATGCTGGAGGTGTAGGCATCTCCAGCATTGAGCTCAAAATTCCATATACTAACGAGGTCAGAATTGCACATTGTTATCTGCAATTAATTCAATATCTGGCACTCAGATGTGTTCCTTTCTCATTTCTATAACATATGTAAAAGGCATAGAAAATGGCACAAAGTTAAGCAATTGAAAGAGAGTTTTAATAAAAATAGATAGTTTAATATCTGTGATTCTGTGATAACTTATGACTAAAGAATTGCTAGAATTTAAAAGTGTTCATCAGTATTGCATTTGTCAATTCATTGAGTTGCCATTGTATTAGCTGTATTCCTTTCG
The DNA here is from genome assembly GCA_013400235.1 of Oriolus oriolus. Lineage (NCBI taxonomy): Eukaryota > Metazoa > Chordata > Aves > Passeriformes > Corvidae > Oriolus > Oriolus oriolus. The sequence goes on from VXBT01004120.1 coordinate 34,327, forward strand.
CCAGTATCATTAAAACCAGTTCTGTAAATGGAAGGAGCTGTATTGGGGACAAGGCCTTTTGTCCTCACATCTTCTGCAATATAGTCATGATGACTTTAATGCTCTTGAAGGACTATCCTTAATAGTTTTCCTGATGTAAGTCTAGGATTATAAGTACCTGAGAAATAAAGAGAAACAACTCCCTATTTTTCTTGCAAAATATTTGGATGCATTTTTTTAATAGGAATTTTTTTTCTCTATATATAACGATAGAATTATACAAAGTCTGAATCATGGTATCTTATTAAAATATTTCCAAAGCAGAAAGGGAAGCAGAAGAAGGTTTAACAATGCAAAATTTTTGTTGAGTTCAGCAGGATTTGTATTCTTTCTTCCATAGGAATGAGATTAAGTGCCAGAAATAGTGCATACACATATCATGTTTTGGAGAAATTCCAAAAACCAAGATAACTCAGTCAGAGCTCTACTACAGCTACTATAGCTTTCAACAGTGCCCTACTTTACTCACTACTTCTCAGTTTTTCACCAGACTCAAGAACGAGGGGAAAGGAATCTCTAATTCGATAGCACAGAACATGATGCCACTATGTTAACTAATATTTGCACATATATTACTCATATTTTATCTTATAAATCTCACTTCTTTTTATGGAAGGATAATTTTTGTTCAGAGTTCCTGTTTCCTTCTAAGTGCTATGGTTACAGTTTGATTCTTCTTTTCAGATCTTTTGGAGTGTATGTTGCACAAAATCTAGTAATGTATTACTAGTTTATAAGAGAGTCTGTTTTCTCTGCAAATTGTGAAGGTCAAAAAGCACAAGGAAGATTGTGAAAACAAATGCCAAGTGAGCAGATAAAAGCAGGAGGAAGGTTTTTTCCTTTCTATCATTCTTGGACAAGTGTATATGCAATTTTCTTCATGTAGAACTCTAATATATCCCATAGGAACATATTAGTTTTATGACTTAGGAGGAGGTTTTTTTAAAAAAATTATTTTAGCTGCATGTACAGTTTTTTTAGCAACAACACTGAATGCTAGTAGTTTTTGCAATTTAAAATAAGCCAACTGGAGGAAACAGATGGATAGTAACTTAACCCAATTGCATATAAACACACAAATGCGTGCAACAATATAGATTTTCAAATAACACTGAACACATAGTGATCATCTTCAAAAAAACAATCCTCTGTTAGGGGATAGAGCAGATGCCAGATTGAGTATTGAAGCAAAAAAGAAGAAATCCATTGATTGGTGCAACAGATCTGACATTGTTTTATATACAGAGCTCTCCACGGCTTTGTAATAATTCTTATCCACAGTTTCTGCATTGCTAAACTTGGCACTGAGCCCCATATCTACAAATCCCAGAACATTAAATATTTAGGTTAAAGTAAGTAAAGAAAAGAAAAGCTTGTCAAACAAATCTTGCATTCACTTGTATGAATACACTGACCATTTGTCAGTGCAGTACACACATTGTGTTCAGCACCATCACAGAATTACAGTAGTATTTTACTGATCCCTTTAACTGGTCTTTGCGCAGTGACAGAAAGACACCTGAACAAACAGTTTTGCCAGCTTTACTGTTACATGATAGATAAAACAAAATAAGAAAGCTATTCACTTACAAATAAGGGATTTTTAAAACCAAGACAAGATAATAGCTGCAGGTGGGATTTGGTAAGAAAAGGTTGTGCAACATTCTGTGTTAGGGGAAAAATCTATAAAAGCACACAGGAAAACTGAACAACTAAGGGCATACACTTCAGAAGAAAGCGTGCTTCAAAAGTGCACGAGGGCTGTGTGATCTCTCCTAAACTGTGCTTATGATAGTCAGAGCCATAAGGTAGAACTGTTTTGATCCCACAAATACCATTTCCCAGAAGGATCCTGACAAAAATAGAAAGCTGCGAAGTTGAGCAGACAGAAGATATAGCCATAAAACCTGTTAATAAGAAACTGGCGGTTTTTCAGCCCTCTGCTAGGGTGCCAAGATGTCTAAGAGAAATTATTACGGTATTACAGACACAAAATATTTGAGAGGGGACTTGAAAAACTTCTTGTGATTAATTTAGAAAACTTGAAGCTGGTAATAAATTAACATATAAGTGGAAATAATACATGATGCCACCTTATTGTACCATGTTTTCTGCTTTGTACATATTGTGCAAATTTAAATTACTACAATTGTGCAAAACTATATCTTACTGAATTATTTGGAGATACGGTGCTCAAGTTTGCAATGGTATCATGTTCTTAACATGAAAAGCCAAGGAACTAGACACACATAAATTTTAATATTGCACTGTCACATGATGCGAGATTATTAATGCTGGGTTAATTAATTAAAGTCTTAGTTCTTCCATAAAATTTATGAATTTAAATATCAATTTTCTTGCTATCCAAAATCCCACAAAACAAAACTCATGCGATGATTAAGCTGTTTCTATTTTCTGAAATGTAAAGTGTTTCTTGTTCAGAAAGGATTGCTGCATTGTAAAATTTATTTTTTGATCACGAAATCAGTCATGGGACGGATTACTTTTTTGAAAACAATGTGAATTTACAGAGAAGTAGATGAAAAGTGTATTTGGGAAAGAGGTCTCATATATATGGAAGTGAAAAAAAAATCTTGATTGGCCACTTTGGGGTATCATGATGAAATATCCTGTACAGAGTCCTTGCAGTTAGTCAGGATCAAGCTGGCTGCAGAAGGAAAGCAGTATATTTATACGTGTCTCATCCTGTGTCTAAGTCAATTAACCTCACTAAAAGCAAGTTCATTAGTTCAGTTTTGCAGAGTCTTAACTAACCTGGCAGCGGAGTGTCCCCAAATGAAACCAGTACCTCTGCCCTGTAAACAGCATGGGAAGGCAGCAGATCTGTGGATGGTGAGCTGAATGCCTCTGTGCCACTTCTAGACACTTGTACAGTCTGTGTAACTGTTTGTATTGATGTCACTTTGAATTTGTTAAATGCAGACAAATTGCAGAGATGTAGTGGAACAAATTCACAGATAGTTAGACAGATATATACCTATTGATAGCAAATGATAGAACTGGGGGAAGGTCAATAAAATGGTACTAAAAACTTGAGTGTAATTTGAAAGAGATTTCAGTGGGAAAAAATGAAATTTTGATAACAGGAAAATGTTCACAAACCAATTTTTATTTCACTGAATTGTTGGGGTTTTTAAAAAAATAATCCCAGCATGAAAAGCCAATTTCAAGTGAAATATTCCAGAAGCGTATTTTAAATCACTTTTATGAAATTTTCCTTAATATAGGAAAGCTCAAATCAGCAACTCAAAAATTAGATTAATTGAAATGGTAGTAAAGCATCACTTTCAGTTCCACATAGCTATGGTTTCTGATAAACCTCAGTAAATATACTGCTAGTTTAGCCCTGCTTAGGATTCATTTCTGTGAGTTAAAATAATTTAATCTTTTTCATTTGCAACTGTGCATTAAGAGTATTACTTCTGAATTCCACAAAGTTGTTCAGAATATGTGCATCATTGAACACTTGGCAATGGTACAATGTATGAGGAGCTGTGAATCAGCTGGGAGTAAACCAACCTAAAAATGTCATTCTATGTGATAATGTAAAGAAGACAATTAAGTTTTCAGCATTCATAAATGTAACCGTGCTGATTTTTATGTTCTGATTAGATTGCCAATTATTTGAGATGTATTTTCATTCCACTAAATATTGCAAATCACGATGTAATTCTGCTTGTGGGAACCAAAGTAATCCTGTGAAAGAAGGTATTAGGCAGCCCAATCAGCAAAATAATATGTAGCAGACTGCTACTGGATCATACACGGGCAACAATGCAAAATGAACTCATGGGATAAGACCCGGGGTAGACTTGTGAGAGCAGAGTGATTTAGCATTCGACAGGCACATGCTGGGCTGTTTGCTGACTTTGGCAACCTGTTTATGACATGTCATTCCAATAGACCTTCAATGCTAGTGGCTTGTCTGAACATAAAAGCACATATCTCTTCATTCACTGTTATGCTAATTTCTGATGACCACCTTTTAGTTTCCTTTTCTATGGGGTGAAAAGAAGACATAACCTTCAGCCACTAGCCCTGACCATGAAAATTCATGAGTGTTTACTGGGCAAACCTATGACTACTGTCAGTCAGTTGGTGACCTAGCGGCTGAGAGAGCAACGTTCATTTTGTATTAAGTACTCTTCTTATCCTTGTTATTTCTCTCTTCTTCTGTCCTCCTCATTTTTGCAGTTATTTTTAAGAGTGGATCACCATTCCAAACTGTTACCCTGCCTTATTTTTTTTCTAGGCAAGAAATTCAGATTTCGTAAGCCTGATATGCTTTTATGAGTCTAGAGATTGCCTTTTCAAAATTCGTGAGTGATAAATCGATAAACAGATGAGAACAATAAATATACCTATGACCCTCACTGACACATTTTTATTGCTTCCTAGAATTTGATACTGATACCTCAGATATTGTGCAAGCTCACAAAATACATACTCACCTCTGAGCTTCTGCTATGTATTTGCTAACAGTCTTCAACAATATTTTTTACCCTTAATTAAATCCTGATGTTTTTACAGTTCCCAGTGGCACAATCTAACCTTTCTATTACCTATTCTACTTAATTTAGGGATACTTTCTGTTCTTAAATTGGGTTGGACTTGGGAAAAAAAATCTTTCCAGTAAACTGAAGTTTTATTCTCATTTAGTCTTACAATAGATATTCCCATTATGATAAAAATGACACAAGAGGAACACAAATGTGTAATAATATGAATTATATCATGAAATTCTCATTTTTATTTTAGTTTTTTAGTAATGTCTGAGAAAGCTCCATTTGTTAAACTTGAGCCTCTTCTCAGTATATCCATGGCTAGTTTACTCTTTTTATATTTATATATAGTCAGAGCTTCTCGTGGAAAACTGTGTGTGTAAGAGAAAATTGCAATCCTTTAAAGTAAACCAAGAAAATTACTTTTGCCAAAGGAACTGTAGGTGTGAGTGACACAAGCAGCTCTGAAGATCTGTTTCCTGCAAAGGCAAGAAATCTCTGAAGTATCCTTATTGGAATAAGGATACTTCAATGCTCCACAACTCATGGATTTTGTCTTCTAATCAATGAGACTTAATGACAATACAATGACACTAATAATCATTAACAATACAAATTCTGATTGTAACTAGTGAGATAAGAATGGTGCCCAGGCATTCCAAAGAGTCTAAATCATTGTCCAAGTATCTATTTCTTGATAGTTGTACAATTAGCTGCAGTGGTCAGTTCGTAGTAACATCATGGAGCACTAAGGCAATCAAGTTCTCACAGTCACAGGGAATCATGAAGACAAGTTACTCCAGAAAGGTTTGCATATCTGTTTTATCCTTCCCCAGAAAACAAAAAAACCCCAAACAAACAAGCAAAAAAACCACCCCAAAACAAAACAACAGCAAAAAAATCATACCCACAAAAAAGACCTTTTTCAGGAGCATGATATGTCTGAAGTAAGAAAAATAAAATCCACCACAGAAGTAATAAGTCAAATGACAAATTGACAACATTACAGATTTGTAGGAGCATTGATGGAAGAATAATAATTGCAATTCCAAAAAGGGTTCCAAAGGACACAAATATATACAGCTGTAACATTAAACCCGGTTATCTCTTCCACTGCTACTATATGCCACAGGTGTGGAATAGGCAAAATTATGTAGTGAGGGAGTGATGACAGGTCTCTATCCATACATCATTCCTATTGAATTGCATATGAGCACCTTTTATTTATTTAGGTATTTTTGTTATTACTCTTGGATGTGTTTCAGCGAGTTAGACTTTCTAATTGACTTAATGGAAAAATTCTGAAAAAAAAAATCTGTTCTGAGAATGTTTGGCTTGTGCATTTGACAATTGCCTGTTATTCTTCTTATTAGGAGTATTTGTGTGAAAAACATGGAACACAGAAGTTAATTTGGTTCCAAGATCTATTTCCCACCTGAAGTCAGAATCAATTCCATATTAACTAATTGAACTTCAATGGATTTTATAATTATAGAAATACTCTGCTTAATGTGGAAGAGAAGAAGGTGAAATTGGCCCAAAGCCAGTTAAGCACTCTCCTGCTCATAGGTTAAATCCCAGCACAAGTTAAAATAGCCTCAGGCTTTCTGTAACGTGCACCAGATGGTAGAACCCCTTAGAGGCAATTACATTGGCAGGGATGACTGAAGCATGGTATGCTCCAAGTATAGGCCTTCCTGCCCCAGTACATTTCCAATAAGCATTTCCTTTGCCAAGATGCTGCAATGACAGCTTTACACTGCTCAGAAATTTCTCCCATGTGGGATAAATCCCCAGTTAGTCAGAACAGGTTTGATTCTGCTTAGAACTGCTAAAGCGATATATGGCCAACTTGGCTTAAACTAACAATTGGCCACACATCCACAGCTAATGAATAAGCAATAGTCCAGTTCTGTATGACATCAATTTTCTGTGTGCATTGGGTTTTTTTAATGACTCTATTCTTTCTTCATCCTTGTAAGAGTCCATACCTACAGGTTATCTGTATGGAAAAATGATTTCTGATACCTACTCTAAATTTCTTTTCCTATAATACCTATTCCCACCCACTTGTCCAATTATCACAGTTATGCTGAAAAAAAAGCAAGTCCCCTTTCCAAAGCTTCAGGTTAGCATTCAATACAGCATTTCAACAGCCTGCATTCTCAGACATTATGGATCTAAGCTCTCAGCCTGCCCTCATATCTTATAACCTTTAATCCTGACATCAATCTCGGTGCTCAGTGCAATTACTGTATTGCTGTGTTCTGAAAACTGGCAGAGACTCAAGAGAAGTTTGAGAAAACTTGCAAATTTCACATTCATTTTCATTAGAAAACTGGTGAGACACAAATCTCCTTCAGATGGTCTCTGAAATTCCTCCTACTCATCAGTGAGGAATAGTATCTCTAGTCTGTGAGGCTGAAAAAATCACAGAAAACTGTTCTGTTCGTGTTACTGATTTCTACAGGTTGGCACAAGCCCTGCACAGGTTTTCTAATTCCTTTCAGGAGTGCCTAGTAATTTATTGGTTTACTTTAATCTAATTCCTGGTGTGAATGAACAACTTCAACAGTGAAAATCTTAAAAGGATGCTCACTAGAGTCTCCATGTGTATTGAAAGTTCACAGTCTCTTCCTAGATCAGAAATTCTACTGCAAAAATTATTTCTGCATAGTGGCCCTGTTCAGAAAACAAAAAATGCAACAGGAAAGAGCTTTTATGGCCTATAGATTCAGGCATTTGAGAACTACCTGTATTTTAAAATGAGAATTATATCTGAGATGAAAAAAATGAGGAAAGTTTTGCAGTAATAAAGGTCTCACATTCCCTGATAACTTCTCCATAGTCTTTGCTAGAACATACCTTCTCCCTAGCATGCAAATATTCTGTCCTGAGTTTTAGAGCTTAAAGAAGCAAAACCTGAAATATGATTCAGGTAGTGAAAATCTCATCTGAACTGCAAATGGATGGGGTTAAAACAGTACTTTTATTTTAGAAAGTTGTCCCCCTGCTGCCTATACCTTACCAGCAACAGCAGCAAACCCCAGTGATGGGCTGTCTACACAGTCTGAGTCCTGGAGAAAGCAAGGCAGCAAGTTTCTGAAAAAGAGCCTATGCATCATCTTCTTAAATGTCTTCAGCAAAATGAATTGCTTGTTCAGGCTGGAGGTATCAAATTGCTTTTTGAAACTGAGGTGTCTAAGATAATAGTGAAAACACATTTTTTGGAAGCTGGTTTTTTCTCTATCTAAGCTCAGCAAACTACCTAACTTTGGTCTCTGAGAACATTTTTGCTTTGGTCCATTAAGTGACACAGCTTAGCCTTGATCTGAGGCTTTATTTCCCTGTGCATTTTCATAGCCTTATAGTGTAATCCTACAGTAATGCAAGAAAACACATCAGACCACCTGCTTGTATTCCACTCTTTCCTGGCCTCTCTGATGCCTTCTGCCCAGTGAGGAATGACACCGTCTTCACCTTCATTAACATTATGTGTCTCATGATGAAACACTGGTTTCCTCAGTTCTTTATGATCACTATGTTATACCCACAGAACTGAAACCAGTGTTGTCTCAGAAAAACTTCACTTTTAGATAACATCATCAGATTTTCTGCCATTCTCGGATCAAGGAAAGAACACTGAAAATGCGTAATTTGCCAAATACACAAGTTAAATATTTTACTGCCAATAATACATACCAATAGTTATTGTAAACACATACGTCACTTATGACTCTCTTTTAGTTTGTTTTCTGATGAAACTCAAAAAAATACCTCAGCCCTGAAGACAAGTAAACAGTTTCAACAAGGAGTGTCTAACAGTAAAGAGAAATTAAGCAAACCAGTTAATATTGCTAGTGTAATGTTCTCTGACTGGTAAAACGTAGTTGAAGTAAGGCACACAGTTTCAGGAAAAAACCCTCATTATATAAAGGATATACATCCAACTCTTCTGTCTTTTTTTTTTCTGTCTTTGAAAGTTAAGATCTGTGGGATCTTATGTATCATCCTCAGTTCATTAGTCTATAAGTTTATGATATTTTAGGAGCTTGGAAAACTGGAATTCAATAACATTGTAAACTATATGGACAGCCTTTTGATTCCTAAGCCTCATTTTTATTGTACCTGTATCTTACAGAAATTGGCACATGAGATCCCATTAGATTAGACAGCTAGGTAGTTTGACATACAAAAAATATTTAATGTCACTCTATTTTGATGAAGGTCAATCAATACAGTTTGGTAGAAAATTCTTGGTCAGATTTCAGACCTTTAAGTCCTTTTTTTGAAGAAAAAAAAATTGAAAGATTGAAGACCAGATTTGAAAATAACCTGAAGCAGCGTGTTTGTTACAATTCTGATGCACGTTAGAAGCCTATAAAGTCATTAATTCATCCCATACCAAATTACACAAATGTCTCTGTCATACCTATCATAAACAATTTGGGGGGACCAAATATATTCCTATTATTTAAACCATAATACCAATTACTAAAATAATAATAATAAGTAGACATGATTTTGGGACATGAATGTGTGTCTCTAGTAGAGACCTGATGATCACCATTTGAGAACGACCATTCTACAACATATATCATATAATTATTCACAAACACTAACAAATTTCAAACTTAACAAAATTTGTGTTACTAAAATAATCCTAAGATCATTAAATATTTTGAATCAAAATATAACATTAGCAAGCATAAATAAAAGACTTGTAGATTTTTTTTATTATGTTGCCTTGATGCCTGTTTTCTACTATTGTAGTTATTTCCTCTTAAGGTGAAATTTTTAAAAACAGTGAACACCCAAATGTAGAGTCCTTTCTGTGCAAAGGTTGAGAAGTTTTTATACTGAGGGTTAGCAGGAGTCTAGCATTATTAATTTTTTTTTCTTCTGAAAAAACGGTCTTGTGTGATAGAAGCATAAATGACAAGGGCATTTCCTAGCTGTGAATTCTAATTTCCAATTACAAAAGCAATGATATTTCAAGGTCATGGAGAAAAGATGCAGTCCATAACATAGGTTAACTGGATACAGGGCAAATCGCACAAGGCAACTGAATTTTTACTTCTGCCATTGACAGTTGGTTGTATATTTGCAAGCTCCATATGTAATCAATAAGTATTTACAAGCATAGTGACTTTTTTGTAAATCTCCCTTTTACATTGTTTGTTCTGTCTCCTAAAAAACCTATTTAAAAAAAAAAAAAAGAAGAATATACTCGGATGTTTTATGCTAAAACTAACCGAACCTTTTTGTACCCTTACAAAGGTGTTAGCACACTGGTTGTGTTGCCTCCTTGAGACCGGGTCTTAGAAACATAGGTGTGTGAATTGACATGTACAGGTAACCAGGGCAACCACCAAAGCCCAGCTGAAATGCAGAGTAGATTAATTCCATTACCTCACTGATGTTGCTGGGTGGCAGAGACACACAGGAACACAGGCTTCCTTACGCTTAGTTCATCTTATCCCTGCCGACCCAAGATATCAATTGCACACGCATTTCGTCACAAGGCTGTGCTTTTATGATCTCTCTCTCTCCCTCAGCAGGAAGCTCAAGCATGTCCATGAGAGTGTGTTATCTCTACACAGGAATTCCACTTCTCAAAACAGACAGAGGATGAATAACATTAGGCATAGTAAATTGAGCTTTCCCACACCAACATTCTTAGCATTCCCATCTTCAGCGTCACTTGGAGCAAAATCATTTTTTCCTCACCAATTTGAATGCTTTTCTCTCAACAAAAGGTATTAAGATAAAACAAGCATGCCTTGTCTTAGTCTTGAAGGATAATAATTTCAGTTTTCTGGAAGACTTTTTTTTTCAGATTCAATAAAAGAGAATTTCTTTTTCTAAGAAAAAATTATTTAGGCAGTGTGAACCTACACACTCCGACTGAAGCAAAGGAAACTTGAATTGTCCTTTACTTCTTTAGATTTAGCATGGGAAGGACACAGATATTTTTCTGGGATATCAAAATCTGTTTACTTACCTTCCCATTAATTTATACTAAGGAAGGGAAATGTTTCAGGGGTGAAGCCATGAAGGTGGTCAGGCTTCGCTCCACTTCCAAGAGAAAGCCAAAAGTGGGAGCCAATTGAAGGAGTAAAGGAAACTGCTGGAAAACTGTCCTAGGATGCAACATGTCAGGATGCCTGATTTCTTGAGTTTGTGGTTTTCCCTTTGTGGACAGGCTTTTCTTTTTGGTCTCTCTTTCTTACTCTCCTGTCTAGTTTCTCCTCAGTAAACATCTCCTTCTGTCTCCCTATGATCACTTTAATCTTTTCCCTTCCTCCTCATATCAGTATTATAGGTTCTTATCCTTCCTCATGGTTTTCTTTTAACCCAAATCCTTCATAGTTATAAGATAAGTCCAGAACACAAAATTTGTGCCATAGAGTTTAGTCCTGGTTTACATTTTGATTCAACCTGACTTTCTGAGTTCCTTTCGTCTCCACTTTTCTCTTACTATACTATTTCTACAGTGCTTATTTGTGCATGAAACTCTCTAAAATATTTTTCCAATTTTCTCTTCCTGCTAAAAGGGATACAGAAGTGGATCAATGCTAAAGTGTTGTAATAGTATCTCAGTATCGTTAGAGATGCATTTTCTTTCTCAGACATAAAGCAGAACTATACAAACTTTTTTTGCATAATTCAATTAAATATCAAGTTACGATATAAGCCACACAGCGATTTTTACTAGGAGGCATTTACCACACAAGCATTTAGAGATGAGTACAGTCAACCACAAACCAGGTTTCAAGTTTTAAATAGAACATAGTTCCACCTAAAAGCATATTTTTGCCTGTGGTTTTCAAAGAGAAAGTATATTAGGTGCTTTCTGTTCTGATTTCCAAGCAAGACACTGCTTGGGATCAACCTTTGTCTCATTAGTGGCAAGTTTAGAAATTGTGAGAACTTGACCTTCTATAGGATCTTGCAGACTTATCAAATTGCTTCAGAAAGCATGCATATTCTCCCCTCCTCCAAAACCACACTTCAAAAGCGAAATGAGGTGTAAAATTAAGGGGAGCAAATGAGCAATCAAGCAGGAAAAATGACTGGTGTGCAAAAGTACACTTGAATGTTTACAATAACGGTTTTAAAATCAGACAAAGTCCATGTATTTAACTGGTTGCCTGCATTTGCAAGTATTTCCCACACCATTACATGACTTTTTGGCTGTCAAAAAACCCCAAAACCTTCCTGGTCTGTAAAGCAGCCCATGAAGATGAAAAATAGGAAGTTTACACCAATGTGCAGAGCGTATGGTTAAGAATCAGCAGTTTCTATGGATAAAATTTTATGATGGGTGATAAAGCAGTGAGAGAATGCTGTCAATTAAGAAGGAATTTTTAGATTAGGCCTTTCTGCAACCCCTTGTCCAGCAGGCAGGAGAACGTTATCTTAAAATGAGAGCTAAAAAAATTTAAATATTTGGAAAGTTATTAAGCTCCCACTTTAATTTTCTAAGAGTAAATTCTCACTCTCTCAATATCTGCAAACTCCTTCCATTTCAAAATTCAAATATCACCATTAATTATACAAAAAAATCTTGGGTTTACATATTAGAGTTGCCAATTTAATAACCAGTGACAAAAGTGACATTTTCTGCTTTGCTGTTTTTCAAGTTTTTACAATGTGTTCTTCAGGCAATTTTATAATGTCTATGTTCTATATATACTAAATAATGCACACTTATTTTCCCCAAGTTTAATTTGAACCTTTAGTCTTTAGTTTGTCTTTGATAGTAGAACATCATACGAATAATAAAAAATAAAAATAGATTTTTCTCCCATCCTATGATGGAATACCCAAATAATGGAATGCACTGGTATGGCATACCTATACTATGCTTTACACAATATAATTGCAGTTTAGGATTGTATCTTCTCTAAAATTCCATTTCCTCTATGTTTAAGATAGACTTATTAATATGTTAATATAGAGATTGTGCAGGTGTGAGGCTTAATTACAAAATATGTTGGTTCTGACTGAATAAATTGCATGACTAAATCCAACTTTGGATACAGAACAGTGCAAGTTATATTAAAAAGTCATTATATTTGGATGTTGGAGCAAGACACTGTAGCTAAAAGGCAATTGGATTAAATTAGGTTTGAGATTACAAGATTTTGAGCAGAATTTAGTGAGTGAATATTAACATGTGCATTTTATTATAACCCTCTCCTCTCTTTTTTCATTTTTAGTCACTTTTCATGTCAATGAAATAAGACACATAAAAGACTCCTACACCAATTTCCACCATTGCACTTTGGCTCTGCTCAAGCTCATAAAATTTTCCTCCTCTGTCTCAAACACTTCTGAATCAAAGCTGAAGCCATCATGTGGGCTACAATAAACTCTTTGTTCTTCTAACTTGTTTTCATCAATGATATTTTGTTTCCTACAGCTGTGTGTCACAGAAAATATGCAGCTGTCTTGTACAGAGTTCCAAGTATTACTAATCTAAATGGTTAGCACTGTCTTCAAGGCATCATAAGAACAATCAATGAAGCCCAGGGAATTCTGTCTTTTATAAACAAGTGTTTAATGCTTCAAGACTACTGAATGAGGCTGTGTAAGGCTATGAGTAATTGTACCTGGGGGCTTATGCAATTTTAAAGACAGAGAAATGTGTATGCTATCACAATATCTTCTATCTTCAGATACCTCTCAGCTATACTGCAAGCCTTTCATGAATATTCTACAGAGCACATCTTGTTTTCTATTGCTCTGTGTGAAATCTTTTGTTTTGATTCTCTGTGCTTCCTTTCGTGCTGATAAAACGTAATGAGTGCATGAAATACTTCCCAAGTGACTTACATAATATGCCCAATGCCAGTGAAGCTCTGAGTGAGCACATCCCTTCTGCTGAATGCAAAAAGGGAGATATCAGTAACAGCATTATAAACCACATGTTTTAACAAAAATAATATAATAGCAATGCCTCAACCTAGCAGGAATTGCAAATAAATCATTGGACTTGGGAACTCAGAGCCATGCACAGACGATTAAATTTATTCGTACTGTTGTTTTTCTGTATTTTTTATTCATTATGTATCATCAAAATTACATGCAATGTCTCAGTCATATTTCTTGGGTATGTCTGCCAAATCTTTTTTCAGCAGATTCTTAAGACTTCACCTAGATAAGAATTTCTATTGAAGGAAGGCATTTACCTGAGCAAAATCCTCTACAGTTTCTCCTAGACACATTGCAGATGTCCTCAGAGACAGATGTCATTACCTGAGATGACTTGAGGTGATACTAGAGATTTGTGAGCAGACATGGAAAGCATCACCCAATATGCATACAAGGCCACTGTAGATACTGGTACCAGTAACCTCTGGGACACATTATGTCAGTACCTCACACAGTTTATTCATGATACCTTCCCTTGACACTACTGGATCAGAGTTGGTCAAATAACTTCTAATGTGCATGCGTGCATCACTTGTGGGGGGCCTTCTGTAAATGTGTATGTTCTGGCTTCCTCTTAAAAATTCAGTTCATTCACTCCAGCCTGTAAGTGTTTTTGTACATGCATACGTGAATTTTTTCGTGCCTACGCATGAGAGGCCTAGGCAAATCTTTCCTAAGGAATTAGGGAATAATTGCATATGATAACATACCTTAGGCAATATGTAAGACCAAGGGCAATGAAAATAGTGACAGGACTAGAGAAAAGTTATTATGAGCAATGGCTAAGGGAGCTGGAGGTGTTTAGCCTTAAGAATTCTCTACAACTCGTGAAAGGAGCCTGTAGAGAGCGGGGTGCCAGTCTCTTTTCCCACATAACAAGTGACAAGACCACAGAAAATGGCCTCAAGTTGTGACAGGGAAGGTTTAGCTTAGGTATAAGGGAAAATTTATTCACTGAAAAGGTGGTCAGGCATAGAAAAAGATTCCCAGGGAATAACCATCCCCGCAAGTATCCAAAAATATGTAGAAGTGGCACTTGGGGATACGGTTTAGTGGTGAAGATGGCAGTGTTAAATTATTGGTTAGCTTTGATGATCTTAGAAGTCTTTTCCAACCTTAATGATTCTGTGATTCTATGATTCTATGCTGTTACTGCTGGGGACAGTCAAGGCTACTGTAATGACTAAAACGGAGCTACTCTGTCTTACAAAAGATCCAGTTATTGACACTTTGTTGGCTGTAGTCAAAACGTGGAAGTTCCTTTAAAACAATATTAACCTAAATAAGAATAGATATGTAGCCTAAATTACTCCTTATCTAACTGACTAAGACTCGAGGTGAGAAATCTAACTAGAAACGGAACAGAAATTTTAACTAAAAGCTGAAACCACCATTATCTTCATAAGGAAAACTAAATCTTAAGATTCTATGTCTGTTTGGTTTTCTTTGACATGTACTGCTGTCCACGCATGTAATCGCAAGAGATCACAGCGTGTCATGAAGGTTCCTGTTGCATGAAAGGAACTACAAAATTAATCAATTGATTTGTTTCATGATCAATCTATTATTGAACACTCTACTATTTTCAAGGAAATGTGTGGTTCAGACAATCTAAAAAGTAACACCCTTTCAAAAAATGCTGTATTCAAAAAGATAAGCAGTCTGAATTCTGAGAGATGCGTCAATGACCCTCTGATCTCCACTACTGCACAAAGTCTCTGCAGACTCCTGGATGGCTGTGACCTATGGAGACAAATAGACTCATGATCTCTCAACCTGAAAAAACCAAGTGTTGAGTGGCAAAGGGCTTAATTGTTGTGATCAGTGGATGGCCATTTTTTAACTCAAATATTTGCTCATCCCTCCCCAGAAAAAAAGTCTCTGGAGCACTGTTTATTTTCTGCTAGTTTGCAAGGATGAAATGAAATGTCAAGCCACAAAAATCTATGTTCCTTCCTCATTTCATTCATGTTTCAGGCCTTGTATTTACTTACCTCTGTCCATAGAAGCAAAGAAGGAAAGCATCTGGCTCTAGACCAACTTTCTTGTGCCGTAGTACTTCTGGACATTCTCCAGAAAAGCTTCTTTTTAATGTGAGTGTGAAGAAGCAATCAGGAATCCCAGAGGAGAGACGGTGTGTTGTAGTATCCTTCTATCTCAGTTGTATTATCAAGGTACACTTGAAAGGGAATAGGGTGTAAATGCTTACTGACTCAGGTCTGTGTTATTTTGGTAGTATGTGTAAACTTCAATCCCCAGCTAAGAATCAATCACACTCAGCTGGACATTGAAAATCACAGCAGAACAACAAAAGAACTGAGCAATGTTGATCTCAGCCATGTCGTGGTATTTTACTTGTTTATTACCATTTACAGTTTTCACTGCAGTTTTACTCAAAAGCTCCTTTATAGTATCAAATCTTATTCTATCTGGATCTGGAAGAAGAAGAAATGTGTATATATATATATACATATACACATCTGTATATATATATATATACCCTAAAAATCCCCACAGAACTATCAACCTGACAGCCATCACCTATTTTTTAGTTCCATACTACTTGGTTGTAAAATAGGCTGTCCCCAGCTCCCCTTTTTCCTAATGATTCTTATCTCCTTCAGCACAATGTCTCCCAAAGCGTACTTAACAATCTCTCCCTACTCCCAATTCACTTATTACTGCCAGCTTGAATGAACACATCACTGTGTCCCTCTGGTTTTACTTGTTTGGAACTATAGATATATATCTACCTGTGTATACAGAGAGAGACACGTAACATCTTAGATTTTACTCTATATCTGATGGTGATTTTATTAAGTCAGTTAACAAAAATTCAGTAGCAAGATAGACTGTTCTGTATTTCCATATGTATTTTCTATTCTATGTGGAATCACAGATGCTAAAACCAATTTGATATCAATCCAGAGTCCACACTGGTAGAAAGGTAAAGGCAAAGTTCAGGGTAGAAGAGCTGGTAGCACAAACATTAAATTTTTGCTTGTTAATCGTAATACTTTGGACTCCTAGACTCTAAAATGAAAATTAATCAAAACCAAAAATCATGTGGCATGATAATCTTGTAGTTGATGGCAGGAAAATCTTATTCAAAACAAGTCATTTCAGGGGGTTTCCAACCAAAGGGGTCCCGGTCTTAAATATATGATTAACAGAAATGTGTATATTTTTTCTTTATATTAAAGGAACACAAGGTACACTAAGAACAGATCACCTTCAAATAGGCCATATAAATTAGTAGATCAGTCACCTAGCTGAATATTCTGAATAAGAGACAGAATCTGAACAACACCAAAAGCATATCAGTTAGTAAAATGAAAACCTAACATATTGAAGAAAAATATAAGATTTTGACAGGCACAACCTCTCATTAAATGAGTTTTAAAAACATTATTTTTGTTGTTAAAAAAGTTATTTTTTTCCCCATTTTTTAATTCTTTGTTTGTGAAAATGTCAGAAAACCAAAGTCAAAAGACATAGAAATTGAACAAATCACAGAAATGTTAGAAGTTTTCCCCAGAATTCCTAATCATATTTTCAGTGATTTTTTTTGCTATTACAGTGTCTGATGTAATATGCAATATCAAACACAAAATAATATTATATAACTAGTAGTTGAGCATTGTCACTAGGATTTAGGTATCTTGGTTTGACCACAGAATCTAGTCAGAAGGGTAGTTCTGTGAATGTATGTGTCAGATATGTGCGCTCCACTGAGATTGTTCCATCTCTTCCTTGCTCTATGCTCTGATGAGGAACTCAGTAAATGTTATTTTCCAAATTTTTTGAGATTATCTGAAAAAAAGCTACAGCTCAGAGAAATCTCTATATAAATAACTACTGCTTATTTCCCAAGCAATGGTAATTTTACTATATCCAGCTCCCCCGTTTCAGAATCCATTTCTGTGCAATTCCAGAACTTCTTCCACTGCCACAACTATCATCCAATGTGTATTTGACTGAATTTAATGTTGACTTTAAAACAAAGTAGAACTCCAGCTAATACTAAATCTAGGTATGTATGTATGAAATCTGTTAAAGTTGAATCACAATAAAATAATAACTGCAAAAACTACAATAATAACAAAAATAAAATACATGGATCCTTTGACTGTGTATGACACTCTAAAAGCAACTCATGAAAATCCGCTGAGTAAGTGCAATTCATTAATAGGGACAAAGTTTCAGGATACTAAAACTCAGCTCACTTTTGTCTGACCACAGGAGTAAAATTTCCTGCTTATTTCAGTGACAACTCACTATATTTAGCAGCCTCTGCATTTTATAATTTCTACATGAATGCAGTTCATATTTTTCAGGATCCTTTGGAAAAAAAAGAGCAGGTATTACAGAAAATTACATGTGACATGTAAATAATTTCAGTTTTCTTTTCAGATCAAATCCGCTAGACAGATGGAAACAGCACTGATGACTAAAAATCAGATATTCAAATTAACAGAAAAAGAGCAAGCAAATTACAGTCATCAGAAAGGGGATCAGAAACATTTCATGCACCAATGACCACAAGGTAGAGAATGAACCCATGAGTGCAGACAAGCAATACTGATGTGTGCAAGAATTCCAGGGTTTTTGTGGTTCTGTCTATTTCATTTTTTCAATGATTTCCAGCAAGAACAAGATTGAAAACGAGAAATATTTAGGTACTATTTTCTGAAATGTTTAGATGCTGCAACCAGAGTTGTACCACTGCCTTCTACAGCTGGGTATAACAAGCACTGTAGCCTTTAGCACTTTTACGGAGAAATAAAAGCGCCAAGCAACCCCCACAAACCCCAAAAATTAAAAAAAAATTGGACTAGCAATAGAAAGTCATAAATTAAGGAAAATGAACCCATGACTATTGATGACACTCAACTCAAATCTGGTTTTTTAAGTGACTTAAAGTCTCATTGCATTACTTGAGGGGAGGGGTGCTCAGGGAATGATTCTGCCTTAGGGAGATGCTTTCGAGAGCGGTTACAGATATGTAACATGAAGTTACACACTCTAAACTTACTCTGTAATCCAATCCACAGACGGAGGGGAAAGTAGAGGTACTGGATTTTTTAGGCAAATTTGTTTGTCCTAACAGTGTATGGGGTCTTCTGCTTTACAACAAAATGGGAGGTGGTGCAAGCTACACAGATGCCACTCACAACCTCCGCCTACCTTCTGGGAGCCAAGTCAGCAGGAGAAAGGCATAATAAATGAAAGTCTGGATAAAAGAAAGCATTATTTCAGGAATTATCAAGCAGATAAGGAGACATTTGTCTTTGAAGGACCTGAGTGTGTTATTCCTGTCCCTACATGCACATCATGTATTTCTGACCTAGAGAGCTGACAGCATGCACTCAGCCAGTTTCAGTATTTCCAGGCCACACCACATCTTCCTCCTTGAATCTAAAAAGGTAAAAGCAAGTTCAAGAGAAGTATAGAAATATCAAAGCCATTACTAATCAAATAAGTCCTTCAGACCAATGCTATCCTTGACAGCTGTTGAATATTAAATGAGGCTAGGCACAGACATGACTGAGAGCCGGAAGCCTTGCCCTTCTAAACAGTGCCTGGAGGAAGAGGGTTTCTGGCCACTGAAGTAGTCAACCAGTACCTGACAAGCCATTCATTAAAACGGAACAGTTTATTAATGTCTCTCCCTCTTTCAAGGTTACCACATAAATCAAATTACAAAACCCAAGACCTTTAGAAAGATGAGTAGAGCAATTTGATCCAGAAAAATAGCAAGCTCTAAAAATTGCTTGAAAAAATAAAATAAATAAAAGAACCTTGAAATATAACAATAATCACCACATAACTCACATAGTCAAAGTACACAGGGCTCAACAATGAAATTCTAATAAATTATTATTAAATATGTCTAAAAACATAGACTGTTCTTAGATGATACTGTGCATTTATTTTAGAGGAAAAATGTTCTTTAGAAACCTGTAGAAGGAAAATACTAATAAGTGATAAATATAAATCTACTGTGAACTTTAAAGAGAAACTCTGTTCCACAGAACAAGACAGTGCTCACTGCTTTAGCTACTGCTAAAGAGCTTTTATGTTCTTTTCTCAACAGCTATATTTGTTTTCTTTGGTGGGACCTAGTAGATGAAGTCTGTTATAGTCCTGTAGTGCGAAAATGAATGATATTTATCGCAACATTTGTGGCCAAAAGCTACATTAAATATGGTCAATTACTTTCATTTAGGGGAAAAAAAAGAAAAGATAATATGGCAAGCAAGTTTTCAATAGAACAATGAAGCTCTTGTGCCTACAGGCTACACAGAACATAAATTGCAACAGAGTGAGAAAAATGGACTTTAAAAGTACATTTATTTTCTCAAAACATCTGACAGTTACTTGTAATCCACCTACTTTGCTAAAAATCCTGTTGCTGACAGCCTAAAAATGGTTAGTATTTTTCAGTGCCATAGATATACCTGGTTAAAGCTATTATTAACACCCACTAATATGTTTATAAATTAAATAACATTGGTTGTTTCTGGAATGGTATTTTACAGAGCTGGATAATAACTTGTAGTAAACCTCAAGGACTTCAGACTGCACAAATAATACTCAGTACAACATTCAGTTCAGTAAGCTGCATTTTATTTTCAGTTGGTTTTCTCTGACTTTGTGAAACGTTTCTTCTGGGCAGCTGCCTTAGCTTTGTGCTTCTGCACAGATAGTGAACTTCTGTTCTCCTGACTAGGGCCGCATGACCTCGCCCAAGGTTATGTTGCCAGCGTCTTTCATTGCAGATCCAAGATGGGGCAATATATGTTCTGTTTCAACCATGAAACAACGAGAGTTGGCTGAGTATCAAATCAAACATTTCCTTGAGCTAGTTTGTTTAAAGATCATCGCTTGTGGGTGGGTGATTTCCTTCAAAGTTTGCTTGGTCTATGCACATCTTTTGGATGCGAAATATTTTTCTGGAAATCAGGCAGCAATCATTCATGAGAATGCAAGCTTTTCTTTTCTTTCTGGTAGACCACTTCTAACTCAAATATTCTGAAATGCATTTAAAGTAACAAGGACAAAATTTAGCAAGACTTGAAGTTTTAGCACTATAGATTTAGTGCAGGTAAAGGTTTAAAGGGTTGCTTGTAGATTATTCAAGACAGCACGTCAGGAATAGGGACTAAAAGAGTATCTGTGCATCACTGAGAGGAAAGAAAGAAATTTTGTATCTTTGAGACTACTGAAGGCTATATGTCATCAATGTCTATAGTGAACAAAAATAGATGGAGTAGCAGCCTGTCAGAAAAATGTATACAATGAATGATATTATGAGGTCAATAAAGAATTGTCGAGGTCTAGAACCTACCCCTGATGTAGCAAAGCTCTATCAAGATCCAGCCAAAACACATTAACTCTTTCCTAGAGAGCAAGTAAAATTACTCTGCTAAAATCTTTCTTCTAAACATGTTTAATGTTGATGTAAACAAGGCTGTAAGGTAAATATTTTTTCCTGAAGGGTTAGGATGTGATCCAAATATTTATCCAAAATACATACATGCAAGTGTACTACATATTTCTAAGTATATATATATAATATATATATTTTGATAATGAGCTAAATATATTGCTTTTTCTTAAAACCACAGAAAAACACATAAAGTTAGCTGATTTAAACTTGTATGAGAAAACTGTTTACCCTAGAGTCTAAGCAACGTAACCAAGCCAAAAATCTGAATCTAATATAAAAGCAAATCACAGACCAAATACATCATTAGCTGAAGAAGCATTCTAGCTGTTCAACCAAGTTGAAAAATAACCTCTTAAAATTTGAAACAAAAACATATTAATATATGAGTGCAATACAGAAAACAACAATTACATGGATCATACCAGACAAACCATTATATAGCCCTCAGAGGTCCCACTCTTCAAAGCTAAATCAAAGCAGGCATTTAAAAATGCTGAAAACCTTTTCTGGTTTGTCTGATTTGGACAGATTAATTCAGATGCAAACAGCTTTTCATATAACTTGCAGGGAAGACTTTTCATAGACAATTATATTTCAAAGTGCTATAAAATATATATGGTGAGAATAAAATACCAGCATTTCCAGACCATTTCCTTACTGCTCTTACAAATGCTTTTGAAGCCATCTCAGAAACAACCAGGACATCAAAAGGACAGTTGGAGTCTGTATTTAAAATGAAAACAAATAAAATCTTTTTTTTCAATCTGTAAACGCAAAACCTCTTCATTTTGGCTTCATATCTTTTAAAAGTCTGGCCTTTTCAGGTCAAGTGATTTTTTCTCTTACATTTTTTTCCAAGTAACTGTGTTATCCTTCTCATAGACTGAATGCTACAGCCATTAGGTTGTAGGATAAATTTCAGGTACCAATTCTTTGAGAGATAATGTCTCTTGTTTCTGAGAAACTTCCCAATGACTGCATCCTGGAGAAGAGTGTATTTCAGAAAAGTTATTGCTTACTGGTATTCCAACTAGCTGTGTTGATAATGGCATATTATTTAAAAAACCATCCATGAATCAAAACCAAGTATGAAATAATTTATTACAGCACACACAGGTTTATTATCAAAATATTCTCTACTCAGAAAAGAAAAAGAAAAAGAAGAAGTAAAACCCCCACCATTGTCATCTGAAAGCATACTAGACTATAGCAGAAGGCCTAAACTGAGAAAAGGAAGTAGAAAAATTCCTCAGAAAATGTCTCGACTCCAGCTTTGCTAGGCATATATCTACTGAATATCATAGTCAATTAAAGTTAACCCTGTTATTCCAATACTCAATTACCATGCTAGCTGTATCATGCATAAACTGTCTGGAATGATCCTTGTACACCATTCACCATTGCTTGAAAGTCTTATATTGTCACTTCTGATCAGTTACAGAGACACTAACCTCTTTTTATGTTGCCAGCCTATAACCTAGTAGTTTCCTAATTGAAATTGTTTTAATAAATACAAGCAAGTTCTGTCATTTCTGCACAGCCAGCTGTCACATGAATATGTGTATACCTACAAAACCCAGTGATTTCCTAAACATCTGAGTGCACAAAACCTGTAAGCATTTGCAAAACAAATGAAAATGGATGAAGACTTTTTTGATCAGCACAACCAATAAATTTTTGAACAAGTGTTCACAGATGCTGCATTTTGCTATTAAGTTACCTACATTTTTGTGTGTCACATTGTCAAATAGTCACAATATTTATCCCTGAAGTAGTTTTCTCATAGGGATAATGATGAAATACTAATATACATACTTATAATGTCAAATACTTTGGGGTTTGAGCTCTATTAATGTAGTGAAATAAGATATTAGCTCAGTTGGTTAATAATGGGCTCAGGGCTAATAATGCCCAAGGTGTGAGTTTGATCCCTATACAGGCCATTCTCTTGGGAGATGGGCCTGATGATCCTTGTGGGTCCCTTCCAGCTCAGAATATTCTGTATGGGATATGCCAATGCTTCAAGCATCTAACATATATTTACAGCAAATCAAAATTTCATCTTGATTTGCATTCCTTTCTCCAAAAATTATACCCTCCAAAACCACTGCTTCTTTTCACAAGTGAATAAAAACTACAATTTCACTTTAATTGCTATTGAAGAGACCCAAAGCTTTCTCCTAAACCCAGATGAAATTAAATGCAGAAATCATTCTTTGGGATAGAAATAGGACAACTTGTAAAAGCTCCATGAACTTGTAAAATATCTTATTTTCAATGAACAGTCATATATCAATTCTGTCATTTCTATTTGGTAATACTATAACATTCTCACGGTGGTGGAGAAAATAAATGTATTTGAAATAGATACCAGTTTCAAAACTGAAAACTTTAGAAACAACTTCTGCAAAATTTCAACGCTAGATATTTAAACATTTTTTTAACTTTGGCAAGGAAGAGCTTTTTTGGGTTGTTTTTAATTTCTGGTCTTAGTTTGAACAAAGCTGACATTAGTTTTAAAGCCATTTCAATCCTAATTAAGCAACAAATCCTAAGAGAAAGGGATTTTCCAAAATGTACTTTCAGTGATGTAAAGACTACTCTTCCACATTCCTTGGACTAGCTTCAATGAAGCACACCTTAAAGTGTACAAGAATTTCTTAGATGGGCCAAATAACCTTCTTCTACTACTGAGTTTGAGATCCTGTTTTAGGATTCAAAGCTAATATCTCAGAAATCATCAGGCACAGGCTATAAGGTGAAAAGTTCTTTGTGTGCCCATAAGAGTGTTAATCACAGAAGAATTTCTAGCTTGGTCTTTTTACCACTTTGTTCAGGGGAGCAAATCATGCAGATCACTCCTTCTTTAGAAATGTTGCCTTCCTACAGCCATTCAGAAATGGTGACAGAATGCCAGTTTTCCCCTAAAGATACTTGGTCTTCACTTATACTGGAATCTCTTGTACAATGTGTTGCTATTTCTATTTTAGTAAAGGTAAATAATGAGCTTGGTAATAAAGTTCCTGGATAGGCTAAATTGCAACTAGGCCCAGCAGGTGTCGAGTAACAGAACCTCTTCAGCTAGACACACATGGAACTGGGTTTTGGATGAAGAGATCTCAAGCATCAGCACATAATCTCTCCTTTTTAACATACCTTGCAGTGTGACAGCTGTGATCTTGAATACTGAGAATGAAAAAAGCAATGTAGCACACTGAGGTTCATCCTTTTCTTGTATATTATTTTCCCAAGACATATACAATCATTATTTGAAAGACCCTAGTGTTTTCTGAGTTCACAATTTTGCCCTGTGGGGACTTCTCACATTCATAATTCAGCAACAGAATGTTTCTCATCACCTTGCCTGAATTTATTATCACTTCACTTGTTATTAAAGTAGAGACTTACCCATCTGTAGCAATATGAAGACGAGAACCTCAGATTTAGTTTTTAAAGTGGCATTGCATTTTCATTCTTTAGGTTTAGGTAATGCTCTATTTTGGTGCCTTAATTTGTTCTTCAAGTAGCTGTCAATCAGTCAATTTACCTTTGTACTGGCTGGGTCCAGGCTACCAGATGCAGATAATAAATAAAGAAAAAAGGAGGAAGAAAACCCTTTCAGTAAAACTGGAACTTCAAAGCATTGAATCATCCTTGAAGCCATGATGATTTTTTGCTTTTTCTTTTATACCCCTTTTATATACTCTTTTATTTAGCTTTTATGTATTCTTAGTGCTTTTAGCCTACATAGTTATAATCCTTTAAGTTTGATAGCTCCCCTTAGACCCAGAATCTCGTTAAACCTAGAGACTAAACATTCTAAAAACCCCAGACACAGAGGTCCTCTCCAGAACACATTCTGTAAACAAAGATAGGCCCATCCAGGGGGAAGGTTCCTCGGATGGGGGTCTCGCTCAAGTCCCTCATTGGGGAATCTCTGACAGATATGCTAATTTTTGCAAGGCATATAATTGTATACTTATCACATCATGGGTGGCCATTTTCTTTGGTGGAAATTTCGGGGTGCATTTCGATGTGCATTTCGATGTGCATTTCAGCACATCTAAGGATCCTTAAATAAATACTGAGGTAAAAACCCTTTTTCCACTCTTACCAATGTTCAGCTCTCTTAATTTTAAGACCAGGAAAAGGCATCATCCTCACAAATTTTAAAGCAAAGATGCACAGGGCTACAATATTGTGTCTGAAATAGTACAGGGCTATTTCTTTTGGAGCTGCGTGCAGAGGAACAAATTCATCCTTAAATTTCTAAGCTGTTTCAATGTAAGTCTGTCATTCACACATACTCTCAAAATGGGGTCATAATTGGTTCATTGGTTCAGTATTTTTGTCTGTGAAAAAGTTGTCCTGATCAAATTACAAGAGTCCTAAGAACAAATTTTTTGTCCTTATAACAGCCAGCAAAAGCTTTCTCTTCATTAATCATGACATAAAATCTTTTGTATTCATAATCAAATGATCATCCTGTTTGATGAATTTGATTCCACAAGTGTTATTAACTAAGATGCTTTCTGACTTGAAACTTGACAGCATTTTCAATTTAAAAGTTTCAGAGGATTTCAGAGACATTGGAAATACTATGAATAATCTTCAACACTGCTTTTGCCTCTTAAATTTATAGCAATAATGATTTATTTTGGTTTTAATGTAAGAAAAAGAAAATATATTGTCCTTAGGAATTAAAATGCAGTGGAAAAAAAAGAAAATTAGCTCTATCTACTACTACTCAAAGTGTTCTCCATGCATATTAGGTTGAATATTACATTATTTCAGAATATTTTGTAGCTTTATTATTATTACACCTCTTTATCCCTGTTAATTACATTGTCAGCATTTCTGTTCTATGTTCATAGGACGAAAATTATAAAAATATTTTTATAAAATCCATAATTTTCAATAAAAATTAGTGAAAACAAAACAAAAACAACTAGATAATAGATGGAGGAAGATACTTGTGCAATAGACTTTTTTTTCCTGAGGAAGATATTTGTGTAATAAACTTTTTTTCCTTTTCTTTGCCAATATTCAGTAGTATGATCTTACCAAAAAAATAATATTCTTGGAAAACTTGTTAACTAAAAACCACAAAAAAACCCCAAAAACTAAACAAAAACAATAAACAAACAAAGCTCAAAATAAAAAAAAAACATACAGAAAAAGGAACAACAATAAAGAAAATACTGCATAAAACTACAGCAAGGTATTACCTTGTATAACATTACCTGTCACATCAGGACAGATTATTCCAATACTGGAATATCTACTATTACAATTTTTTTATAAGTTATGTTTGTCATCATTTCTACTCTTTTGCTTCAATCAGCAAGAAATGAGAGGAGTTCTCTGGTTTGAGTGTTTGTTCCAACTGAAAACAAAAACCAAAAACCAAAGGAAAGAAACAAAAATAACCAAAATAACACCCCCAACCAAACAGAGAAGTCAATATTTGCAAGTTTGAGATGTTTATAATGTAGATCCCAATCAGAATCATAATTTTGCCCCCTTTTTATTAAAGATTACAGACAAACATTGGTGCACTCTAGAGAAGCAGTAAGGTACAACATTAAAAAGTTCTACTTATATTTCCAATTCTAGATTTAATGGGACCATATTAAATACTGGTTTACAATCTGAAGGAAAAATATACACCACCCTCCCATACTCAGGACCTGATTGTGACTGTTACTATGTACTGTCTTCCCCGCCTTGATTTAGTGCTTTCAGAGATCAAACTTTCTGTCGCCTTTGTTTCTGTGCAATTTGTCCTGGAGAATTATAGGAATACATAAAACAGTATGTGATTTTCAGAAACCTGGAAATATAGTTATAGCTACACTGAAGTAGCTGTGCTGCTGCCACACCGATGGCATAGTGTGTTATTTCCTGAAAGCACAGGATTTCCTGTGCATTCTCTGTACAGGTGTTTTGTACAGCTGTGAGGAAAATCAAAATGACTGCACAAAGTAGAAGAATATCTGTATTGTGCATAAGCAGTAGGTTTCAGGCTTCTTGTCAAAGACTTGTCTATAAAAAGAATCATGAAGAAAAATAGAGATTTCTTTCATTAACTACAGTATGTTACTCAGTCAGTCCTTGCATCTGATTGCATCTGACATGGCAAATAAGGCTCTTCAGACTGACTTTGAAAAATATGTCTTCAGAACATCTCCGGGACACTAGGATACCAAGATCTCCAGCCTGTCAAGCCAATATCATGATGTTTGACAGGGAAATAATATCTTCTCAATAGTTTGATGATAGGAGAAAAAATATTCTCAAATGTCCAAAACTAGTTAATGCCAAGAAGTTTCCACCTTCATAATTTTCTCACGGGTTAGACTTGCACTTCTTATACAGATCTTTATCAATGAGGTTTCTGTAAGTTTGTCCTTACCATTTGTAGAATCCAGAACAAAGAAATTTTTTTTTAATCCTGGGCTTATTAACACACATAGGAAGAAACTTAAAGGTATTTTGTTCTTGCTAGTGCTCTATGGACAAAGATGAATGCATTTTTCACTAGCTTTTCTGCTGTTGCCAAGCAGAGATTAATATTATCTTATCTTTTTTGTTTTGCTTAACACAATTCTGCCCCAAGATGAAGTCAAGGCCAAGGGCAGACAAATATTTCATATGGAAAAGAAAGATAAGTAAATATTCACCATAGGTATATTTGTTCCTCCATGGAAAAGCTAGTAAGAACCATGTGAAGAAAGCAAGTGTGTATACATCTTTTGATTCTCTCTTTAAATTAGCATTCTTATTAGCTGCACTGGGACCATTTTCCACTATCTGGAAAAATCCTGTAAAGCATTCCTGCTCTGTACTGAGTTAGTGCCACTGACCTTTACTCACAAAGAGTGCTTAAAAGACTGGGTACATTATGACAGACACAAGAACTTCATTATGTTATTGAGAAAAAACGGAAAACAGTTAATATTGTGTTCAAAGGAATATTATATCTTTCTCAATGAGCTTAGTAATGCAAAAGTTCACATTTTAGGAGTCTGATGCTGCAGCCTTTATTCACCCAAATTATTTAAAAGGAACCATTTTTGTGAGCAAAATTGCTTTCAACTGGACTTGAAGATAAAATTCTTAGCAACTGCTTGATATGAATTGATACAAAGATAGATTTCAAACTATTCATTACATGGACAGGAAAGATCAAGTACACAACTGCCTCTGAATAATCTGGTTTCACAGCATTTTGAAGTAGGTTTCTGTTCTAGTTTGTGAGTGAAAAGAGTATCTGCAAGGACTTAAAATGTAGCCAGATTTTATTTCAGGATCTGGTTGTATCACTGTTGGTCCAATTCTGCCATTATCTCTGAGCAGATTCCAGGGAAAATCAGATTATGTCTATTTCTATATCTGTGTTTGTGTGTGTGTGCATGTGTGCAGGCGTGCACTTCTGCATTTGTTCACTCGTGTTATGTTCCACCGTCACTGGGCCCTTTGGTGTTTAACAGAACAGATCCCAGAACTCCCCAAGAAAGTGGTCAGAGCACAGGCCTGCCAGAGTTTAAAGAAGATTTGGACAATGCCCCCAGGCACATGGTGTGACTCTTGGGGGTGTCCTGAACTTTGATGATCCTTGTGAGCCCCATTCAACTTTGGATATTCTATGACTTGAGTTCTGTTTGTAATGACTGCTTTGAGATGTGGGACATCCTTTATCTGACTATGGCTTCTATGCAAACCCCCACCTTCACTAGACCATCACTGCTCTGATTCGCTTTGCTTTTGGGTCTTTTTCTGTTTTGTACTGAGGGTTTCTTACTGCAGTTTTGTCACAGTTAATCAGTCCAGAAAGTGTGCTATGACTCAGGATTCCTGCTTAATAATTTCATAAAGAATATGTCTTTAAAAGGCAGCTTATTTGAAATTATATTCATAGTGACTGCCATACTAGCCAACTGAAAATAGTTTATAGAACTTCAGTAACAGTAGGGTTAAAATAACTCTTACATAATGAGAAACTTCTATAATTTCCCAAATAACATGTAAGTAGGAAGTAAGGAAAACCAAGTAAGGAAAAAAAGCCTTTGTTGTCAAACATATTTTCAAAATATGCTTTGCTCACTCAGTTACTAAAATTCTCTACACGTTAATGTTAAGGCCTTTACTTTGAAAATGGCGTGTTTCTTATTTTAAAAAAATAAATATATAAATAAACAAAAATGCATCTGATGGTATCTATAGCCACATTATGACAATCACTGATGGCAGCTTAACTTTCATTTATGCAAAGTTTATGCACATAAGACTTTAATAGTTATAGAAGAAAGGAACTAAAAATAAATGGAATTTCAACAGTAATCAAACCATTACTGTATTATGGTGGCACCATTTCAACTATTATTAATGCCACATTTCCAAAAGGTCATAAAATAAATGTAACTTTATTCAAGAAAGGAAATACAATAAAAATGATGAATATCAAAGGAGTAAGCTAGCAATGGTAGACAAATCCTCAGCACACTATCCAGATAGCATAGTGGCACTCTGACCTGTTTTACTGTCCCAAATGATTGCATCTCCTGTGATTGAAGTCTACCGATTCTCATGAGAGCTCAGGAAATTTTGAGCTAAATTCTGCTCATATGGTAATGAAAGATGGGTGAATACTGTGCAAACCCCCTACAGGTGGAAACTGACATCCTAACAGCATCATCAGATGTAAACAAATTTACACCAACAGGCGCCAATGAACATACTCTTCAGTAGTTGTGTGTGAAGCACACATTACTGTGGCTGGAAAAACTAGCAGCATATAAAAATACTCTGCCTTATCTCACATGGTTTTCACCAGGAAAATCATATTTCCATAAGAAATAACAATATGAGAATTTCCCAGTAAAGAACACAAAATGTCATTTTGTTGGCCAGAAAAAGAAGTAAAAGCAAACATGCATTTTATCAATATTTTTTCCTAGGAGACTTTGTCTTATGGGAAAAATTATTTGCATTCCTTTTTTATGTCTTCCAAATATGTTATGTTAGGAGCAGAGAAATTGATTAAAGGAGTTCTCAAAAGAAAACTTATAAAAAATATTCCAAAAGTTGTGAAGTTCTTTCTTGCCTTTCTTGGAGTCATTTATATTATTTTGTTTATTTTTTTAATATTAATTCGATTTTAATGTAGAGTTTGAATTAACTCAAAAAAAAAAAGAGAAATTTAATAATGATATTCATTCTTTGTTTGTTACACAGAAGGAACAAGAAAAAAACCTGTAGATTTTTTCTAAAAATTTAAGAACTTGGGTTTACCAAGAAAAGGAAAAAGATTCCTTAGTTACTATTAATTTTTAGTGGAATTAAATCTCTTATTCCTTGTACAGTTGCTTATCACTTATCAAATCAAACTACCATGGCTATTAGTTTCCTTTTGCAAACACCAAATTATTCTGAAAAAGTAATGGGCTTTCTATTTGCTTAATATTGCACTAAATATTTGACATATATACTTAAAAAAATTTCCATAGGTAATGCTTTTACATGGCACCCGAAAACACTAAATAACACAGTAAAGCTGAAGAGAGGGTGCTATTACACAGTGGAGAATTCCAAACTTTCCTTCAGTGCATAGAGGCATAACCTCAAAGTATATCCACTGACATAATAGAATTGCAGAATTATAGAATGGTTGGAAGAGACCTTAAACATCATCTTGTTCCAGCTGCCCTGCTCCATGGGCAAGGACATCTTCTACTAGTTCAGGTTGCTCAAAGCCCTGTCCAACCTGGCCATAAATAGTCGAGGAGCAGAATATCCACAACTTCTCTCGGCAACCTATTCCAGTGCCTCCCCACCCTCACAGTAAAGAATTTCTTCTTAACATTTAATCTAAATCTCTCCTTTTTAGTTTAAAGTGATTCCTCCTTGTCCTATCACTATCTGCCCGCACAAAAAGTCACTATTTTTTTGAGCCCTTTTAAACTAGTGGAAGGACATAATGAGGCCTCCCTGGAGCCTTTTTTCCTTGCTGAACAACTCCAGAACTCTCAGACTGTGTTCCAAAGAGAGGTGCTCCAGTCATCTGAGCATCTCCATGGCTCTCCTCTGGACCCACTCCAACCGGCCCACATCTTGTGCTGGGAACCCCAGAGCTGGACAGAGCACTACAGATGGAGTCTCGGGTGAGCAGCATGAGGGTCAGACTCACCTCCCTCAACCTCCTGGTTACACTTCTGTCCATGCAACCCAGTTCGTGGCTGTCTTTCTGGGCTGCACATGCACACTGCTGGTTAACGTCCAGCCTCTCATCCCCAAATCCTTCTCTGCAGGGCTGCTTGCAATGAGTTCTACCAGTCTGTACTCATGTCTGGGATTTCTCTGGCCCATGTCAATAAAGCAGGATAAAAAACATAAAGAAAAAATATTTGTATTCATAATTTGATGAGGGTTTTACACAAGTAAAGGCTGTAGATTCGAATTCCGACCTATACAGGACAATCTTTCTATGTAGTCTGGTAGATCAAAAAAATAAATTCTACTTGTACCTATACGTGACTCATAGTTGCTGGCCACCATATCTGCATTGACCTCTAAGTATTTTATTCAACTGCTGGCTGCTAGCTTCCAATAGTATCTTAGATGACTTAGAATATCAGGCTGAGGACTGATTGAGGGACTGGATTGTATATATCACCTGTGGAAAATTCATATATTTGAATTAGACACTTTATAGGATGTGGAATGTTTTGTGCTATCACAAAACTCAAGGGCTGCCCGTGGGTGGCTATCCAAATCGAGGACAAAAGTATGAGAAACATTTGACATTTAAGATAAATGCTGAATATCTAAGTAATTTTTATTTTTATGTCATTGTAAACAAAAGGAATGCACACAATATTTCCTAATATTCACTTTCAGACAATGGGAGTAGGGAAGAAGAAAGGTGATGTTGATAATTATTCTGTAAGAGTTGCAAAAGCATTATAGTGAGCACTACTGACAGATTGTGTAGATTTCCAGTTTATTTTCTACTCTTAAGCAAAGTTCATTTCATGAAAGTAAAATCACTTTTTTTTCCTGTTTATGAATAATAGGTAGCCAAAATCCAATGAAAACTCTTTCCAAATGGATAAAACCCAAGAAGGATTTCAAAGTAATTACTGAGAGCTAATCAGATTTGATCTGCAATCTGGGATACTGGCTACTTGCTGCAGATCTTTTCTTCTCATGGAACTACCCCCCATTGAAAAAAATAATATAATCTTGGTTAACACTTTAGAAGGAATGGCTTTCTCCCCCGAAAAGTAGCTAAACTCTTTCTGGTATATATTTCTTTCCGTCATATACCAGTTTGGAAGCTATCAACAAAATAATTATTTCATTCAAGGAACATTTGTACCTTTTAACTACAACTCAAAAAATCACTTTACACGCTGCTCAAAATAAAGGTAAGAAAACAAATGCTGTTGCTAGTAGAGAGGCTGTTCTATCACTGACACAAGGCTTTCCAATGAGGTTTGGGACTTAACCTTGGCCATAGACACCTCCTTTCCAGTTGCTTACATATCATCAACATCAGTACCAGAGTGTATTGGTTTTGCATTGCCAAGCTTTGGTAAATGGGGGCCTACAGGCATGGATTCTGTGAGGAGGTGCCAGAAGCTTCTTCCATGTCCAGCAGAGACAATCCCTGGCAGCTCCAAAGATGGATGTGCTGGTCAAGGCTGGGCCAATTATGGTGGTAATGCCTCTGTGATAACATATTTAAGAAGAAGAAATTAAAAACAGTATTGCATGGGTGTAATCACAGGCAGAGAAGAGCAAGGTGAGAATAAGTGAGAGGAACAACTCTGCAGACACCAAGGTCAGTGGAGAAGGAGGGGGAGGAGGTGCCAGAGCTGAGATTCCCCTGCAGGTGGTGCCGACCATGGTGAAGCAGCTTCCCCCTGCAGCTCATGGAGGTCAGTAGGGATGCAAAGATCGACCTGCAGCCCCTGGAGGAGACCCACACCAGAACAGGTGGATGCCTGAGAGGAGGCTGTGACCCTCTGGGAGGCCCGTGGAGAGAGGCCCCACACTGGAGCAGCCTGTCCTTGAAGGACTGCACTCTACAGAAAAGTGACCCCCACTGCAGCAGTTTTGGGAGGACTCTTGCCTGTGGGATGGACACACGTTGCAGCAGTTTGCAGAGAGCTGTTGCTCATGAGATGGACTCATGTTAGAGAAGTTCATGGAGAGTTATCTCCCATGGGAGGGGACCACATGATGAAGGATGGGAAGGACTCATCTCCCTGAACTGGAGAAACAACGTGTGATGAACTGACCATAGCTGCCATTCCCTCTCTCCCTATGCCACTGAGGAAGGAGGTAGAGCTGGGAACAAGGGATGGGTTGGGGGAAGGTGTTTTGAAGGCTTTATTTTACTCCTCATTATCCTACTTTGATTTTGTCAGCAATAATTTCAGTTATTATCTCTAATTAGAGCCTATTTTGCCTGCGATGGTATTTGGCGAGTGAGCTCTCCTGTTCCTTATCCCAGCTCATGAACCCTTTGTTATATTTTCTCTCTCCTGTACAGCTGAACGATGGCAGTGACAGCAGCTTTGGTGGGTGCCTGGCATCCACTCAGCATCAACCCAGTACACACAGGCAACAACATAGAGAACATACATATATAGAAATATGGATATCTGGGAAACCACAAACCATTTCTGCAAAACTCAGAAGTTTCTTATCCTAGAAGAGAATCCTCCTATAGGAATGTACAAATAGGACTAGCAATTAAAATACGCATAACAGTTAAAATTAATATGAATTTACTCTGCAAAGGGGAAGGACTGTCTAAAAAGATGTATTCTGTGTACCTAAGTACTCTTAGAGACAGAAGTTTGAATGTAATTTAAGCAAGTTTCCCATTTACTGTGCTCTAGTCTGCATTGTGGAGCTTTCTGAAAATCTAGAAACTGAATTATTCAACATTTTTTAAAATAAAACTAAAGCAGAAGATAGACTCCGGGAATCACATAATGCACTCCAGCTGCAAGCAGACATTCATTCCTTGGAACCAACTACAGTAGGTCTGAAGTGAAAAAAGAGTAAAATAAAATGAATTGTCTTTCACACAGACACCATACATGTAAGCATGAATTTTAGGAACTGCTTAAGAGGCTCTATATCAGTTTTTCTATTATGATATTAAGTTCTGATATTTGAATAACCCTAAAGGCAAGAGGAACTACTGCATACCCAATGTCATCAAACCATTTTGTAACTTTGATAGTTGACAAAATGTCAGTTCTTGAGCTTTCTATTCATATTAACCTTTGACTGAAGAGCCTCCCTTGTATCCCAAGCTCAAGATAACTGAGATCAGGGGATTCCAGTTAATGAAGTAACACTTTGAGGTGGTAGCTTAAATAAATTATAATGATTTAAAAGCTGCTCAGAAGCTTGGCATTGTAGAATCATTTCTATTTTGTTACTCAGCAGAGTTCCTATAAATCTATTAAAAATGCATTATAAATACTTCTAAATTAACTACAAAGACAAGTCCATCTCATCTGTGTAACAAATATTTTATATAATGTAAATATCTTTACATTTAAAGAGAAGCTGAGTGTACTTAAAATTTGAAAATAATTTAATATTCCTCACTTCTTACCTATGTGAGTATTTCTTTTCCTTAGTGACTGAAAGAAAACAGTGGAATTAATTTCAGATATGATAAATGAGATTCTAAATAAGTAAGAGCTGGGCTTAAAATTCTATCTGATTTTCTGAATTCTTGAGGAACACAAAACATTAATCATATGTTATTGATTCAAGGAGGAAGTGCAATCATTCAAACTCTGTAGACCTGCATGCATTCAGCTATGTATCTGGCTCACTGTCTTCAAAGCAGTCTGGAGAACAGTTTCTAACTCTTGGACTAATGCTATGAACAGATTTCCAGAAATTCGGCCAGTCTTTACTGAGGAGTCCAAATACTGTCCTGCAAAC
The DNA here is from genome assembly GCA_013400235.1 of Oriolus oriolus. Lineage (NCBI taxonomy): Eukaryota > Metazoa > Chordata > Aves > Passeriformes > Corvidae > Oriolus > Oriolus oriolus. The sequence continues at coordinate 69,262 of VXBT01004120.1, forward strand.
CTGCAAGAACGACCTGTCGTATGCATGTGCATGGAGTAAGCACCCAAAGAAGGCTTATTTACATTGCTTGGCATTCTTCTGAGATTCATCCACTCACTGTCCAATCTCCTTGCCTTTTCTCTGGAAGCCCCTTTATGTTGTGGAAATTGTACATGATAGCTACCTGAAGACCTTGCAAACATGCCTTTTATGCATGACAATGAAATAAGTCAAGAGATTGGAAAATATGTAATATTTCCAGGTATTGTGAAAGCATGAAAAAAGAAGTCTAACTTCGAGAGCCTTGGAACAAGATCACTTACAAATGTTAATGTGTACAAGGTAGCTCACAAAAATCTGGTAATTGGTAAGTAACTTCCCCTTTCTTTGTTTTCGACTGAAAATAACCAAAATGAGATGCTGAATCTAGTCATATTGCTTTAGCATTCTTTTTGCATTGATGTAGTGTCACTTTTGAAATCATGCCAGGCTAAAATAAGCTCCAGTTTTCTGGCTTGGAAAATCTGGCTCCCCAGTCTTCATCACCTACCTGAGCAGGGATTGGTGTAGATTTTGGCAAGCACAAATGAGACTTTTCACCCAAATACCTGAATATATATTTAAGCCAATCACATGCACACATACACACATTTGCCAAATACCATTGATTTTACTGGTGCATTATGTGAAACAATTTTTAAAATTCAGCTTCATATCCTTTTCCTTATTTTCATTCTTCCTGTGTAAAAACTCCACAGTTCAAAAATATTTCTCCCTACAGGATAAATTATACATGACCTTTTTGCTTGTCCATCTCTCTTGAGATATAATAAAGACATGATAAACATACCATACTCATTATTTTTGAATCTGTAAAAATAGTACTAATTTTATACACTTAGTTAAAAAATGCTAGTTGAGGATGTTGGAGGGAGTTTTGTTGGGTTTCTTTTTCCTGTTAAAGTATTGCCTAGTGAGAACTTATACTACAGTGCACAAGAGTGGGTTTCCATTTTTTGTTCATATTGATTCATACTGAGTTTCAGCTGCAACATCTAATCTGTACACTTAATCATTTCAGTATTAGTAATTTCTGTACAACCATAACCTTCATTTTTACATCAGTATTTCCTAATTATTTCTTTTAATACTGCATTTTATAGCTGCTGGGAGATTCTGGGAAGTAGTGATCAAAAAGGGAGTGTACAAATCAATGAAAAAGGCTCATCTGTAACAGAAATAATTCCAAATAGTATCTGTTCCAGGCCCACATGGTACCTGCCACAGGTGCTATACTTTGAAATGAGCGAAAAAATAGATAAAGTTCAGCATATAATTAATCACACTTAAAAATATTAAGAAAGCCTAGAGCACTTTGAGATTTGAACATAACTGATGTCTGAAATATATTACATACATTTCTGAGTTCTAAATTACACGTTGCAGAACTTAAAATGCAGAATGTACACAGGCACATGTATGTTGGTAGAAAAAGTTCTGAACAAGCATAGAGATTAATGTTATTGAAGAAATAACTGATGAGTTCAGAGCCAGAATTGTGGTTCTGATGAGGGTACTTGGAAAAAGAGAAGGTTGACTACAGAACTGTAGACTTTTTGCATCACAGACTCTAACAACATGGAAAATGAAGGTTATCCACCACTTGTTCAGTTTACACTGCTGTCCCCTTTGGATGACTGTGTGCAGAGAACCCCAAACTTATCAGTGGTACAGAATCGATTTTTTACATGAAGTACATCCAACCTTGACAGTTTTGGCTGTTGTTAGGCCTACTGATAACTGCTGAGTTTTTGGCTCCAGCTGCCTTCTAGTGAATTGCTCACTATTTCTAAGTGCAACGTAGAGGGGAAAAAAAAAACCTCATCAATACAAATTTATTTGACAAAGACAGTAACAATGTTGAGTAATGACAGCGAATTTTCCTTTAAGAATGTTTTGAGATTTGCATTTTTAAATAACTTCAGAAAATTTAATTGAATTTTAAAATGTATTCCATATTTCTTCTCATATTTTCATAATGCCAGTGTCTGAATTTGGAAGCAGACACTCCATGGTTCTGTTCAATAATTAGTTGCAACAAACATCAACAGAATTACAAGAAAACGTGTCTCTCTGTCAGTAACAGCTGTGGGAGAGATCAAGGATTATCCTCCTAAATTTAGTCACATCCACACTGCACTAATGTTTTGCACAGCCCCAGCTAGGCAAGCATTTGTGTGTCTGGAGATGACAGGTTAATGCACAGCTTAGAGTGTGAATTTATCCTGTCTGAAGCGACCGGGCGAGTGAGAGGTATTGAACAGATGTATTGAGCTTAGAAGCATACGAGAGGGTGAATGAAAAGTAGGAAGGTAAGGAATAAAGTGAGAAAGAAGAACGGCTAGAAAATGAAAGGACTGTATTCGTGTACTAAACGTGTGCCAAGTCACTTGCCATTAAGCACAGTAAAAATTAGGAAGGACGTCATTTTCCATCTGACTCCATTTATCTGATAATCAACACTTTTTATGCTCATAATCCTGAACTCTCATTTTAAACCCACATTAGTGAGATGATCAGGCTGTTTTACTCTTGCCTTATGGACCTTGCCAAGGGAACTCATTTTCTCACATCATTTGCTGCAGTATCAGTCTATTGTTTCATCCTGATCAGACTGGTATAGCTCTGCCTGTCTCACCTGTTAGTTTAAAATTATACAGATGAATAAATTAAAGTGATTTGACATTTCAGCATTCACTTTTTGGCTGAGAAATATGCTTCTGATTGCTAGCAACCAAAACAAAATATTAACATGGTTTCAAAATACTAACATTTATTAATTTTAACACAACTATATTTTGTTTTTACTGATCATTTGGTTTCATACATATAAGAGCTTTCTTATTCTCTTCTGTATCTTTTATTATTCCAAGTATTTCAGCTTGTGCATGCAAAGCACATCGTTATCATCTTCTTTTTAAGCAAATACCATGAGGTTCATTTTGACCTTTAAATCAATGAGGGTTATGCCAGAAGCAGCAGTCTTGTGTGACTTTTTTTGGGTAGGCTTGTGTTTCATACATACAGGGTTTGCTACTGTTGAGCCTCAGACTTCTGGTCTCCATCTCAAGTTTTAAAGCACATTACGGTATGCTGCGTGTGCCGACCCCAGCTAAAACGATGCCAGCATTTCCATAATAAAAGCTCTCATTTCCAGAAGTTCCAACTGTACAGTCAGCTGTAAAAATGTGCAGTAGGCTAAAATTGGATATACGGGATTTCAATCTGGAATTAATACAAATTAATAAAAACATTCCACTTGATTCCTGAAGTCCTTTAAAAAGTAGCAGTTTGTGAGATCCCTTATTGCCCTCTCACCTTGTAAAAAAACCAAGAAATTTAGCTTTTTAAAAATAATTATATAATCATGATGAGCCTGCTTCTGCTTCCACAGAAGTCTTGCTTTATATCTTAGACATGGACATTTTTTTTCACGTATACAACACAGGTGAGCATACACAGTTGTTTACTGAGAAGAATTTAAAAATAACACACTGTCATCCCACCTACTCAGGTCACTGCTACTGATGGTTTTATCTCCTCAGAATCCTACTTCTGCAAAATCAAGGATGTGTGCATCGACATACAATTTTGGTTTCTTGGCAGGGGGCAGGCTCACAGTGGACTCTCAAAGTAGTTGTGAAAACCTTGGTTTTGCTTTGCTTACTGTGCTTCATGCAGTTCTTTTACTTTACTGAGAATAATGTTAGACATAACACTAAATAATAAATACAGTTGTGGCAGGTCTTCCTATTTTGCTGTATAATTCCATGAGGCTTGCCTAGGCACATTCTCAGTGGTCCCATGTCATGCACTAAATGCCAAATTTTGACTAAGGTGATGTACTTTATGTGGATTTTTCTCTCTAACAAGGATATCTATAATTTATCCATCCAAGAACCTAATGTATATAAGTTTCAGAGAATTAATTGCATTCATTCTGCTAGTGGACTGATGAAAATGTGCAAGGCATCCCTTCCATAGCTTTCCCCATGGCCTGTGACTCTTCTGCAGTTGTGGGGCAGATTTGGAAATAAGGCTCTAGAGGTGCCTGGACCCCACAGTCTGTGCAAAGCAAGCAAACAGAAACTGTCTGCTTATTCAGCAACACCAAATCTAAGTCTGTCCACACAACTGTGAAATGAGAAGTAAATGATGGAATTTTTTATCTACATTATGAACAAGTAAATATCTAGATTAAAAAAATTTATGAGTCAGTGTGTGTCCTGGTGCTAGCTGTGCTATAATGGAGTGGTGAGTCTCTTACAGAGATTTAGAAACAGGTCCTTCCTTCAGCGCCAGCTGTCATTACATCTGAACACATGTTCCATAACTCTTTCCTGTTAGGAGAAAAAGCACAATTATGTGTGTGAAAAATTAAGGTTAAAGCAATCCAGGGCAGCATAATAAAACAACTTAAAACTTCTCTGTTACTCATAAGGCAAATGAGCTTCATGCAAATAATTTTTGTCTACCAAATAATTTCTTACACTAATGCGTGTGGAAATGTGCAGATATACTTCAGAGAATTTGGGGGTGTCCCTTGCTTCTTCTAAGAAAGTTAAAATGAAACAAAATAGAAAAATATGGGCAAGACCTCTGGTTTACATAACCTTAGCTTATATCTATTCAGGAGTTTCAGATAAAGTAGCCAACAATGTAAAACAACAAAGATCAGAAGACTGCATTGCCAAATCAAACTACCCCATTTACTTATTTTGTGTAAAATACAAAATTGAATGTGGCTGCTACTATAAAAAGAAATAGGTAAAAATTCTGAATGTTTATGATGGCTTCTGATTTCATCTCCCACAAGCTGAAGTCTATAAAGCTTTTTGCTTGAGAGCACTCAAAATAGTGAATTATACTACACAGCCTAAAATATAAAATATATAAAGAGGAAAAGCTAAGGATTCCACACTGGTGAGAGAAAATGTGTTTCATAGCTCAAGTGAAACCTATTTATTGGTTCTATAATATCAATAGAACACAGAAGTATTTTTAAAGTATGAAGACTGTTCCTGGCTTTTAGTCTGTACAGAAATAAATAAAACATCTTCTAAACCACCACTACTACCTGAGTATGTGTGTTGGGCAGGAGAATGGGGAGCAACTGTTTTTAAAGAGAAAGAGGAAAACACTGATCCTATTAGAGTTAATTGAAGTAAAAATCAATTTTAAAGGATTCCCTTGAATTCTTTTACTCTTGATAGTCAAGTAATTTACTTTTGCAACCTCTAGAACACTTTGTTATCATAATATACAATTTTATATAAATATCCTCCCCAAGTATTAGGTGGTCTAGTAGCCATTTCTGTTCCAGCAAAAATCTCTTTTTATTGTGTTACATTGACATCTATATTGACTCCTCTATCTGTGCTTCTAGTATGCGTATAGAGTTAGAGTCTTTCAGAAAAGCTGGAAATAAAAAGAAGCAATCACTTTGAATCCAGCTTTTTAAAGCTGCACCAATGAGCAATAAAGACATCACTATCAGTGAATGATGGACAATATCTTTGCATTATAAAACCGAATATTAGACTTTGCATAGATTTAGAACATGCTATTTTGTCCTACAAAATTGGTATTTTGTCCAGAAAGATAAAATTCTAACCAAGTAGTCTCTGGAGAAGCAGACGGATCTTTAAGACTAGCATTTGATCAAGCAACATACATTTATTTCATGCATAAGGAATCTACAAGTTACTGGAATGTGCTAATTTATTTTCAAATGAACCTATGGACTTTAAAATAAATTTTTTACATTATATTGTGTTTTTATTGATATGTGCATGCAGGAAAATCCAAGCATTCTTTTTTACTTTTCTTCTTCTCTTTTCTTCCATTTTCTTCCATTGCCTATTCTTTCTGTTTGACTGAAAAGAAAAAAGCATTGGAGTAAGGAGTCAAAATACAAGAAAGAAGGAAGGTTCCTTTGAAAGTCTTTAAATAAAATTCTTGTGTAATTTGGTATTTTTAATCCCTAAATTTAAAATAATAACCTGGAAGTATGTAAAAAAAAAATGTTGAAGAAACTGTTAAATTTTTTGAACAACGAACAGTTCTTGTACTTATCAAGTCATATTTGCTGGTAATAAGTCAAAGATCTTAGTTTGCCTGCAGTTTTCCCTCAATGTCTTCACACAGTGGAGCTCTGTCTACCTCTTGCTAATTAGGCAGATTTGTTTTTAGGAGTAAAACTAATAGATATATATAAGCATGAAAAAGTGGTTGAGGAGAACTTTCTATTTTCTTTTGGAGCTGAGGGCCACATTGAAAAGAACTGTATTAAATCTTTCAAAAGGAAAAGAAACTGAACAGTCCAAATCACTGCATGGCAAACAGCTTAGACTTAAATCCCCATTCCTCTGGAGCTGGAAAGGTAAATTTCCTGGAACCAGACTGACCAGCTGAGTCCCAGCTCAGCAGTGTATTTTTGTGGTGCTGTTACTCCAATGTAAGCAAAAAATAACTGCAGACACTCAGACCTGTTTCATGTACTTTATTCTGCTTTGTTGACTCTCATACCTGTTCACTCTCCTTGCACTGCCTGGCTTTTTCTCCTCAAAAAACATGTCCTGAGTTGGCAGCTATTTTACCTTTCTCCCTCTTTAACTACTGCCTGCATTTGAAGAACCTTTGATGTCTGTGTGCAAAAGATAAATGTTGACCTCCTGCAACCCGGGAGTAGCAGGCTTCAGTAAGAGACACCCTGCAGTGGTCTCTGCTGGGAGAGGGAGGAGTTCTCTTAATAATAAACCAAGATTTGCTTTAAAAGAGAAAAACAGCTATTGAAATACTTTCTCCTCTAGCCCCTCCCTTGTAAGTATACAAGTGCATTTGGTGCTTTCCTGTTCTCTAGTTCTTGTGTCTCAAAACAGAAATCTTTTTCTATTCTATTATGTGCAACATCAAACATAATACCAGAACTGAGAATATTTATTATCACGATTGTTATTCCTCTCAGTATATATTCATTAAATAGCTTATGTTCTAAATGAATGGATACGAAAGGAATTTAATTTCATTATGGATGAAAGTCCTGAGAAAAATTCTGAAATAAATATTTCAGTGTAAAGAAGAAATTCTGGTGAAAGAATAGGTGTTACTTAAAGGCTTACATCTTCATTAGCTGTAAGAAAATTTCTCTGTGGAAATTCCTGTAACAGTTAATCCTACTAATACTCCCTAACTGTAGGTTATCTTGGAATTTCTGCAATAACAGGTAAAGGGAAATTTTCCTTGCTCCTCTGACAAATATATGTGCTACATAAACAGGAAGAAAAGAAGAAAAAAACCCACACGCGTGTTTAACTCTTAAGTCCAGCACTCGTCATCATTCTGCTTATTTCAGCTTTTTACTGCATAAAATGACGTAACTCAAAGTTTTCCAATGCTAGGGGGAAAATCTGCAAAAAAAAAGTCCAGTGTGAAGCATCCCAGTTAATCCGAAGAGGCCCAAAAAACTTTTCTTTCCATCTCCCACTAAAATATTAATAATACAAATACTCTATAGGTATAGGTTAAAAGACATATAGTTTGCAATTCTTTTAGTGGTGCCATCCAACTATAAATTACAGTTGCTTGTGTTAGAACAATTAATAAAATATGTTCACATATTTGCTTACACATGCATACTCTAAAATTTGATGGATATTGATGCAGAGAAAAAAAGAGAAAATTATCCAGAAAGTCTGGTTTTGGAAATTAATTTTTAAATTCTGAAAGTAAACATACTAATACTAAAAAATAATACTTTTAATTGTTATATGGAAGTATTCGTAGTATACTAAATATATGTACCTTCTATTGGTTGCATTGTATACTACACATGTATACATGCACATATGCAAACATATGTACATGCACTGGGAATGCATGCATCATATTTAGAATAAAGATTCTGACAATGATCGGTCAAATCCATTATCGTCCCAAAGCGGCGAATGTGAGATTTTAAGAGTGAGCTGTGTTTATTTTCTTATCCTGTTTAACGATATGTATAAAAGAAGTTTTTTAGTGTTCACACTAATGTAAAATACTAGATTCAGCAGAAAAGAGATTGTGTAACAGAACTGTGAATGACAAGGACTCGGTTTGCTATCCTGACTCTGATGACCTGTCTGCTGGCAACTGGGCTGGCTTTGCTTTCCTTTTCCCTTGCTTGCTCTCACAGATAGGTTCCATCACATCTCTTGTATTTGTCTACTAGTGTTAATCTACCTTTCTGGTTAGCTGACCACAGTTAATAGGATAAAACTACTTCTTTGACAAGAAGAAAATAAATTGCAGGAAGAAAGATTAAATGCCGGGACTATGGGGAAGATTTCCAAGGATATGCAGCTCATTAAAGATGACGCAAATGTTCACGAAGTGGTTCTTTCTAATGAAAACAGCTTGAGGTGTAAGTTATGGGAAAAGGCAGTCTCTGGCAGAGAACCCCCAGCAAGCTGCATGGGAAGGGAAGACAAAGACCTTCCTAGTTTAATTTTAAGGGAAATACACAAAAAGCAGTTAACACAGTTTTGAATTCTTTTTTTCTTTTTTTTTTTTTTGCTCAGCATCTGAGGGAGTTTGTCATGGTGACGAAATCCAGTAATTTCTAAAATTTGAAGTAAAGTAAATTGTAGTCCTCGTGCTTTTAAGTGTTTTGATTCAGGTCTAAGCAGTATCTGAATATCCACCGATATGATCTGTGAGTTAATGTTTTGGCACAAGAATCTAATTAATTAATTTTTGAACTCCGCATGGCCCATATGTGATAGCATTACATTTTTATTATATTTGCATATATAAATGTTTAGATATCTAACAGATGTAACATAAATCCATACAAACACATAAAAACATATAAATATATTTTAATTTTAAAAACCCCACCCTTATTCTCATCCTGATCAGATAAGGACATATATCCTGTGATATATCCATTTGTCCTTCAAGAAATGGGTCAAGTTGAGCCTTACTTTTCTGGCACTGTGCACAGCTGCCTCAGGTGTGTCTAAGCCCAGCTTTAGACTGCGAGTTGGTGTTTGTGTACTTAAAGAGGAAAGCTGAGAACATGTACTTAGTATAACACAACGTTGACAATTTTCTCAGCACTCTCATAGCTATAAAAAGGTCTGAGAACCATTTCACTGTAATTGCCTGAATGTGGCTGTTTGGTAGCATCAAGAATTAAGCAGTTTTGCAAAATGCCTAAAAACTTTAACAGTTGCCGAGATTTTTTGAACATAATTTAAAAGGGACTGAAGTACCAACTGGAGTAGATTTGACCACAATCTGAATTTAAAAAAGATTTCAGATTCTCAGGCACTGAAGATTCACCAAAATGCTAATCATGAAAATGCTATCTCATCTAAGTTAATAGCATTTTTAAGTAACTTTTTGATAAGAACTACCAAATAACTTGCCTAACACAGAAAAGTTATGCTGTATGTTTTGTCTCAATACTACCATAACTCTATCTTCAAGAGACAACCTGTTATAGTTTCTTGTGTTGAAAACCACAAGGAAATCTGGGGGCAAATCCAATCTTTAGGGTCATATAGTTCTATCTTCTGTACTTCTCTAGCTACAGAATATTTTTTTCCTCCTGTGTAGAGCCCTCTAGTTGCATTAACTCTTATAAGAGTGGCTTTTTGCCTTGATGTGAAAATGTTACACAATAGATAATCTAATACATCCCTTGACAGAACATTCCAACATCAAATTGCTTTTAAAGTTACTTTGATTTTAATAAATGAAGCATATTACCATGAAAATAAGGTAGTAAAAGTAATTCCAGTTGGCTTGTATATGAAGTGTCATTAAAGCCAATTAAAGGACCAATGCCTTTTTGATTATCTATGTAAAGAAAGCTGTATAAATGATAATTGTAGGCTTGGGTTTATGTAATGAAGAGTCTACTTTTAGACATAATCCAGTTAAATCAAAGGATCATCATAAATCTCAATCGGTATTTTTTCAAATTCCTATGGGATTACCTGAAAAAAAATGTACAAAGTTATAAACAAATGAATTAATGGAACACTTAAGAATTACTCCATGTTGAAAAAGCTGCAGACATCAGAGGAACATCAACAAAGCATCATAGGAAAGGAAGGAAACAAAGAAATCCATCCTGAAAATCTAACATATTTGTGAATTCTGAATGTTTTCTTATATTTAACAGAAGGGAATATTTGGAAGCAGGTAAAACTTTGGAAGATTTAGGCACAGTTTTGGCAAGAAAAAGAAATATGATCTTGAAAGGTCATATAGTACAAACAAAACCAGGATATTTTGACCTGCTATATAAAAACACTGATAGTGAAATATGTAGTTGCTCTACAGCATTGAAAAGGAGATTAAGCTTCCTTTCTATACAGCACTAATTGCACATTTGCGATATGATGCACACTTTTGGGCACCTCAACACAAGAAGCTTGTCAAGAAATTGGAAGAAATGGTTAAATGACTAGCAGGCTTTATTTATGAGTCACAGTGTATTTGAGCCAATACACAGTAAATACAGTGGTATGAATATCTTATAAATACTACAGAACATTCATAAATCTTACTAGGCTGCTACAGAGGAAAAAAGATTGACAACTGTTTGAAAAGGGTAAAATCTTTGCTCATGCCACTCAGATCGATGTTGTTCTCAGAGTAAGACATTTCACAGGAAGTAGCAGAGGTAGAATCAGTCTTAACACATATAAAAAAATGTTTGTAATTGTATATGTCACAGAAAAAATTGAAGGAAACAACTGAAGGATTGAAGGAAAAAATTGAAGGAAACATCAAAGCCAAAAAAAATCTACCGATAATCCAAGTTAACTTGAAAAAAAAAACAAACCAAACAAAATATCACAGCTCGAAAAAAGACCTCTAAAACTGACAAAAGGTAGCCTTCCTGAATAAAGGTCACTGTACTTCACTGTTCTGTTTCTGTAGTTTGTACTATATCCTGCTCTCAGATTCTCCTGTCCCCAGTTTTCTGGTTTTATACCCATTCATAGTTTCTTTGCAAACATCATGTACCCAGCCCATTACTCTGAATTGTTTCTTTCTGTATACACAACCTACAGGTTTACTCTGTTTTTTGAAAATAGATGGGATACTATTTATTTTCTCTTTATAGTCAACCCAAGCTGTCACAATCTCAGGTTTATTTTATTCACAGACAGACAATGCTTGGAGTCAAATTTCTTTTATTTGCTGTCAGACTAGTCCATGTGTTTCATTTGAAATACTAGGTGGAAACAAAAAATGTGTATAAAATTTTAATAATGTCACTGTTGTGCTATTTCAATAAGAAAAAAAATGAGGCATAAAAATCAAATATAATGAGACCATTGCAGAAGAAGAAACAAGGTAATTAATTTCTAATATATAACACTGCTACAATGATATTAGCTATAATTTAAACAAAGTAATCTGCCTTTGTTTGATATGCAAAATGCAAATGAGACATTTTAGTAATGCTCCCATCTTATATCAGTGATGCTAATGAGGAGATGATAAGGTTAATAAATATTTTCTTTTATTATGGTGGGGGTTTTTAAAACTATATTTTGGGTTGACAAATTCCTTTGAGAACTTGACAATGACAGTTCAGATAAAACTAAGCTTTTCCTTTCACAAACACAGACAGAAAATTATGACACTTGCATTTTATCTGAAGCAGCCATGCAATGTCAGAACCACATTTTAGCTCTGAGTATACGATATATATATATAAAAATATATAACTGGAACTTGCCGATACACTTATAAATGCTTGAGAGGTAAATCACTGTAAAAATGAATGGTCAGATGTAAATTCTTACACTATTAATAATTTATCCTCTGTTTGAGTTGCATTTGAGGTCATATTTTACCTCTGAGAAGAAAGAATACTGTATGCTAATATCTACAGTTAGGCTTGAATGAAAGCATTTAGAGAATCAAAGTTTCAGCAATAATTAATGAATAAAGCAATACATTAAAAACACTGAAATTAAAACGAGAAGGAAAACCCAGGTAAGGTGGTCTTTGCATTCAATTTTTTTAGTGTCTTCTAAGACAACCAACTTGTCATCTCTAGCATGGCCTAAAATTACAAGAAAATAAATGAAATAACATAAAATACACCACCATAAATTTAATGATAAATCTTGGGGATGCTTAAAACTTTGGGTAGATTCATAAAAGAATTGAACAGGCAAAAATGCGTAAGAATAATAGAAGGGTCATTATGTCCCCGAATATTTGTCAGTGAGAAAAGACAGCAACTATGCCCTAAAGAGCTGACAGAATATTTTTAATCTAAAAGGGGCTGCAGTTGTGCCTTTTTCTGAAAATAAGCTGTAAAGGAAATTCTAGAGTAAAGTTTAATATTTCCATTCTATTTTTAAACAAAAAATATTTCAAAGGTTTTAATACACTTGGAATGCATATTCAAGCACATGAATGCACATCTGAACCAAAAATCTGAGGGCAAATTTGACTCAGCAGGAATTCCATTACCACCTTCAACAGTGGTAAACAGGAATAATTTCAAAAGTTTTAGCTCTAAACTTCTGAAGTTCAGACTTCATTTATCAAAATACTTCATCCAGTTTCAAATCTTAACATTTTCCATGGGAAATTAAATATTTATAAATCTAAAACTTAAAGCTCCGTGACATCTACTATGTTTTCCAAATCAAGCTTCCTGAAGATAAATTGGTAGCTTACAAAGTAATATTGGCTACATCAGCTCAACATCTCTTAGAATGGTAGCTGCACTAAACAACATTAAAGTAACAGGTGGTACACAGTCTATCTGAAACACAGTTTTAACTGCTAATAAGCTTTTTTCAGTTCATAGCTGACAATAACCATCTGGAAGGGCATCATCTGTGATACTAACTAGTTTTAACACAAAGTCTGCTCTCTGCTTCTATTTGGGATTGGTGATCAAAGGAGCAATTAAAAGTTTACTGTTAACCTGTTGGTATTACAGCTTTCCTCTTGGATCTTAAGAAATATTTAACTTGTGTTTTAATAGTTCAATAGTTCAGAGATATATATATATATAGGGAGAGAGATAAAGATATAGAGGTACAGAGATCATAGATACAGATCTTACAGATCTTACTGAATTTTAGAATGATTTTATAGCCATTTCTAGAAACATGTTATTCTGGAAATTAAGGCCTAGGCTTTCTGGGCTAAAAACAACAAGGAAGGACTTTGTGTTAAAATTTAAATTTGCCTTTGAAGTCCTTTCTGCCTTTTTTCAATGCCACCCAATGTACTGCTTTATGTCCATTGCTGGATCTTCATACATAAAGTCACCAAGCACAATTCAGTCATGGCTTCTGTGGACTGATGCTTATAACTTTATTCTACACCCTTTTGATCTCTGGGTTAGATTACCGAAAAGCTTAATTTTATTCTGCTGTCTGTGTTCCTACTAACACAAAAAGCTGTTGAAAGCATTTTAAGCCACATTAAGCAGCTCAGTTTAATCTGATAGTTTTTGGGGAGTTAGTTCAATACCTATTGTCAAACATTTATTACATTTCATAATTGCAATAGCTTCCAGCATACTCTGAAACGTGTTTATACTACTAGCTGACCACAGATTTTCCTATTCACATGCAAAGAGTTTTATGTTCTATACTATAAAGCAGTATTGCAAATCTACTTTTAATTTGTGTCTCACTTCCATACTAGTTGGAAATTCATTCAGAGACAGCATTCATTGCTGGTTCAATAAACTTGAAAATCAGGAAAACAAAAATCTGAACTCCATTTTCTTTTTTCTTTTTTCCCTTTCTTTTTTTTAAACTCTGACCCTAGCGCAAACTGGCAGAGTGATTTTGCTGTGGCATTTCTTGCCAAATTAGAGGGAGCATGAGTTTGCATGAAAGGTATTACAGAAACTTGGTTTGTATTTTGCTGTCACAAAAGCATATTGACTCTGGATTGCCAGTGCAATCAATCAGATGAAAGAGTTTCATGAACTCAGCTTAACACAGTGTTTGTAACAGCTCCATTACCAAAGCATCACAAAACACAGCACCCATCCTTTGGGTGGTCGAAGAAATAAATAAGCACAATGCAAATGAATAGTGCTGGTCTGATGATAGCGCTATTTCTGTCTGACACACTGAAAAAAACATCACTATCTGGGTGAGTCATCAGTGACATGTTCAACCTCATTTGGTGGGCATCTGAGGTAAAACTACTCAAATTTCCATGATTTCCATTTTATTGGAAGTGGCAGTTGCTGTCTCCATTATACTGCTAAGTCAATCGAACACAGAAAACTCAGAAACTGGCAGCTGAGTCACGCATATCATGAAGCTGCTGTAGTTTCTCTGGGAGACCCTTAATGTACGCAATCGACGTAAGGAAAGGAAAACTAAAGTGCTATGAATCTAAATGATAAATTTGAGCTAATCACATTATTTAGTCTTATTCCTTCACAGGTTTCCAACCGAAGAACATTTTACTCTCTACATCTGTCTAGCCTTGCTTCTCCCCTTTGTACATGCACACAACACTCACACAGAGAAATGCTCATTACAGTTAGAACACTGTTCACTGAAAGCTTTGCTATACCCTGAGTGTAGCTATGTCATTCAGTACATGATATAAGTTACACAGTATGCTGACACCTCTATTTCTGTGATTAATTTTCCTTGACACTCTAGGCAAAAACCTTTCACTGAATTGTATTTATTTTTTTCCTTCCTGTTACAGAAAAGGATTTGCTTCTTTCTGCTTCATTTTTCTAGGGCTAGGGCCAGAGGTCTGTAGCTAAACCCTTAAAGTGCAGCATCTTGGAGGATACTTTTTCCCGCCAAGAACCAAGTTTTCTGTGTCTCATATCACTTTTCATTTCTGTTCATATTTTGTCACAAATTTCCCTTCAGACTATGAGGTGAATAAAAAAATTCATTCGGGCTACAATATTCTTTCAAATGAATTCTAATGGCATTATCTAAAAGGAAAATAATAATTCTGTGCAAAATGAAAGCTCTGGGGCTAAACATCTGGTTGATAAATTTTAACTGTGTGTGTAGTCGAGTTTGATAAATCTTTCCACTTTTTATTGTTATTTAAACTCAAAACCACAATGTCCAGTTAAATGTCCAACAAGAAATAGGCTTTTATTATATTTACTCCTTGTATAGTTACAGAAACTACTCTTACTTAGAGTAAGTTTGCAAAGCAAGAAGAGGATCTAGAAAAGAAGCAATGATTGACTAAAACAACCTCCTGTTTGGCAGAAGGTATCCCCTGCCTATGCCTATGTATGCACACTACATGTGCATACATCTGTGTAAATTACAACTCCATCTCTTCAGAGCTTTCTCATATTGCTTTTGTTTAGTTAAAGCTCTACAGATTTGTATGATAAGTTTCTGGGAAATACAAATTACCTACATATCAGAAATTTCAGTCTAAAATACATATGAAGAAAACAAGGCAGTTGGAGAAACTGTAAGGAAATAATAATCTGTACTCATAATTTAAACTGAGTTGCTACTTCGTATCATCATGGGATTACTAGAATTAATGACAACAGATATTGTCAGAAGCACAGCATTCAAGGACTGGGGGTTCAATCCATGACTCAATAACAATGTAAATGTTATATAAACTGGTATATAAAAGAACAATTAAAAAAATATGAAATAATATTTATGTACAAAAAATATTATTGATTGTTTCTGTCTTTTCATGCTGGTTTGTGCTGTTGGGGTTTTGCTTTTTTTAAAAAAATTTAGTTATCTTTCCTATATATAGAAGAGAAGGTTTCTCACAAAGACTGCGATGTTAAACATAGAGTTCTAATGTCTTCTAAGAACACATAAACTCAAAATTTCACTATCTTGCAAAGCAATAAGGAAGCACCACACATAATATTTTCAAGAATTTGAACATAACCCAACAGTTAACAGAATGTTTCATAAAAGAGGGTGTTTTCTAATTAAAAATGGGTTTAGTAAATGCCATTCATTCTGTATTATCTACCCTGTATTTTTGATCTGCCTTTATTCTTGCCATGGTGCTTCAGAAGTTTAAAATTCTTTTGTGGTGTTTTGGGGTTTTTCCCCCCCTGGTCATTACTAAACCTTAAGATTTATTTGAAGTCTTTTGCTAAAAAGCTGGAACACTATCATTAGTATTGGATCTACCTGGAAATCTCAAAATATATTTTTCTGTGAATGAAATCTCCTGAAATAAATTTTGCTTGGCTATACTCAAGTGATCTTGTAAGGATGTAGACTATAGAGTATTTTAATACATGAGCTATAAATAAATAAATAAATAAATGCCTTTTTAGATGTTTTGTTGAAAATATTTCACATATATCACATAAGGACTTATTCTTTAATTTTTCAAGCTGTCCACTTTCCACAATTAAAGGTGAATTTTCTCTTTTCCTTTTTCTTTCCGTCTTCTCTATTATTCCAGATTAATATGAGGGGGGTTTTTTTGTTTGTTTATTTCATTTTCTTCGTCTTGTCTTAGGAAAAAACCTGTATGTTTTATATTTCTTTCAATATTTTAAATCACTTTATTAAGGGGTTTTTTTCCCCCCCAGGCTGATACGCACAATATGCTAAAACAGCATTTATCCATGTGGAAATGGTAAACCATAGGTAGAACATATGGTGTTCATTAACGTGAACTGATGGAAGGTGCTATGCTTTTAAGCATACCAAGAAGTTTTATATATACACATTCACTTAAGAAAAGATGCTATGTCAATAAGATAATAAATTAGATTCACAAAAAACTTTTAGTCAGCTACTCAGTGAGTAGATTATAATCTGTACACCTCACATAAAGTACTTTCCTTAGTTATAAGACTGTATACCATAAGTTCTACTTTCTAGAATGACATATGTTCATATTTCATAAACTACTTGAAGTAAAATAAAGTAATCAGATGAAAATAAAATCCAGCAACAAATAAAGAACAATAAGGGAGATAAATTGTTACCTTAATTAAAAAGAGCTAATAGATTAAATACATGCACATGATTCATTTGACGAGAGCTTTTTCTGCTCAGCACTAAAGAAAATAATTTGTCTTGCAGGCTGCTTTGTACTCACACACATTGCCATCACAGCTGAACTACATCACAGCTTCAAGCAGTGCCACTGAAAGTTCAGACAGGTCCTACTTTAAATTCCATCTCGCCTTATTTAAGCATTTGTTTGCTTCCATATTCTCTGTGTTCCTCCTAGTTGTAGCAGCTATATTGTCTCTCAGGTCTGTCGTATCTACTGCCTAACTTATATTGATCTAAAGGAACAAATGTTTGTAATCTCCACATCTTTTTTTTAAAAAACACTCTGTCTTTCTCCAGAAGAGGAAACTTAATAAATATTCTGGGAAAAAAATGGTCTAAAGTAATTTATTCTGAAATATTGAAAGTTCAGAGAATGAATGATTAAAATTGTCATATCGTGAAACTGCAGAAAGAAATATTTAGAAACAAATAACAGCTATGTACATGAATGCAGAAATAGATATTAATTATATATAGCAGAAACACACATTTATTCATAAATACATAAATGGATAAATCTCTTTTCTCTCATGTTTTACATGAGAAATATGCTTTCATTTCATTTTATTCTCTGAATCTTGTGCTTCACTTCTGTCCTGGAGGCATAATCTCACATTTGTAACACTGGATTTTCAACTGTGCAAGTGCTAAAGGCACGAAGTGAGAAGGAAGACTTCTTTAGGTGACAAAATACAGAAAAATAAAAGGAGATCTTGGAGAAATAAGAGTAATAGTCTCAGAGAATAAATTAAGTACTTGAGAGTTAGAAACGACAGCAATACAGATATGTTTCTAACTAGAAAGCAGCTTCTCTTTTATTTAAAAGATATTTTGATGTATCCTGTGCTTCTTTTGAGAATACAAATTAGCACTAAGAGTCTGTATAAACCCTATTATGTATAAGTCTGCCCGAATATTTCACCACAGGAAGAGCAATTACTAGCAAAAGGTTACTGTCCTTCTTGTGTTAGCTCACTGCCCAAGCGGGTGGGCAGGCCAGCCAGGGACGCAGACCCAGCCCGGCACCAACCTCACTCCTCAGAACAGTGACCAGCTGTGTTTGCTCAGGGAGGAAAGTCATTGCAGCGGAAAAGTTTTCCCTCCTTGGAAGATGGAAGGCACAAGTGGAAGATTGATTGGGACAGACTGCTTCTCCGAGCCAAAACAGATACACAGTGCACACGGGTAAATTTAAATCTACCTCAAAAAATTGTTTGTATTATACACATATATCTGGGGAAGGAGAGAAGAACAAATCTTAACCATTAAGCCCTCTAAAAAGATAACTCCAGTAGGAACAGATCTAAATATAGCGTGAAATACTGACCTTCCCTGCATTAGCAGCCTCTGAATCCACTACTGTAAATTCAACGAGGTAAAGACTGATTTAGAGCACATCCTCCTCTCTGAAAAATGCAATTTCAAAAGCTTCAGATGTATCTTATGCAGAATGAAACCTCTGGGCCTTGTGCTCTGGATGAAAACATCAGCTACAGGTAGATTTGCTTCAGTTTTGTTGAAAACTAAACCCCTGTCACTTCTTTTGAAATCATCATAGGTATCAGAAAGAAAAACTTAAAACAAAACAAGGACTTGTGTGCAGGTTCAAATTATATCTTTTTTAAGGACATGAAGAAACCTATTCTGATTCTGAATCTGGCCAATTACTTTTTTAAAAATAGCTTCTTTTATGCTATTTAATTACCTTAATCATCTGATACCAATCTTAAAAAAATCAATTTGTTTTAATTTTAAGCATAAATTCAAAAATTGCCATAGCCACCTATATGGTTACAAGTAATGTAGTATTGCTAGGTTTGCTGCTGTTTTCCCCTAATATTTATCTGATTGATTCACTTAAGCTGATCTTTAGAACCCTTACATTTTTATCTAGTGTGCAATAAAGACTATGCTCTAGTCCAGGAACCATCTTTTTAAACAAAAAATTTGGAGCAATACTAAAAACAAAAATGTGGAAACATTGAAGAGTATACAGAATGTTGTGTTTACTCTTGGTAGACAGCTTTAGAATTAAAAAAATCTGGGGTATGAGGGGGAAATCTCCGGCTTCTTACATATGTGATTGATGTTTACAGAGTCATAAAACACTTTACTGCAAACCAGGCGCCTAGGGAAATTTCAGCAATTTGCCAATTTTCTATGCCATATCTGCCTCTATTAAGGAACAATATGATTCTTCAGGCTCTTTTGTATAGTGCATTGCACAAATTTATCTCAAAGCATTTCACAAGTCAGCCCAACAAATAAGTAGGTACAAAATGAAACCATGACATTGAATAGATATTTAAGAAGATTAAAGGGAGAAATTTTCAAAGGAATTCTAAAGCTAGTGATAGCCCTTACTTTCATGAGTTTCTATTTGATTTTACAGAAAATTGCATTTTTAATTAGAAATTATATCTCATTTAAAGAAGAATGTACAAACATTTATGTACTGATTCCATCTGAAAGTGTGGCTAAGGGTGACTTTATTTAATATGTGTGTAGCTCACACATATGTATGTAGTACTCACAAATAATACAGTTACTAGGAAGACCTGGGAATAGCAATCAGGCTTGCAGAGACTTTTGGTTTTGTTTGTAGCTTTTTAGTTAATAAAATACCAGGAAATAGCTCTGTGGACTCACTGTTTATAATTTTTGTGCACTGAAGTGGAAACTGCAAGTACTTGTCAAATGGATTGATATAATGTCTATAAGTCTCAGCATAACTCTATAGCATTTAGTAAATGCTGAATTATAGCTTTCCTCACTTCTAATCCTCCCAAAAAGTGTCACTCAAAGTAAAAAAACAATTTAAAGTAAATAAATTAAATAGTGACTTTCAATGTATCATACTGGGTCAACTACTTTTCTTTAATGTTTTCTTCTTATATTAGCCTGCAATTCCTTTTTGCATATGGTCCAGTAATTCTATAACACTTCATATTTTCTACTAACCAGAAAACTGACAGATTTTCTTTCCCTATTTCTTTGACCCTGCAGTGCAAAACTGCCATCTGTTGTATACAAAATATCCTCTGCAGAGCACTAAATATACATTTGTAAAAGTCTTTGAGTTTACAATCTTGGTTACTTCTAATGGGCTACAATAAACATAGCAAAATAAAACGTCCGTGAAACAGAAGGATACCTATCTATCACATTTCACCTCCCTTGCCTGGCTGCCGATGCTATGCCTGATGCCCCCAAGGACAGGGTTGGCCCTCCTGGCTGCCAGGGCACTGCTGATTCATGTTCAACTTGCCATCAACCAGGACTCCCAGATCCCTTTTGACAGTGCTGGGGAAACTTAGTATTCTTTTGAGTCCTGTGTGCAAGGTGTTAACAAAGAAGCTGAAGAGAACTGGGCTGAGGATGGAGTCCTGCAGAACCCCTCTAGCGACAGTTGCCAGCCTCATGTCACCCCATTCGCTATGAGCCTTTGTGCTCGACCTGTGAGCCACTTGCTCACCCACCACGTAGCACAGTTATCCAGTTGTGTGCTGGATATTTTGTCCAGAAGGACACTGCATGAGAGCATATTAAAATCTTTGCTGAAGTCCAGAAAGATTACATCTTCTGGCTTTCCGAGATGAGTTGCTGTATTGTTGAAGGAAATAAGGTTTGACAAGCAGGACCTTCCTATCATGAAGCCATGCTGGCTGTGATCGATGACTGTGATGTCCACCAAGTGTTTCTCAGTACCTCCCAGAATAATCTTTTCCATGAGTTTTTTTATTTAATATTCTCAAAAACAAATATATATTTTTATAAAGAGAAAGTCTATTTTAGTTTTCCAGTGAGGGCCTTCTTCACGACAAATTCACCCTTTATTATGGGTTCTTTCCTTACCCATTTAATGATTTTTTTCAGTAATAATAGAAGACTATTGTCCTTTTGTGTGTGTTTATAGGGGCACGTCATTATATCTTTTTCAGGATGTTTTGTATGAACAATTAGCTCTTTCAGTGGGATACACAACATAATGTTTTCTAAAACTCTTAGTTTTCTGATTTGTTCTGTTCTGGATCCCTGCCACTGTGTTTGTTTGTTTGTTTTTTAGTGTCTTCCAAAGAAAACTGGACACAGTAGTCCAAGCCAAAATCTCACCAGTGCCAAGTAAAAAGCAACTTTTGACAGTGACATACAGTAGTGAATAATACAGGGGTGAGGCAAGATGGCATAAAACCACCAGATTGCTTAGAAAAGGAGATTTAAAGCAAGAATTCTAATTTAATAGCAGTACACTGTGTTTCCTTTTTTTTTTAAGAAATAGTAAACATTTGAAATATAAAGAGAATTTTATATTGTTGATGATAAGGCTTGGTCAAAAAATACTAGGGTAGAAATTTAGAATTTCATTTAGAGAATCAGCTACAGAATACTCATAACATATCTAGGACAAGATAGACATAGATTCCCTACCTAATATTAGAAATAGTGGGAAAAGCTTTCAAGGAAAAAAACCACAATAAACTGATGGCAGCATAGCCCCCAAATTCCTAGTCAAGCAGAGGGCTAAACAATAAAGTATTTTTCGAGAATGGGAAATCTGCATATAAATGTAAGAAAGATAAAACCCAAGTTAATCTAAAATGCTCATTGCCAATATGCAAATAGAATATTTGTGTAGATGAAGCCTTCATTTGTATAGACTTAGACTTTTCCCAATGCATCAAAGAAAAAGGAAATAAAGAGGTAAGCTATTATTCCATGCACCTGGAGCACTTTTGATATCTCTAAAAGCATCTACAAAATTATTATATCTAACCTGCTCATGCACAGAAAGGGAGAGTCAGTAGTGTTTCTGTGCTACAGTGGTCCTTCAGCCCCCTGAAAACTGGCCAGTGTTCTCTCAGGAAGGAATTGTCATATCATGCGTAGGTCAATGCACATACATTTTGGGAAGGAAGTAAAGAAAGGAAAGAAAGAGCAACAGCAATAAAATGTGGGTATGTTGATATATATGCATTCATTTGGGTTTTTTACAGCATATTCTGAAAACATAATCTAATTTTTTGACAAGCTACAAACCTGTAAATGCCTCAGGGAAGCAAATGGGCAATGGTTTATAAAGGAAATATCCTGTCAAATTCTTTTATTACTGTACAGAGTAGAAGAGTTAATTACACCATCATATGAGATATTTTCAACCAGACAAAATATTAGAGACTGGTCTAGAAAACTGATCTTGACTACATATCATGGACTAAAATATGAAGATCACAGACTAAAATACTTCACATATTTTTTTCTTGTATCTAGACACTAAGATTTAATGCTGGTGATACAGTTGTAAATACATTCATTTTCTGTGGTACACATGGAGAAAGGTTTTGTGTCCAGGTAAGCTTATTTCGAAACATACAGAACCTGCTAAAACTTACTTGCTTGTTTTATTGCAAATTACATGGGGTTTATATTGAAATCAAATTACCGTTTAAACTGCTTTTCAGATATAAATATTCATGGTAATGTTAAATGTTGGACAACACATTTAATGTGTTTTATATAAACGTAAGTTATTTACGGTATATGTAACCTGTGTCTTCATATATGTCACAGATTTTTGTAATTTGCTACAGACAATATCTGAAAACAAATCCAAAACAAAATGAAACAAAAACCCACAAAAAAATCTATGTAAAGAACAGATTTTTTCTAAATCGGACTGAATAAAGGAGTGCACATCAAAAAATATGTACCATAAGTACCACCGATAAAATAGACGCACTCTATGTGACAAAATATCTCATACCCAGGAATACAAAAGTGGTCTCAGTACTTTGGATATGAATGAAGTAACTGTTTGCAATCGCCCATTAACTACACTTTTGATAATTCTGTCCAGCAAGCAGTTAGCTTTCACTAAGACTTTCAAAACAATTTTTTCCTTTAGAAGACTGTTAAATTAAAAATAAAAGTATAATAATTTTGAACGTTTTTTTTCCAAGGTCTGATTTCCCGGGAAGTTTTGGAAGCTTGTACTTACTCGTATCTTTCTGCATAAAACCAAGTGAAAATGGTGGAAAATTTCTTTGAAAGGAACAAACAAAATAGTAATAATATTTCCCACAAATTACCATGGTGTAATTTTTTATGTTAGTGCAAATTTCTGCTGCAGTGACCTTTCTGAGCTAGAAGGTTAGCCACTCTTAATTCCTATTGAGGGGATGGCAAGCTAGTGGAATAACAAAACTCATAAAACTGGCACAAAAGCCCGTTTTTGGATGTTCTTTGTAACTTCTATGTCCTAATTTGACACAGGACAGAATTCCAGCTTCTGAGAACTTTCTAAAAAATTGTTCTCTCCTTCCCCCCCCCATCAGTTACTGTGGATAAATAGAGGATTACAAATTAGGTAGCTTATTAAGGCTCTCACTAATCCTATGGGTTTTCAGAAAGTTTGAGGGGTAGCTGTAATTGGGTTTGTGTTGGACTTGACCAGCACATTATGCCAGCATGGCTCTACTCTTGCAAGACTGGGAAATAAGCTCTTACATAAGCTGACTTTATTTACAAACAAAAGCAACAAACAGCAAGAGCCGAAAAGTCTGTTCCTCTTTGTTTGTTAAATACGCTTAAAAGCATATTTGGTGCTGTTCTACTCCTTTCAATAGTCTCAGTAGTGAAGAATTTGAAAATGTACTTCTGCCTCAGAGGAAAAAAATTATTTCCTAATATTGTATTTTGTACATATAATGTTTCTAGCATACACTGTTTATGTGGAACTTCAAGAGCCAAAAAAGAAGGAATAGCTTTCAAAGATCAGTGAGGAGATAAAGGAAAAGGAAAAAAATATTTTCTCAAAGCAGTGTCATTTCTTTCACAAGTAACCTTTTATTTTCTTTCTGCATAATAAAATTCTTGGGCAAACATTTGCTCACAGTCAACATATTTAAAAATTTAAAGCAGTGTAAAGTCTGCTACGTATACCGACCAAATCCCCTATCATCATGAAAGTCATCAGACCCAATAATGTCACACTTTGTTTGAGGTAGAAGCTGACACTAGGTGAATAAATGACATTCTCCCTGTACCCAGAACAAATACTGTAGAATAGTAATCAAACAGAAAGACACTTTTATTTCTTAGGGGGACAAATCCTTTCAAAGAGGATTTGGTCACTGAGTAAGAATTTACCTTCTAGCTCTTACTTTTCATCAAGATGAATGAGGTGGAATAATATATGGATTTATTGACTCTAAGGACTGGAAATAGTAAAACCTGTTCTTTTTTCAGTAAATTAAACAAAAATTACTCAGAAGGGAGAGTATGTGTGTAGTCCATTTCTTTTGGTGACTTTTCAAGCCATAAATGAGTGCTTTGGAATTAAATATTTCTGATTAGCCAGGAGAAAAAGTTATTTAAATAAAAAATGTAATACTGGTTTTCATTTAACACTTTTCTGAGTCACAGTCTTGCAATTATAACAGTATAATCTAAACCAAATAGATGGGTTTCAGAGAGAAAGTGCCTTAAAGCATAAGGCCCTTTGAGCAAGCAGTAATAATGTATAATCACCTAAGTGAACAGCATTAAGGGAAGAACTTGGGCACAAAAGAAAACAGGAAGAAGTTGTTAGTAGTTTTCAGAAAGATTTTTGTTGTTTTAGTGGTTATTTTCCATTGGGTTTTTAAAATTTTTTTTTCCTGACAGCTCTTTATTTCCTGATCTTTCTAGAAATGTTAATGTAAATGGAGAGATATCAGAGAAAGGAACACTTCTGAAGACCATGGTTTTGTACTGGCTGCCAAGGAAAATGCTGTAACTCAGTACAATGTGTCAGTGCAAGAAAGGAGATGATGGGAAATGATGCGTGGAAGAAAAAATAACAACTCCTAAGATGCCCTTTGGACACATGGGTCAATGTCCCTTTTACTGATGCACTTCAAGAAAATTGCTATATGGCAGATCTTACAATTCCAGCACAGACATTTTCATGTTTATCAATGTATGTGTCCACAATACATTCCGACTGAGAGGAACGGTATTTCTTCTCTCTTTCCTCTCTTGCTTTTCTGCTGCACATATACAAAAACTCAAACTGATGCAAAAAACTTTTGAAACAAGTACATATTGATGATAAAATTCTAAATAATAAAATTTATTATGCATTTTTTTGTTATTAGAAACAGTACTTTCCAGGACCGTTTAATGCTGGAAATTTACTGATTAGTATGTGAACGCATATCCTAACAACACACAATCCTCTAAAATTCTGCAAGGTCAGTAATATGAAAAAGATGAGGGTAGACATAACTAGTTGGCTTTTTTTATTCCTGTAAACAAATAAATAAATGATTGTTGAGGAGAAAAAGAAAAAAAACAAGTTGCTATTTAGTACACAGTCTGCCGATCTGTGTCAGGTTGGGGTATTTTTATGCTATCACAATAGCCTACAGTTCTTAGTATCTTACATAAAAGTAATTGCAGTCAGAAGAAATTAAAAGAAAGCAGCAAGTGAGAACCTGGTGGCCCAGAGATGTGGGTATTCTGTTATCTCATAGGCGTGGATGTTTCCTGTGTATGTTTTTTCAGCATAATCCGTCTCAGAGGGACCCTGCTGAATCTAGTGATCAAAAAGGGCATGTATGATCTCTTAGCAATTTGATGGTTTTTTGACATTTAAATCCAATTTATTTCATTTGTGTTATGATGGAGGGAATACCAGAAAACCACAGCAACTTTAAAGTAATTTAAATCCCTCAGAAGACTGTTTTAGCTACAGCTCCCTAAATTAAGAAAGATTTAAGCAAAGGGCAGGTGTTATCTAGAACTTCATATTTGCCTTTGCAATAAATTTTATTGTAAAGAGAAAACTATAGAAGGGCACACTTTATTGTCATTTCATTTTGAAAAAATAAACAGAAATGTTGACCCAGGTTGTATATATAGGACATATTCAAGTGAGTAATCATTTTTAATAAATTGATTAATGAATAAATAAGTCCTTAAAATTATTTTGCCTTCAGTGGTTAGATAGGGTCATAAAAATAGAGATCATCAGTGGTAGATTAGAAGTGGTCTGTATACAGTTATGAGTAGCTTTGAACACTTTAATGCACAGTTTTTCGTAATTCCTCAACTTTTTAGTGTAGTGAACAGATTTGGCTGTCAGATTACAATGTTTAAGTGACTGAAGCCAGCATGTACCCATATATCTTTATAGGTCAATTTGTTAATGTGAGAATCACCAAATGACTTATTTACTGAGCTTCATAACATTCCACTGACTTTATCACACTGAAGACTGAAATGCAGACAAAATTAATTTTCTTCAGCAGTCTTGCTCCTGGTGCTTCCTTCTGTTCAACTGCTTGAGGCTTGCTTCTTGGATGCAGAAAAACAACATCGGTATAAACTGCTGTCTTGGGCTTGTAACCTCATCCAGGTCACATCCAGAGGCTATAAATGTCAAGGTGCCACTCAAAGTGATGACCTCAATGAGCACATACCAGGCATGACATTAGCTCTAATATTGCCAGTGAATGCAGGTTGTTATGGAGGTTTTCATGGACTTGCATTCCTTGGCCAAATCAAAAAGCTCTTACTACAATCTATGAACCAGTGTAAATAATATCCGATGGCCCTCAAAGATGTCTGTATATTAACCCCATTAAGTAGTCATACCTTTTTTACAACTGCATGATGAAATGGAGCTGACAGATTCGCTTATGTTGTGCGCAGAGATTAAAGCATATTTTTCAGTATTTTTCATTTTATATCTGCATAAAAAATGTTATATAAGCAATGCATGAGTAAAAAAAACACCACTTTTTAAAATATTTAAATTTAAATTATACTGGCATTTCAATTAAACAAACTTCTAATAGCTTAAAAAACCAGTGAGATACGATTCAAAATAAAGTATGGAAAAGGCATTTTTACTTTTAGTCCTTAGGTGAATCATGGGGTTTTTTGTCTGAAAAAGAAGCAGTTCATATAGGTTTTCAGGTACACATTTTGCACTGTGTAATACTAGATTTACTTGCAAAACTGATTATTTTATTGAATTAAATTGTGTCAGCTGGGACAAAATTACTGCATCTCGGACTTTTTAATGGGTATTATAGATTATATATTTCTTTTAAAATAGCTTTTACATTGAATATACAGTTTAATAAAAACTAAATGCTTTTAAATTTATATGTAAGCATCTAAAAATATCAGTTTCTATTATTTAGACCAAAAATTGCATACTTAGTCTTTTAAACCTTTCAGAAAAACTGTTTATCTATGTGCATTTTCCTTCATCTGTCAATCTTCTGGTCTAATAGATGATGTAACACTTATTAAATCTAACATCATTCATGTTTATAAAAAGGACTGTTAGCACTGATTAGACACATAACTAATTCATGGGGGAATTTAAATTCGTATTTTATTGAAAAACATCACTGAATGTTCTCAATATTCATGCACAGTCAAAGGTAGGACTAGAATTTTTAATTTTTTTTTGAATGACAAGTCAAAATTATTTTATGTGCAGAGGGCTGTAATCTGTTGTGAGAATTTACATGGAATTGCATGTCACTACTTGTAAAGTAATAGTATTTTAAACCTGATCCTTACCACAATTATAATTGCATTTAAATATTGTAGTAGTTCGTCCATAGATCCAGTAATCTGCCTCTCTTGCATAAACATTTGTCATTCCCTTGTATTTGATTCTAACCTGCTTTTGAATGTAATGCCATGCTCTGGCACAGTGGACACCAAAACTCCATTGCAGCAGAAACCAGACAGTGCCGTTGCACCTCTGGGGCACTGCAGCTCATTGGTGATTTTTACACCCATCAGGCTGGCTCAGCCCAGTTCATCAGCTGGTGGCTGAGAATCCATCTGCAAATGCACATCCAGGCCTACTGTGTTGCGAGCTGCTCAGAGGGTATCTAGGTGAGTGATTCCAAGAAACGAAGTGGAACACATGTTTACTTTTTTATTCTGAATAAAAATATCATCTCTGCAGCTTGACAGCTGAACATTATCCAGTCAACCAAAACTATGTGCTCATTCACTGTCTTTGCGAGTAGATTATCACTGCCACTATGCTTTTGAAATGCTCTACGCACACCTTTCATTTTCTCTATTCCTGAATAAGCACCCTCCTGATAGTGGAAGGATGGGAAAAGAAAAGATTCAGACTTGAATGAGAAATGACTACATCACGTCATGGCAAAGTGACTTTTTAGGGGAACTGTATTATGTGATTTCTAAAATGTATTTTGAGTATAATTAGCAAATGTCCTATTGCCCCATAACAGCAAATCACTCAAAAATTTGGTAATATGTGTTTAATTATACAACAAGACTTTTAAGTTGAGTCTGTACATTTTAAAATTATATTTCTGCTTTAGGTTTCACATGCAAATACATGCATAAGTAGAGTAGACATTAGACAAATTTGTTACAGTAACTGAGAACCAAGAGAGCTATCTTATTTATACACATTGCATCAAAAGGAAAAAAAATATTCAGTAGAGGATAAGCCAAGGAAACAATTAGTAATGCATTGACTTGAGAACAAATTAATTTATATGAGCACTTATAATTTATATTTTAAGTTTTTTCTTACCCAAATATATACAGAATTTTTCCACATGAATGGACATGAGATAGACATCCAATGCCATGACAGTCCGAACTACTTGGTTACATTTGATTAGCAATGTGAGAATAAGAAATGGGAGAGCAACGTCCCTAGAAAAGTTTTCAAATTAATTATGCGTTCTTCAGGCAATAGCTCTCAAGATGTATAGTCTACAATAGCCCACAAGATAAGTAGATAGTATTTCAGGAAACTGTAATACTATAGTATCAATAGTATGATAATTGATTTTATTGATTACAAGGATGTAGAAGTTACGTTTTGATGTTCCAGTATGGACATGATTATCTTTTTCCATGCAACTGAGTCTTTTGTACTGTTAAAGATCTTTAGACATTTCGTATTCCAGAGTTCTAAGCATTTCCCAATAAAGCCCTGGCAGTTTACATTCTAATACCATGTAAACAAAGTACTTCCCACTTTAGATTAGTAAAGTGCAAGTTTATAATTTATAGGTTGCTCATTTGAGAGTACTAATATATTAAACTGACCATTTATATGGAAGATTCATATAAAAATTAATGTGCATTTTCCATAATGCAACAAATATGCAACAAATATGAAGGGTGCAATTTGTCCTATTGTAGTTGATTTATTACTATGCAGTAATGAGAAATTAAATACAAGGTAAGATATATTTTTATTTTATTTGTTTTGGAGTGTATGGCATTATGCTCATAACAGAAAAGGTACAGTTTCACAATTAAGAAAGGACACAGTTTCAGTTAAATGTCCATCCCGTTTCTGAGATGAATTCAGGACAGCTATTTTGGGAGAAAGAAAAACAGCTGCATGTAGTAATGGGGAAACGCATTGCAATTTATATAATTTTGTGTCATGCACTGAAATAATTAGAGATGCTGAACCTATCAAAGGAAACTGCTTGGGATAAGGCTAAGGAAAAGTTCTTTTTATACGTCACTTAGAAGTTAAAGACTTTTAGCAATAACTATTGTCCTAGGAAAGAAAGAGCTGATAAAATTGATGACTGATGCAAACAGAAGTCTCCAGTAAATATTCTGTACTATATCTGCAAAGTGGAATTACAGGATTAACACTTTGAGGCATGTACTCAAAAAAGATAGAAAAGAATGGGAATATTACTTTAACAGTAACATAGTACATCCATTAATCTGTAAAGATCTAAGGAATATTTAGATCTTGGAAGAGATTACTCCAGAGTTTTATGGCCTACAGACAATTTATTTTAAATAAATCATGGGAAATTCTGAATTGAGCTATGAGTTTGCCTAATTAAATAAATGCAGAGGTATTTCTCTACGACATATTTTGACTGATATGAGGGGGTTTTAGTATCACTGAATAAAATTAGCCCAGTTTACTATCAGAATCCAAATCATGGAATGGGTCGGTTTGGAAGGGAGTTCTTGTCCAGCCACATCTTGCTCAAGTAAAGCCACCTAGAGGTAGTTGCCCCTGACCACGGCCTCTCTTTTTGAAAGAGTTTCTGGCTGACTAAAAAAGCCTAATAGGAAACAAGTTTCATGATGAATATTTCTAAAATATACTGATTTGATTTCCAATCAAGTCTTGACTGAACAATTATTTTTAATTTGGATTATTTCTCCTCTCTATCAAAATCATGAGTTGTTCTTTTGATGTGCCTTATTTTTGTTGAAATCTGGGACAAGTGACATTCCTTGGAGGTTGGTATTGAGACTGCCGTTGTTTAATGTCTTTGCCGACTACATGGACTTGAGTTCACTCTCAGCAAGGGTGCTGACACCGAGGTGTATTGCCCAGTTGACACACCAGAAGGAGGGCATGCCAGCCTTGGTAGACTTGAGAGGTGGGCCTCTGCAAGCATTATGAAGTTCAACAGGGCCACATGCAACGTCCTGCACCTGGGTCAGGAATATCTCTAGCACCAGTACAGGCAGGAAACGGATTGAGAACAGCCCTGAGGGGAAAGACCACGTGGTGTTGGTGGATGAGAACCTAGACATGACATGGCAGTAGTTTCCTGGGCTGCTGGAAAACCATGACCAGTAGGTGGAGGGAGGTGGTTCTGCTTCTCTGGCCCCATGAGACCCCACCTGGAGCATTAAGTCCGGTTCTGTTGGAACTAGGTGATCTTTAATATCCCTTCAAACCCAAATCATTCTATTGATGCCTTTTCCTGGTCTTAAACTTAAGAGAGCTGAACACAGTTAAGAGGGAAAAGCATTTTCCCTCGGTATTTATTTAAGGATCCTTAGGTGTGATGAAATGTACATCGAAATGCACCCCGAAATGCCCACCAAAGAAATGGCCACCCACACTGTGATGTGTATACAATTATATGCCTTGCAAAAATTAGTATATCTATCAAAGATTCCCCAATGAGGGACTCGGGTGAGACCCCCATCCGAGGAACCTTCCCCCTGGATGGGCCTATCTTTGCATACAGAATGTGTTCTGGAGAGGACCTTGGTCTCTGGGGTTTTTGGAATGTTTAGTCTCTAGGTTTAACGGGATGCTGGGTCTAAGGGGAGTTATCAAACTTAAAGGATTATAACTATGTAGGCTAAAAGCACTAAGAATACATAAAAGCTATATGAAAGGGTGTATAAAAGAGGTATAAAAGAAAAAGCAAAAAATCATCATGGCATCAGTATGATTCCATTATTTCAGTTCATATATTATTTCATGTCAACAAAAGAGAAAAGGCCTTTGTTTTCATTTTGAAAATGCAAATGCCATTTTTTCTCAAAAGAAAGTACAGTTGAAATAAGCCCTTTAGCTCAAATAACTGTGATATCATCAGATCTGGCATTACCTGAGGAAGAAAAGGCACACCTGCCTCCACTGTTTAGCTGTCGATACAAACTATTAATAAAAAATTTAGCAAGTCCAGACACCTTGCAATCTTATTTGTCTTTCTTTTTGGAAGACTGGTTGACAGAAGTCATCAGATCCAATATAAGGGCACTTTGGTGAAATGTAATGACCTGAGATGTACAGATAGTCAGGCTATATGATCTAATGGTCTCTTCTGGCTTCAGATTCTCTAAAAATCTATTAATCTTTTATACCCAGGGCTAGTGCAAATGCAGCCATTAGACCAAGATTTATTCGCAACAGACCACCACAGGGAAAATAGAAAATTTATTTGAAACGATCTTTCAGTTCTGAAGTTCAATTTGTCCACTGTCTTATGTCTTTTACCCTTTAGACGTATCTTTCTTAGTCCTAAAGAGGGATCTCAGAAGACAGAGAAAGGCAAAGACAGCAAACACTAATTTTTATACTGACAAATTCATTCTGTCCTCCCTGGGCCAGCAATAAAGCGGGCAGCCAGGATCAGTTCAGAGCCCACCTCTTAATAACATACAAGACAATTCTTTTACACTTAAGTGAATATCAGGCAGAAGGAGATTACCAGTGGATAAGACAAGTTTGATGTAAGCAACGTGCTGCCCACACAGGTAAACTCTGTTCAAATACACTTTTTTTCCTGTGCCCTGAAATGTGAAGAAAAAAATCAGCATCTTTTTGGCTTAAATGAAGCTGAACTACTTTATTAAAAGGTTCTGCCAGCCAAGTGAATTTATGCCAGTAATCAGATTCAAATTAGCTGGGCGTGCTGCCAATAGCTTACATACACTGAAGAAAGACCACAGCAAATCTATAAGTCTCTTGCCATATATTGGGTTGATGAGGCACGCTGTAAAGTCTCAGCACATTATTTCTAAAGCTCTCTTTTGAGAAGAGGATCTGTATTAAATGTAACATTGTGAGCAGAGCTAACAAACTAAAGTTAGTAAGGATAGGTAACTGAGGATTTGGGATTTTATTTTTCTTTACTCTTCCCTCATGGCTGTTTTATAAGTGACTTTGTGAAACATTATCACAGTCAGTAACTTGATAACCATGGATGTATAATATTTCTGAATGCAAATGGCACATATTGCATTACATGATATCCATGCTATTGAATATTTATTTTAGAGTGGATCTGAATTCACAAAGCAACAAAGTAAAGCTTTCCCTTCGGAGAAAGCTTTAATTGCAAACGATAACCATTCTTTCTATCAGGTCAAAGGGATGGATAGGACTGCTACTGTGCATATTGGAACATCAAGAAGCTCACAGAAGAGCCCCTGCAGATGCCCACAATAAGCTGGTACATCAAGCCAACTGAAACAGCTGTTTAACTGTAACTTTAACTAAGAAAGTGCTGCCACCAGATAGCTTCCCATCTTAATGGAAAAGAAGGCGGGAGGAGGCACTTACTCCAAGATTTCTTGGATTTATGTATATGACTTCCAGTATTCAGTCTGAAAAAGACTGTAAAAGTCAGTGTTAGGGAGGGGATTAGTTTTTTCTTTACTTCACTAAATCACAGTGTCACACTATCAAGCTGCTGTTGCTTCCAGCCACGCGCCACTCCATCTATTCAACAACTGAGGTGATTCACCCTCAGATTGCTATCTGTTGGGTAGCTTTAGGGGAAAAATCAGCAGTAAATTCTCAGTCCTGGTGATGATTTTGACGTATTTAATATATCCAAATATAACTTTCCGGTGGAAGCAGTGAACTTTGTGAAGTTTTGAGGTAAAGCTATGCAACTCCTTTTCAGTCTTTCATACCCGAAGTGAGGACCTCAACTCGGGATGTTTTCATGACATGTAAGGAGAACTAGTTTCGCTATCAGCCAGGTGAAAAGGGTCATCAAGCAAGCAACTTTCGGTAAGAGGCATACCATCTTTTTCCTTTCTATTTTCATCTATCAGTGAAGTGAAATATATGTGAAGATAAGAGCAAGCTAACACATCTTAACTGCATTAAATAATGTTTTATTTATACGCACATCGTTTATTACTTCTTCATAATTTCTAATACAGTGTGTAATACAGCAAATTATATAAAACATGGAGAAAAGCACACATATCGAGCAAGAATATTGCCCAGATAAAATGTTTCACAGATTTCTTATTCTGGGGGCAAAGCAACATGTTATTATAGGCATAAAGCAGTAGAAAGTTTTTGGCTTTCATTTGCCTTTTGTTCAAGTGAGAAATGTTGATAAATAACACAGCTGGCTTAGGTTCGTATCAACAGATTTGTTCTAATAAATAAGGAGAAAAGAATCAACAACTAAAATACTCCTAAAGCATGACTGTCAGAAGAATATGACTTTGTTTTCTTGTGACTTATCTGTGAAGGCCTTCTTTACCTTGCTAATCATCTGTAGAAGCTCTGATCTTTCTCGTGTGCTACTTGTATTATTATTGTTTCTGTAAGAAATTCAGAGATCTCTTTCACTATTTTGCATAATTTAAAAATTTTTTCTGCCTAAATCTCTCTTTTTATCTCTTTCTACTCCTCAGAATCATTCTGATTTTCATTCATCTCTTCTCTTTCCACTCGCAGGCAAGACTTGTTTGAAAAAATTCTGTCCAAACAAACTCTTGCAAGAAACTATGTTTCTTAACACAGATACTGGACTGACCGTGAAATTGTTTTCAGAAAAGGAATTTATTTCCATTTGTCACACATAAGGCATATATAGCTCTAGCCATGAACATGAAAGGATAAATGACTCATGTCATGGACTGTGAAATAGGTCACATGATTTTCCTGAAGCTGTGTTTTTGAAAGCAGTGCCAACAAAGGTGGCACCTTGATGATTTGCCTTCGAGGACGGGCATCTGTGCAGGTACACTGATCATTTGTGCCTGAAATGCCACCTGTATTTCCCCAAATGCATTTTGTTGTAATGTATTTTATTTGCTAGCTTGCTTTGTTTAATGTTCTCTGTTGGAAAGCCTCTGGAGTCTTTGTTTATAAGCAAACTATTCAATGTAGAGCATTGTATTCCTTCTCTGCCTAAAAGATCTGAATTAAAAAAAGTTGAACATAAAAATTGAAGTGACAAGTCAGTGATTTCATCTGTGATGAATATAAGAGGCTCAAACCCATACACGTAAGTGTCTACATGTACACATAAATATATATATACACACACAGACACATTTACTTAACTTTCAAAAACTTAGAATACCACTGACTCCAAAGTCTGACCTCACATACATGCAGCAGTGTCCCTTACATGAAGAATCAGGATATATACATCTTTAGGAATAATTTTTCCTATAAAGTATTTCCTATATCTTTTCCATAAAAAATCAAGAGTCTATCATAATTTCTTCTAAAGGTGTGTATTTTTAACACAAAGTGTACAGCACATATAAGATAAATCTTATTGATATCTTCCATAGATAAACTGTATCTTATATATATGTGGGATACAAAACCAGCCCTTCAGTACCTACAGGGCAGCTGTTGGGAAGACCAAGTCAGGTTCTACACACTGGTGCATGGTGGCAGGACAAATGTTTTCATTTCATCAAAGATATTTTTTCCTCTTTTAGCATATTTATGAAGTGACAGAGAAAGCTGAAAAACCTTTATTCAGAACAAGCATAAAAATAGAAAATCAGAGCAAAAAGATCTCTGTGTAGAGGAAGAAGTGGTGGATGTAGAAAGGAAGAAGTGATGGATATTGAAAGAAAGAGGAGTTATAGGGAAATATATATATTTCCCTTGGACAAGGAAAAGTACTCATGAAATATTTACATTACTGTAAGGTTTCCCCCAAAGTTGGAAGTCTGGATAGTCTGGAGGCTTGCCCATCTCAAACTGTTTGACTTTTATCACTAACTGTCAGCATATGAACAATGGTTGCTACTTTTCTTTCCATTTCCCAATTTGCTACTGAATCCTCTACAAAATTATTTTCTCAATGTGGTGTCTAAATCATATTAAGTCTTACTGTCTTGTTTGTGGCAATCAGTATGTACTGAAAATTGACTTTATCCAGTGCATTTCTTTGAAGGATTTATTTTTGTATGGTTTGTATTTTGATGGGATTTTTTTTCTTTAATTCACTGAAGAAAATCATGAATCATGCTAGAAAAAAAACCAACCAAACAAACAAAAAACCACAAAAAACCAAACAGAATGTAATGAAATGTTATGCCACATATAGGAATATTAATCACGGTGTTGAAGATCATTCTTCTTTACTCCTTGATTTCCAGCATTCAGCTAAGACCAAACTAGATATGAAAAATAAAGTTAGATTCCTATACAGCCATAAGCATTCATAGGTTTAGAAATCCCTCAGAACACGTGAAAACTGAAGACAAGATTGAAGCTAGTAGCAGTATGATCATTTACACCATTGGAACATATTCTGTGATTCCAGGAGAATTGTGGGAGAATGCTCTTCTCATTAATCTTTTATTTTCTCCTAGTATTTTTCTTACTTATACATAAACAAAAAGTAGTCTATCTGTTGTAGCACTGGATAGTTTTTCTCTCTTTCAGTCCATCTGGACTATTTTCAGGATAGTTTTACCCCTTGCACTTCACCAGACTGCTCTTGATCAGGCCTGTAATAACCTCTGGTAGCCCAAAACTCAGAACCATACTTCTCACCAAGTCAGTTGCTTTTGGCAATGGTTCTCTTCCTGAAATCCACTCACTAAAGCTGTTGGCTCTTAATTCTTTTTGAGCACCCCTGTTCATTTTTTTGAGTTTATCTTCTGATCTGTATTTTTAATCATTATTCAAAGATTTTCAGCAATTGCATTGGTAGTTCACTGGTTTTCTTCTTCTTACATAAATATTATGTTTCATGCCACCTTTCTGCAGAGGACAAAACAACAGATGTACTCCTAACTGATGCACATTTTCTCATTTTTTACTTTTACAGATAACATCTTCCATCAATACCTGCAGCCCAAATGATATCCAAAGTGTAGTAGGATATTCGAGATTCTATCTGAGTCAGCATATCCAAGCAGTTTTCAAGCCTGTGCTGTTTGCCTTACTGCCATCCAGGTGGTAAAATCTCTCATCTAGGCATTTATCAGCTCAAATCTCCATTTGTGTCATTTGTTCTACAAAATAGAGCTCTCTTCTGCTCATGCATATTGCAAGCACTCAGAGAACATGTCTGTGTGGTCTTTTACAGACTGACATGACTGAGCTGTGTCAAATACGAGCTAATCAAAAATGGATGTGTAACGGCAGCCCAGCACGGCTTATAAGCTTGAACCTAATGTCTTGTGGTTGGTTCAGGACATTGCTCACCTCTGTCTACCAAGTACCACATTGTCATAACCAAACTGGTGTGGTGATGGTACACTGGACACAATGCTTCAAGGAGAAAAGAGTTGGGAAAACTTTCAACAACAGCACAAGATGAAAGCAACCTACTCTGTAAGTATTGATAAGATTATAGCCTAGGTTGGAAGGGACCTTAGAAGATCATATGGTCCAGCCTTTATTGGAGAAGGGAGCCCATATGAATCTATCTAGCACTATGTCCAATCACATCTTTAAAACCTCCAGTGGTGGGGATTCTGCCATGTCTGTGGGAAGGTTTTTAAAATAAATGGCTGTTTTCTCTGTAAAAAATTCCTTTCTTATCTTTACTTTTAAAACCTCTTGTGCTGTAACTCGTACCTGTTGTCTCATCTTCTCCATAATACTGCTTTTGAAGAAAGAACCTCCATCCTCTTTTTAGTTGCCTTTTAAGTGCTTTCCTGAAAATGAAAGCTCCGTCAAGTTAAAATATGGTATCCAAACTGTGGATTAATGCAGAAATTACAGAGACTGACCTTAACTTTGACACATAGATGAGTAATTTTGATAAAGGCTTTCATCAGAAGATTCTCAGATTGTTAAGAGTCAGAAGGCCTAAAAGTTTCTCTAAGATGAACATCATGGTATGAAAAAAACATTCAGGGTTTTGTAAAAGTATCAATCCTCTTGCATAAGATCTGAACTAGTGTGAATGTAGAAAGACTCTGATGTGTTGCCTCTGAAGATTCACTAAGGAAAGGAAATGCTGACACCGACATTAAAAAATTACCTTTCAGCAAAGTGCTATTCATAAGTATTAGTCATGTCCTTACATGCACTTCAGTTATAACACTCTTTGCAATGCCAAAAAATAATTAATTCCTGTATAGTACTGAGTTCAGCTCTAATTGGCATTAATTAGGAACATGAATCATGTGTGTTAGAAAGGAAGATATAGTTAAATTAGAATTATGTCTTAATCCTTTCTTGTTAAGCTCTCCTTCTACTTTAAAAGATAGTCCTCCATCACAGTGACAGTTAGCAAATGACACCCAGTCTTGCTCTGCATCCTTGGAGAAGGCTATGAAGATATCAGTCCTTTGGAATCTGTCAGCCTTTGTGGTTCCTTATGCTACCTAGTGTGTTGTTCATCTTCACAATTATCTTTCATTCCTTTAAATTAGACTTTTCCATATGATGTTTTCTTTAAATATGAACTATAATCATTGCTGGAAAATTATGCTCTTAGGAGATTTATTTTTCTCCAGCTTGTTTCTTTCCCTGTTTTGTAACATAGTGAAAATACGCTTTTGCTTCTCTGTGGAAAAGATAAATATGCCCTTAGGAAAGATTAAAGCCAAAACAAATGAACTGCTATAAAATTATACAGTTTTCATATTTAGGTATAAGGTATTTGTTCCCAAAAAACAAAAGCATTACAGTAGTATAGGCAGACAAAGACCTGCGACAATTTATCCAAGTCTTCATCATTTTATATTTTAAGTTCATGTCTATATGTAATTCTAGTTTCAATTCTGAAAAAGCAGAGCACTACTGAGGCTTAATATAGAAGCTTAACTCATAGCAATTTTGTGATGCTAATGAAATTAGTGCATCTCTACATTTAACAATTGTATGAGTTTGTTTGTGTAGTAGGTAACATTAATGAAATGGCATTTATTATTCAGTTTCATGACATTACAGAACAATGGTAAGTTTAGTATCCCAACTTCATATTATATAATCCATGAGTTCTATTATTTATGTTTTGAGTTTCATTGTATTGTTTTTGCTTTCAATCAGCTTTATCATATTTATATAACTTAACATATTCTTAGTTGTTTATAGAAAAATTATGCGAGCCAAGGCCAAAGTGGGTGATGCTGGTGTACTTAGGATTTAAAAATGGTGAGAAATTTATTACGTAGATGAACTTGATTGTGAATATACAAGAGGGCAACTGAATTTTATTTTGTATCTGTAGGCTAAAAGGATACATATCCATCACATAAAGAAGGTGCATGAGTTAGCAGTGCCATCCTGCTTGCTTTGGCTTGAAAGCTGCTCAGTTCAGTGCATGGTACAGCCAGCTGACTGGTATGCCTCTTTTCACATTTAGTTCTCACATTTGCATCAGCACCAGTCCTTGTACACTTAGTTTTTGTTAAGAGTTCAGACAACTCTATTCCCACAGAGAGCATTCTTTTCCCCTGGAATAACATAGTCCCATGTACCTCGTCAGATTTTAAATATTCAAAGCTTCTACAAAGTCCAGCAAAGGAAAAGCAAAGTCAAAGTAGATTTTAAGGTGTGCTGACCTAGTCTTGTGCGGCTGTATTCTACTAGACCAGATAAGGGCCCAATTTGGGCTCTACTGCTGTGAAGGGCTGAGGAAAAATAGTGCTTTGTTTGCTGCTGTTACAGGAAGTGGCACAGATAGCAGACTGGCTTCATTCCTCACTAATTTCCAGGTATTAGTGCTGACTAGCTGCATGAGACAGACAAACATCTCAAACTGTGTAATGGGGTGCGTTACTGCTACACTCCCAAATCCTCCAGAAGATACCTTGACCTTTCAGGCAAAGTATCTCTTAGTCTACGAAAACTAACTCTCTATTATGCATGAGTCACAGACTTGGCTTCTCTCATAAACCTCTATTCACCTCACTGTTGTGATGAACAACTTTATATTAATTAATAACATATTTTTAGTATAAACGAACTTTGAGTTGCTTTTATTTCTCTATTTTGTAGGGGAAAAAAAAGCAGCAAATCAACAAAACAAAACAAGACACCAAAGAAGACAAAACCCAAAACAAATAGATCCCTTCCTTCCTCATCCCACCCCCCAGAAATCACTCCAAAACCTCCAGAGGTTTTAAAAGCATTTCATTAATTTTAAAAACTGCTTTAAATCTTGAAGTATATTTATTCATCCTGTTTTCTTCCCCATGAAACATGTTAGTAAGAGAATTAGAATCTTTCTAGTAATTATGCTTTCAGGAGAAATCTTGAATACATGCTTAGAAATCAGATGTTTAAAAATACCCAAAGGCTGTTGAAAAGATCGTTTAAATATAAATACAAAATATTATTGAAAATCTATTCCAGCTCCAAAGACATAAATTCTTTTTTCAAATTCCGAAGAGCAAAAGCAGCAACAGATCTGCTAACATTATAAATCAGTCCTCTGACCTTTTAAGTTGAATGCATCAGCTTTGCTGAGAATCTCATTTCACTGCTTTATACCAGAGAAAACTTGAGGTCAGATGGACATGCTATAGAGTTGTGCATAGTATATAACTATAAAGTAACAATATATTTTTGTATAGATGTTATATTTAATCTCTGAATAGCAGTTGATCATCGGAGAATTGAGACTTGCCATTTTATAAATTTTCATATTGGGGTTTTTTCCCTGGTTTTTTTTGTATTCTTTGTATAACCATAACCTAAATGTTGAGGCCTTTTCAAGCACAAACCCCCTCCCTTATATTCTAGTCATTTCTTCCCCACCACAGAGTCAGCTTTTTGTAGAGTAAGCTTGTGTTTTATATTTCTGCTTTGACCAGATCAGCAAATGATTATTCTCATGGTGGCTTAGGGGTTGAGGGGGATCACTTTTTGAATGACGTTTGTATGACTACCAGGGAAAATCGCTTGCCCAAAAGCCAACCGTTCTTCCCCAGAGGATGCATCAAAACTTCCATTAGAAATTACTGGCCATTTCATTCTGTTACTTAAACAATCCCTCCCTCACATACTCTGTAAGAAAATTTCCAGAGGTCTAGTTATTTAAAAACTCTTTAAAAAGCACAAGCTGCCATATTTAAAGCAATTACACAACCTAAAAAGCCACTGTAAGTTCAAGATTTGTGTAGTTTCCTCTTCAGAAATCTGTTTAGATATATATATGAATATTTGCATATGTTTTTATTTGATCTTTTATTAGAGAGGATGAAGAAATTTCACAAGTACAGGCAACTATCTTTAGCACAGTATGTATCTTGGTACACTTATTCCCAGCTAACAAAAGGGACTAGTTCGCCAAATCTAGGAAGAAGTTTATATACGAGCCATTTTTAGCTCTTGTTTCTAACAAAAATTGTTTCTGTCACAGTATTTCCAACAAACCCAGCAATTTGTAGGGGTATATCACAGGCCAGGTATGCTGCGATTCAATCTGACCTCTCTGATTGTGCAGGTGATGGCGAAAGGCCAGAGGTATGCCAGACACTTCCTCCCCCAGACACAGCCATCAGTAGATACCTGGAGCTGAGGAAAGATTGACATGGGCTAGGAATAGCACTGGTTCCTTCATAGCCACAATAATTCCCACTCTTCATAGAAAGAGCATTTGCAGGGATCTATGAATACACTGCTTCCACAAGCAACTCTGTTCCGTGACATGTCTCTGATAGGTGTTGCAGGGAGTACAAAGCAGCTTTTACCTCACTCAGGATGACTGCAGCCTGACAATTAAAACACAGGAATGAAGGTTTCAACAATAAGTATGAAAGTTTCACCCTTCATTTCCAACATTGATCAAGTATTACTTTAATATTTATGAAATATTATATTATTAAAAACTTTAAAAATCCCATAGCATTGATGCCAGTATCTTCAAACTACTAAGACCAGTGAGATAAGCATGTTTATGCCTCTTTAGGCAAAAAATTCTTCTTCAAAGCCGTATTAAAATCTTCATTCTTCCCAGGTCTTGGTCTTTGGGTTTACATGGGATTTAGGAGCAACAAAAAGAAATAATAAGAAAATTACTTTCCATTTTTTTTCTGCTATGTAAGCAGGTTTTGCAAGCCATTTCGAGAAATGTTATTAACAAGAGAACAGGGGATCCCTGAGAGAGCAGTTTTTAGTAAATTGCAGTGCACGTGGAATAAAAAAAAAATTGAGAACTATTCTTCTAAGCTCTTTTATTAGTTAAGGGCTAGTAGTTCTGGTAGCAACATATAGAACAATTTTAGCAACTTAGTACTGCAAATTTCTTTGAAATAGTCAATCAGTTAACACGAAGAGTGCATCTGTCATCACATAAATTCATTTACTTAACCTTTTTGCATTAGGGCTATCTGAGAGTGCATACATGTCATGAATGCTATAATTATCTCAATCCAAGATAACCAGTCATTTCAGAAATGATACATCCATTTCATAGGACAGGAGGGCCAGCAAAAGCATGAATGTCTTATATTTACGTGTCATTACTGTCTTGGATGGTTGATTTCCAGGCTTACAGGGGCAGAAATACTGTTTTCATTGTGTCTGAAAGTATAAATCAAGCTGTCCCCCAGAAGAGATGCACAGAAAACTGCACCAGCACTGAAGAGCTGATGTCAGAGCCAGCCAGGAGTTAGCCCACAGCCAGGAGACAACAAGCTGAAGCTGTCAGCAACTTTGTTTTTCTCTTTGTCAGAAGAGTTGTTTCAGAATCATGCAACATGTAAATTTTTAGTAACAGCTTTCAAAATTACTAACTATGCTGTACAAAAATGCATGTGGCCTAATTAGGCAAAGTTTCTCAGATTTTATTACCTTCTTGATGAAGGAATATAAAAATCAGTTTTTAAGGATATTAGGACAATGGTTATAAAACAACCTGTGTAATCTTGAAGATTAGTTTTCTGATAAAACTGAAAACTTCAAAGGCATAGTGCTGGCATGAAGACTTGAGACATTCCATAATTAAAATGCTTCACATCTGTGTCTGTGGTTTAGGCTTTTGGTGTGATCACCAAAATCTGTCAAAATCAAAGTTTGATTAAAAACTGAAGCAGGGGGGGAGTTAATAAAAGGACAAGAGAGAAGGATTTCCTGGATTCTTGTCAGATATTATTACTTCTTTCTTTTTAAGACATTTTTGTGCAACGTTTTAAACAATGAAATCAATATTCACATTCCTTGAAATAGCTAACTAGTAAGAGATATGTATTGTTTGTGCAATTTTCTTTGCATGGATCAATAGGTTAATCACACAAATTAAAACTCTAAATTGTCTAGAGACTACTGTACTGTATAAATAAACAAAGTATTCTGCAAAGAGTATTTAACACCCATGCAATTTATCCTTTTTTATTCAGTGGCATTGCTGAAAGAGCAGAAGGGGTTTTTGTAGCATTTTTTTGTGCTTTCTGCTTGAGAAAGTCTGCAACCTCAGTCATTTGTATTTGAAGTTGATTAGGATGAAGTCAGAGTACTCGCATTTTTTTAACAGCTTCTGAGAGCCTTTAGCTGAGGGGCAGGAAGAAGGAAAACAAATATTCCTTACAAATATTTTGTCTTGAAAGCATTTCCCTAAAAGTACAACTGTGTGTGTGGCCAGATGGAAAAGGCCTGCTCAAATCTATTGACAGACATGTTTTCAGACACCTGGTAGTTAATGAGTGCAGTCCTTGATAAAATAAAATATGTCTACCTGAGATTTTAAACTTCTGTAGAAACTTATAACTTGTTTTACAGAAGTCAGAAATTTTCTAAGTAATACAGATGTTAACTGTGTGATGAGAAAATAAGTTTAAAAATTATATAAATCAGCACTAATTTCCAGGAGGTTTTGTCTATTTAAACAAAATGTGTTCTCAAATTAGAGTAGGATGTCTTTTCCTATTGGTAGCAGCAGGGATTCTTAAAATATGCTAGCAGAGACAGTAACTGTACTTTCAGTTTACCCTGGGAATTACCTGAACTAAACTCAGGTCATCTGTGTCCAGGACTGTGATATTAAAGTAAAATTTGAAACTGAATTAGTTTGTTGTACATGAAGCTCACTGATAAGTGCTCATCCAGCACATGCCAGGCTGGTTGTGTTCTTCAAAAAGATCAGCATGGAAACACTTTCAGACAAAGGAACAGAAACCCATCACCAGTTCATGAGAGGAACATATGAATTTCTTCATTAACAGACTAAAAAGAAAATATCCAGCTCAAGGTAGCAAGGGTTCTTTAAACAGAGAAACTCAAGGAAATCTTTACATTTAGCTTCTCTTCAGTTAATTCCTTTAACACTAGACATATGCAAAATAGCTCATTTGGGGAAGACATATTCAATACTAAGAAATGTATAAAAAATATTGTTCTAGGATATTAGATTTGTTAAGTGCTTTAATTCTGGAAATTTCCCCTTCACCTTTTTTTATCTCATGAAATTATACTGAAAATCATAGTTTTGTCTTTTTTCCAGCTTTTTTGACTCCTGTGTCACAAGGGTGAACAGTAGTCATCATTAAATTTACAGTAACATGGAATTTTTTTTAATATATACAATTACTGTTATTTTAGAGTCTATGTTTTGGTAAGACTGAAATCCATTTGAATTAATTCACAGTGTCACTTT
The DNA here is from genome assembly GCA_013400235.1 of Oriolus oriolus. Lineage (NCBI taxonomy): Eukaryota > Metazoa > Chordata > Aves > Passeriformes > Corvidae > Oriolus > Oriolus oriolus. The sequence goes on from VXBT01004120.1 coordinate 113,408, forward strand.
ATCAGGACAACAAAAAGTTCTATTTCATTCAAAAAGAAGCCTGAGCAATGTGGTGTCCTCCATGTATATTTTCATTAGTGTTTTTATAAATTCATTTTACCAATTCAACAGTAGTGCATTTTCATTTTCTACCTTTGATGCATTTTCAGCAATCAGATACACGTCATGACTAATACGTAATTTTGAAGGTTTAGTGAAAGTAAACGGTTTAATGAAAGTAAAAATTTGGTAGCCTACTGGCCTGTTTTGTAGCCATACACAGCAGCAGAGACAACAGCCTCTGATTCTCCTGACAACGTGGGCAGAATGAGATTAAAATGCTGTATTTTTTATGTACACACAAAAGACTTAAATGTAGTAGAATAAGCATGATAAATCTGAACACACACAACTGATGTCTCGAAAATGGTTATTTTCAAAACAAAAGAAACTCACAAATTTGTAAATTTACACTTTTGTTGCATTTATGACTCAAACAAGGGACTCTTGTTAATTACTGTGATATATGTAGATTGGTACCAGCCATATTTGCATGTTCCCCAGCTTCTCATAGACATTTATTGTTATATTGCTACTAACTACACAGCTGTCACTGACTTTTATGGTCTGAGCCATACTGTTTGTGTTATTTATATCAAGTAAGCATTTTGTCTTTTTCAAAGGGAAACAAAGAAATCTTTTTTACTAAGATACCACATCTTCAAAGCTCTATGCTTGCATATGGAAATCATCCAGAGTAGGACTACTGTGATTACAGCCAGTTCCAGTAGCATGCTTAGGCATCTAACCAAAGCTTAAATAACACTGAAGCACATCGGTCTGAACTTGTGACTTTACCTAACATTGTGTCACAAAAGCACATACACATCTCTTCCATCTTAGCTTCCAACACAGCCTTCTCTCACATGGCATCCCTCTCTTTTACACAGAGTTGCAAAAACTCGTAGTCCTGAACCTTTGCAGGTGTAAAACTCACCCACCCTAAGCAAGTTCGCACATTTCTCGTACAAAAGGCTTATTTGGATTGCAGAAGGAGCCATAATGCTGCTGATGTTCTCAGGTGTGTTTAACAAGTGGTTTTCAAAACATTTTGCAGCTGTAAAATTGGCTTGACTGCAATCACAGCAGTAGCTGATTAAAATTGAAACTAGGAAGACTGTGTGTACCCTTTACTCAATTAGGAGTGGGAGTCCTTTCCAGGAGAAATGTGAATTCAGTGTCTCTTTGGCCTGAATGTCTCCTGGAAAATTGTTCTGATTAGCACAGCAGGAATATTTCAGTTCAGTTCTTCAGCTTGAGTCTCAGGAACTGGACAGCTTTATGTAAATAAAGTTACTTAAATCAGTTTTAAAACTATAAAAAGTATAAAATAAGGCTTTGATTTGAAAAATTGAAATCTGCAACAAAAAAAAATTCAAAATATAAGTGATATACTGCAGGTGACCATTTAGTTTGCAATAGGACTTTTTTCCTTCTAAGTTCTTTGCATGAGGTACTGAAAGATGACATTGAATTATTGCTTTTTTTTAGCTCTGGTATCAAACGGAATTTCTTCAAAAATGCTACAGGATAAATACCAATATTGTAATTTGAGCATATAAATTGACACTTAATATCTTGTGTTGTCATCATTATAGTGTAATTGAACCTATACAAAACCTTGAAACATATATCATTATTTCTATAAAATAACAGTGAATCATTAATTTAATCTGAATTCTGTTTCCTTTATCATAGCGGGGTTTGTGTGTGGGTGTGTGTGTGGGTGTGTGTTAAACATCTTATAAGAAAAATTTTTTGACTCTACAGTTGCTATAAAAACTTTTATTAGTATAGTGACAAAGAGCCTTAGACTGCCTTATTTGGAACTAGTCAAATTTTGCCTAGTATCATTACTTGTCTTTTGATCAAGGGTCTTCTGGTTTTTAAATGGATCGGACTTAACACCTTGATTCTACTGACAAGAAAACCCAGTCTATAGCTTTCCCTTTTCCTGAAAATCTTGTCTTCCTTGAAAATCTATTTACGTTTTTGTTTGTCCAGGATAGTCAAAAGATGTTCTCATTAACAACATTTTAATTTCATTCAAATGACAGAAAATAGGGTAGCCATGATGATTCTTACCAAAAAAAAAGGTAAGTGGGGTACTCTATGCTTTCTTTAGTATAGTGGTTTGGGGTTTTTTCCCTTTTCCCTTATTCAACTTGTTCCATCCAGATCTAGAGAATATATTGGTCCTTTCACAATTTTTATGTCGATTTTTATATGGTCCCATATGACACCAGCAGGTGCTTTTAATTCACTGAAATCTTCTGTCAAATGCTTCCAAAACTTAAACGCATATATATCCTTGTATTGAAAATATTTTTTTTCTTGGAAACTTTTCTTGAAATGAAAAATAAATAAATAAATAAATAAAATATTCTATTTATGTCTCTTTATGATTTTTCAGTCCATTCAGCCTATGTAATCATTCAGGAAATATTTTTTTCAAGGGAAGCAGTTAATGTAGTGACTTTAAATTTTCACTTACTGTCTTTCCAAGTAGCTGGCCATCTAAAGCACCTGACAATTTCTCTTCAAACCAATCACAAAATAGTTACATTTGACTCAATTAAATGTAGAAACAAAGCAAATGTCTTTTCATGGCAGAAGATTTTAACTTTTTTTAAAGTACTTTATTTTTTTCAAAGTACTTATTTGTGCACAGAGAGATTAAAAGAGAAAGGATCCAAGGGGATCCTTTGAAATCATGCATCACACTGAAACAAATATTTAATCTGTGATGGTCTTGAATTTTATAGTTTTAAAAGTTTTCATTCCCAAAGGATACTGTGCTGACTGAAGGCAAAAGCTAGGATAACTCAGTGCCATTCAACTCCCACTGCAGCATATAGATGCAAATCACGGCCTATTTTGATTGCTCCTTGTTTTGACTTTGGACTAACAGTATTTCTGACAGCAGAAGAAACAAAACCAATATGGGACTCTAGTGGTTCAGAATAAGTGCATTTCTTAGTCAGGAAAAAGTGAAACAATAGGATCGCATCTAAATTCTGGTAATATTCAGACTAATTAGTGTACTGCTGCTGTATCTGCATGTGAAATAAGCTAGAATATTAATTGCCTATGACTGTATTAAAAAAAAGCTATAAATCTAATGTAATCAAGAAAATTAAAAATAATTTAAAGAACAATTTCAAAGAGGACTTGCATGAGTAAAGAAATTCAGTGACTTTTTTATACATATTTTGCTGCACCGAAACAATTCATTGCTATATTTCCACTCCCATTACTTTAAAGGGCCATCCAAATATGATAATGATGAGACTAACTAAATACCCTGGAGCTGTAAAGCATCTTAAAATTTCTGATTCAGCTGAATTACACAATAAAGTGTTACATTTCCTATTTAAATTCCCAGCTACTTTTTAAGAACATTTGGTTAAATGTCTTCAGTGGCAATGAATTAAACAGTACTTCTATCTTTATAATTGTTGAGGACTAACATAAAGACAGATCTCAAAAACCAGATACAAAGAATTAAGCATTTTTATGCTTAGAAATACCTTTACCAAGAGTTAGAACTAGTCTAGAAAAGCTGACAAAAGTCAGATACAGCAACAGAGTGCAAGCCACACAAGGAACTATCATCTTGACTATGTAAATCAGCATCAGAAATGAAAGTGTCTTGAATATACATATTCTCCACTATTTTCATTATGTTTTCAAGCCTGTATAACAAAGTTAGTATGGTAAAGTTAATTCTTTATGTAACTTCTAACAGAGGTATCAGGAAAACTACTTCAAATTATTGTCAGCAACCCAAATCCTTAACTTGAAAATCATTAAATTTCCCGACAACACACACAAAAAATGTATGTGTACTCATAAGGTTGTATAACAGTACTAAATGAGTGAAGAACATTTCAACAGCCCCAGTAGCTGTGTCAGCTGCAGACTAGAAAACACCTGTGAGAGCCTACTGACTTCTCCATAAAAATCCCATTGGGAGCTCAACTAATTTTAAAATTTGAAACAGCTCTAAAATGTTTTGCCTAGATTTCACAGGTATTTTCCTGTTCCTATGTCATTCGGTCAGAAATTTTTAAACTTTCACTGTCCCCTAAGGATTTACAGGCTGCCCAAAGTCATGGATTTTCCTTCTCTGGAGATATTTAAAACTCACCTGTATATGACCCTGTGCAAGCTTCCCTAGGTGAATCTGTATTAACAAGAGGGTTGGACTACATGACTTCCAGAAGCCCCTCACAACCCCAGCCACTCTTTTATTCTGTGGCTGACACTGCACTGATTGAAGTTACTAGGATAGCCCAGTGAGATATTTTTGGTGTACAAACCCCACACTGAAGAAGAGCCTGTACTGATTTTCCATATCATCCTTCCAGACACAATGTACACTCCTTTTCCTGGACATTGTTTCTCATGTGCTGACTCAAGCCAAAATGCAATAATAGAGGCTTTGTGCAGGCAAAGGAATTTGTCATTTAGCATATTAAAATCACATTGTTTAAAGTCAAGTTCTGCTCTGTCTCAGTGCCTGACTGCCTTAAAGGAGGGCTGAACCCTTACACCAGTGGAGGCTGCAGCCAGAAGTATAGGTTTGTACTGCAAAAAAAATACCAGCAAAAAAATACCTGCAAAAATTCATCATCAAAAAATTCTTCATCAGCATGCCTTGCTGAGGGGAAAGGATTTGCTGAGTGAGAGAAATCCATCATTTCTACTATCTTGTTGATTTTCTTTTAACTGGAGAGGTTTCTTGCTGCTTCTAACTACTTAGCATAAAACCTAATACTAAGCTGATGGAATTTGTACCTTTTGCCTCACCCTCACCAAGAGAACCAGAAGAAAATAATGAGGAATTTATCCCAATAGGTACTTTGTACAGGGGTTCAACTAGTTTCAGGCAAAGTGCTTAATATTTTTAACTTGCATTCTTCTTCTTACACCTCTGTTGCCTCATACCCTTTGTAAAAGGTTTATCCATTAAAAGAATTCATAAGTCACCAAGAAGTAACTGTTGAAACATTGTCTGGGCTCACAACTCCCCTCCAGCTACCCACACACAAAACATTGATGAAAGATTCTGTCTGTGCCAGGGTGCCACTCCATTAAAATGTTAATGTCCATTTTTTTAATAAGAGGGTGTGAAAAAGGAAATATCTGCTAATGTGGCGGTGAGTAGGCAGCAGCAGATTTCCCAAGATTTTTAATACCCACATGAAATCTAGGAAAAGAATGGAGAGAGAGGATTTTTATTTAAACATTTATTACCTTGCAAGAGTGTTAGAGTTATTGAATATTTTTTAACTACCTAAAATATGATTTTTTTCTATTTAAAGTTACAAGAAAAGTAAACGTCTGAAAATATAATATTTCACAGTTCAAGTACCAAGTTAGCTTTTTCTCCTCTTGAGAATCTGGTCCTTTTTTCCTGAAAATTTGAAAACGCACACCACTAGAGCATCATTTGTATGTTTTGTTTCACTCAAACTTTACTCAGATACAGCTAATTAAAAACCTAGCAGTGCATGGGAATTTCCAAAGCAATTCCCTTCCACAGTCTTCTGTCTATTACACACTAAGTCACCTCCATCCAGGTCATCTTTTTTCAATGAGACCAACTTGAAAGGACACACAAATGGAATTCTGGAGAAGATGGAAACAATTCTGCTCTAATACCCATTGTGCCAGAAACCTGCCATTGCTGCTTCCATACATGATTGCAAGTGTGCTGTCATTTTCTTCTTGCTATTGTCAAGTTTAATTTCAGAGATGCCTCTTGAAAAAAACCCAACGTTTTCCAAACCCAAATCCTAAAATACAACATAGAATTTAATTTTTAATAAAGCTTTAAAGCTTTATTAAAGAATACACTGAATCTAGAGATAAACAAAAGTATTGATACATTTGACTTTTTTCCTCCCCAAATTTTGCCAATTCGTCAGGCAACATCAAGTCTTGCAAGAGAAATCAGAGGTTAGATTACTCCTGATATGAACAGAAGCAAAGGGCTCAAAACTCAGTGTTGGGATTAGAACTCCACCGTGCAAGAAACTGGTTTTCCAGAAAACCCATAACTTAGGATAGTTGCATATCAATTTCTTTGCCTTCATGGTGATTTACTGAAGAGTTGATTTTGCAGTATCCACAGTAGGAGCAGAATGTTCATGCATATCCTCTATCTGCATGCCCACACTGGCCAAAGAACATCGAAGCTGCAAGAGGAGCACTTCAAGGCAACTTAAATATTAGTACAGCCGTAATAATCGAAAGTATTTTCATAACATGCAATTTACATTCTAGCTTAAACTTCAGTGCAACAGGCCAGTAAACTCAGGTACACAAGATGCTTTTTTTTTGACCCTCTTCCTTCTGCTATGTTGATATAGTCTGGTTTTCCACGGGTTTGATATGCTTATAAAGTAAAAAACTGTTCTTTCCTGTTCTTGTAAGACCCCAAAAGCACATAAGAAAAGAACATTATTTAAACTGAAAAATCCTCATTTACGAACACAATCCAGATCTACTTTCTCATCTAAATTATGCAGCTAGCAACAACAAGAATTTTTTTTTAAGACATTTTCTAAACAAGCCTCATTTCTGAAAAATCTTCAAGCCACTTTCTTAAATTAAATGCTATTGATCAGTGGCATTCTAATGAATAAATTTTTAAAAAGCTAGTATTTTCAATATAACTTTAAAATATACTGAAGTAGGGGAAAATTCTACAAGCATAAGCATAAATAAGAGAAGCATATAAAAGGAAACAATAATTCTGCATTTTTGCAATAAAGTAAGAGAATTCTTTTTCTTGTGCAAACATTCAAAATAAATTAGGCAGTCTTGCTTAGCCTTCCATAAGAGTGTTATTATCCCAGCAAAAACTGTGAACTGAAAGACATGAAAACAGAGCACTGATAAGCAACTTAACCTTGGCCAGAAGCAGAGAAATAGGGGCACAATTAGCTGTTGTATCCCACATCACAGCTGAATTAGAGGAATAGTTAAGCAACTCCAAAGCTAAGATGCTTGCACTGTGCTCATGAGCCGATAAAATGGAACATTTTTACAAAGATAATATTAGAAACTGTAGATATTCCAGACTAGCAGCCTGCATGAAAAAGGCTTATTAGCCACATGTATCCAGCCTGTGAGCAGAGACCGGTGCTAGAAGCAGCATGCTGGAACATCTTTCACCTCACGAAGGTCAACTGAAAACAGATACTACTGTTTTATAACAGCAGCACTGCACGGGTACCCTGTTTACAAAGCAAGGTAGACCAAAACAATCTTTTGAAGATTTTACTGTACACTGCTGAGTTTGAGATAAAGAAACCAAAGGACACACCTCTGTTCCTCATTAGATTGACATATCTGGAAATATATCTGGAAATAAAATATAAATTTATTTTTTAAAAAGCAACTGAATTAGATGTAGCAGATTTTTTTAAGTTACTGTTAAGAGAGTGGGAGAATGTGGAATCAGGCAAGGAAATTAGGGATTTTCACAAACTATAAACTTTATTTCCTAATTTGCAAAACTGAAAATGTGTCCTCAGTAGAGAATTCTGAGAGCAAACACATCATTACATTCAAATCAAGTAGGTGTAAAAATCTGCAGGATTGATTAATTTAACCTTAAGACACTTTATTGGTGATGCAGGAGAATGTATTTTTATACCTGTAAAATCAACTCAAAATTGACAATACATTTTTTCTATCAAAGGCATGACTGTCAGAATGACATCGTATTTAAGGAATACAGGGATGTGTAATTCAGAATATTTAACTGGAAATTAACAGAAGTGAGGGTAAGAAAATTTTTTAAAATAATAGGTTTGGTTTGTGTATGATACTATAAATCAGTGAGGTTTCTCTGGCAAAGTGGATTGTAATTCCTTTGGACTAAGTGGGTAAATGCCATAGTTCAAGTCAATGCCAGTTCAAGCTATAGGATCAGAAGGAACAACTGCTCTGTATATAATATTATCAAATTACATTAAGGACAATGATCCTGTCAGACACCATATTTAGTTTCCGAGTGTATTGGAATTGATTATGTTCTCTAAACTCTTGGAGAGATGACCTCTTCCATATTCAAGAGTTCCAATGCGTTCTTTAATACAAAACCAACACTCTGCTTACATACAGATGGAGTGCTAATGTCCAGTTTCAGACCACTGATGTAAACTCTTTTTATGGAAGGAAAGCACAAGAAAATCATAGCTTACAGTGCATAAATAATTTTGAATAGGAAATGGGATAACAGAGCTAAGAAAATTACCTGGATGACTGACTGAAATTGCCTTATATTCTGGGTAAGTATTCATTTAAAAAGTGCACCCAACACTATGTAGAGACACCAACACCATATTCACTCTCTAAAAACAGCTAAGCTTTCTGTTTTCACCCTTAATTTTTATGGCCATCTATATTCATTAGTTATCATGTCAACAATATTCCTTAGGTTCCTCCCTAGTGCTTTCTTTCTTATGGAGTTTACTGACAGCAATTATTTTAGTTGTCACTTCAGTTTTAATATCACTAAGCTAAGTGTTAGAAATTTTCTCAATCTCTCCTCCTCCTTCAATCAATCATTTTGTACATGTTGCAGACTGTATTAATTTTTGCTGAGTGTAGGGAGCAAGTTATATGCATGAAGGCAACAAGAGTTACACACCTATTTAAACCATGAACTTAAATTCCCTTTCTGTGAGTAGTAGTATAGAAACTAAATTGTCACTATTTTTTTTATTTCTTTTTTTCAGGTGCGAGACAGTGCAAAGCTTCAGAAAATTCCACCTATGCTTCAGTGGGACTGAATAGCATGCCTTATATTCCATACACAAACCATCACATGTTCATTGATGAGGATAAATGATGAAGGAAAATGGCACATTACAATTTTTAAGAGTGAATTAACACTGGAGAAGTGGTATTGTAGGAATCTCATGAGCAACGACTGGGAGAAATTCTTTATTTCCAATTTTTGTCTCTTTAAAATAAAAGAACACTTTATTTAATTCATGAATCATTACCAAATAGGATTAATGGAGTTCCTAAGTTTCACTGAGAGTCTGGTCCTCTAAAACTGGGCTTGGTAGATGAGCTACCAAGCATCCTCTTTTGCTACAGGCATCAGGAACTGCTTATGGGTTTTAGCACACTCTTTGTAATCTTTACTTACATTGTGACTCATTTGCACAACAGGTAGTTCTGATCTTGTAGCTGAATATATGGAACCAGTGACATTGTGCATCTGGTGTTACCACAGAATGTGGGTACAGGTGAAGCAAATAAAATGGTACTAACTGAGGGGTTTTTTGTGTTAGGGTACACTCCTGACATTGAGTCATAGCCAGAAAGTTAATTTCATGGCAATTTCACATAGCTCTCATGTTGTTCCAACATCTGGGACTGATGTGACCTCAAACACATTCCCTTCAAGTAAAATAATTTTTGTCTGCAAACCGCTTTCTATATTACTCTAGGAAAATTATGTTAAACTAATTTTAAGAGTTCACTGTTCCACTAAGAAACATATGGATGGATAATATCTGCATGAATTAGACAAAATGGCATCCAGAAACCAGCTATATTTTAGACAACTCTGAGTAGGCACAGCTCTGCAGAAGGCAAATGAATTTTTTGTTCAAATACTTCAGCAAAGTATTTGGGCTCAAATATTTTATAACACAGCAATCGTTGTAGGGACAACAAAGAAAAAGAAAGATCTGTTTCCCCTCGAGGGAAATAATTTCTTGCAAGCAGAAGTGCATTTACTTGATCATCAGAAAATATACATTTATCTCACTTCTTGTTTTCTGAAAGAGTAATTTTAAAAATACACAGCTAATGGGGATTATCTACATCACTTTCCAAATTACGTATAGCATAAAAGCACTCAGAATAATAAAATAGATTCATTCTTATAAAAGTATTCTTTGTGTCTAAAACTTAGTTAGTATTCCTTAGGGAATATTCAGCACAGAGAAGGTATTGTTGAATAACTACTTCAATTCAGATCAAGAAAGTGAAGCTACAGTATAAAAATTTATATCAAGTAGTGGAAGATTTATGTTTAAGTGTCAGTAGTTTTAATGCTTAAGAGCAGTGCTTCCAGACACTCTCTTTAAAGATAATTTTACAGTTAACATATATTCTTACAAAATCCAAACAAATGGTAGTCTCTTTCCTTAAAATTTAGTTTTATCACATTTTTAAGGAGCTTGCAAAACATCAGTGGAGAACAATTTCATACCTCATTTCCCCAAATAAGCTAATGATGAATCCAACTAAAACACTGATGAATGTATGAATTCAGTTTTAAAAGTTTCTTTTCGTGCTGTGAACCCTTTCCTTTAAACAGGAATTATTGAAATGTAGATCCCTCCATATTCTGTTCCTTGAAAAATAATCAATGCCATTACATTTGTTTTTAATTTAATGGGCAAACAAAAGAAAAAAGGCAAAACTCTTCTAAACACTCAGAAATAATCCATCTAAGAATGCGATCATACACTTTGATAAAATTTGTATAATCACCTTACACTTAATAGAATTTTTCAGATTCAGTAGCCAAATTTCCTCTTTCCTTAACCCGATAAAATCATTATAATAACTTTTCCTTTTGTAAAGTCAAAGGAGAATACTCAAATTTGATTCTGAGGCGAAAAATCAAGTTTTTCTGTCAGCATTGTCAAGTAAGTTATTCATAAATCACAATACTTGTGTATTGTTGCATATTTTTCTTAGGGTTCTTTAGTTAAAAGCTGTCTGCTTTGAATATCTACAACATTAGAAATTCTAGTTTTACTTATTAATTTTTCTTTCTGAAAAATAAGAAGTGAGAAATTTTTTCCTTAAAAGTAGCAATAATACTTAAAAAAAAACCCAAAGAAAAAATCAACAATAACAAAACAAACAAAAAAATGCCCACATGAAAATAAAAAAGCAAGTTGAGCTCTTAAGATGTGGCTTAACTTCCAGTTGAACTAGTTATCTGACATTTCAGGCATGTCTACTTATTGCTTAAAGATTCCTGCAACATTAATAAAAGTATTCAAAACCATCTTCATTTTTTCATTATCTTCTTTGTTTTTGTAGTAAATACTATCATTTACATATGGTAAACAGAATAGGAACTGCTGAATGAATACTTGAGGAAGAGAAGTCATTCAGCAGATAATCATTAATGCTATTCCCACAGAGACGCACACTCATCAGAAGAACCAGGAAAAGCAAGGAAATTGAGTTAACTGCAGGCTAAGCCCAGTAGGACTTGGGTAAAAAGAAAGAAAAGGGGTTGGAAAGTGTTGCAGATGATTAAAACAGTATTCATTTTATTTTGTTTTCCTCTTCCTTTAGTGCTTAATGGAGCATTTTGTGGGCTAATAGGTAACATCAATAATGTATGCTGGTCCTTGAACTCTCATATTTGTTTTAAAAACAACAAAAATACTTTTCTACAGACAATATTCGGAATAAGCTTAACAACTTTTTGGGTACTCACTGGAAGAGGCCTTCTTTTTCATGCAGATGACTTGTAATCAGGGTCTACCAGTATCAAAAACTCTATTGCTCTAGACATTATCCTTTTTACAGGTGCCATTCATAGGAGAATTTGGCCTGCTATAATATGCACACTCTTAGTGTATTTAGTGTTTGCATTTATCTATGAACTTTGTACACTGTTTTAATTTTTGTATTAATATATACCTGATACACACTTTAGTTCTGAACCATTCTTTACTATAATTCTAGCTCTCTCCTTAGCTCTAAGTATTATTTTCTGTTCAAGTTAAAAAAAAAAAAAAACCAAAGCAAAGAAAAGAAAAGAACAGGATATATATGAACAAAAAAGACATAAAAAGACAGGAAAATTTTCTTTTTCACATTAGTGGCTTGTCTATGGTGAAAAATCCATTCATGATTAATTATCTAAGGGAACTATCTCTAGACAGCACAAGAAGCACAGTTCTGTGTAGTTGCGTATGTCTACTACATCTAAGCGTCACGAAGAATTTGCATATTGATCTTCTGCTGCACTGGCAAGCTGAAAACCAACATTTTACAAAACATTAGGTGTCCAGGCATGTCCTTGGGTAACCAATTTAGTCAAAGTAAATTTTTCAAGATAGACGAAGGGAATTAGGAACTTGTTTTCAAAGTGCTGACAAGAGTGTTATTTTCCCTTGATACTTTAAATAGATTAGTCTAAGAATTTTCTTAATTTCTTTATGGTGTCTGGGGCTCAGTTGTTAAATTTGGGGCATCAGTCTTTCTATTCTGCTTTTACAGACAGCAAAGCTTCACATTACAACTGGTTTGCTACTTTGGCAGCTGTGAGGGACCTGTGGTCAGCTGCGGGGCATTCTCATACCACAGCAGTACTGATTAGATTTTAAGAAAAAAGGAAAAAGCTTTCCTGTCTTAAGGCAGGACAATATGACTACATCTCAGTTACAATGAGTGAGTTTTAGTGTGCATACTGAGAACAGTGAATATTTCCCACAAATAAGCTTTAAGGAGTTTCATAAATTATTTATGAAATAGCCAAATACACTGCTCCATTAGCCAGGACTATCACCTAATAGGGAAGCAAGTGCTTTCTTCATACGCTTTTCTTGCAGCTGGAAAAGATTAACATTTGGCATAAATCAGTAAAATGAGGACAGAATGGTACTCCAACTGTAAACATTTCTAGGACTGACACAACGCTTGCATCCTGCACTTAGATGCAGGAAGGTTTCCATCAGATATTGAGACTCAAACATGCACAAAGCAGCAGTTTATGGAACTGAAGGATGGATGCTGAAGTACAGATGTAATAAAGTGGGTCTGCAGGTGCTTTCAGTTCCAATCCTGGCACTATTCATTTCCAGTCCAGTGCATTGTAAAAGGCTATTCTTTTTCTAAAATCTGTGCTAACTTCAAGTATACCTTGTAAGACTCTCTGCAGTTTGAACCTGTATAAGAAAAGCTGTATTACTTAGATTATTAATTGATGTACTAACAGAGGAAATTGAAACAAGATAGAAGCTTTTATACAAAAAACACGTGAAAGGATAGGAAGGTTAAAGAGATTTTTCCTGCTTATAACAAACTCTAACTTGTACTTCTTCAGTTTATATGAGAATGGCTTCATGTTATTTAAGTGATAATAGCTGATAGTTATTTTTCAATCATTTTTCAGATGCATTCTCCCACTTGACTTCCAGAACTGTAAGAAAACCTTGATCCAGTAGAGATAGGTGGATAACATCTAATCCATTTCTGCAGGATTTAGGGGTAATATGGGGTATCATTGATTGTATTGCATACAAAACTCTTATTTGACTGACATACCACACGTGATGCAGATAAAATTCAACAGCTAGTGTGCTTCTTGGGATTTAATTTAGCCAGGTATTTACTTCAACCAAGCACAGACTGATGGGTCAGAAAGCACTCCTACTAAAGTGCAAATGATACAAGTGGAAGGTGCATGATGTATTCAAGTATGATGATTTTCCTTATTTTGAAAGTCTTTTGGTGTAAAAAAAAATCCATTGTGTAAGAGTCTAAAATCCTCTACCTCTATATTTCATATTGTAAACATTATCATTATTTGAGTTAAATAGAAAAAAAATAATTGGAGGTTGTTTTTTAAATGCAGCAACTATTTTGAAAAACAAAACCTGGCTGTTACCAGAATTTATTTAAACAGTTTGGTTTGCTCAGTTATAGTATGTTTTCTTTAGAGAAGCGAATTCTCTGAGCTCTCAGAAAAATGAATATCTTAGTGATCTGACAGGTTCTACAGCCAAGATATTCAGTGTTCCTACTCTAGATTTGACTTTAACTCACCCTATGAATTTCCAGAAATGACTTATAGAAAGAATTTTCGTAGTACCAAAGGGAATAATTGCTGCTTAAAGTCAAAGGGATCTGCACTCGCTACTGGCTTAGGCTTTCTGATGGGTTTAGCTTTTTTTATCCAGCTCTCTTACACATGCAACAAATTAATTAAATTTCTAAGAAAACATTGATTATTGACACTAATATTTCAACATGTGTAACATCATTTTCTGTTGTTGCTCCCTCAGACTATATGCATTTCCTGCTCTCCAAAACTATTTTGAATATTACAGAATTATGATCCAAGTATTGGCAAATAGTTCTCCTCATTCATGGTGTATTCTGAAAGCTTCCTGCCACTGGCCTGCCAATGTTCCTTCTCCATTTTATCAGTCTTAGATAAGATACCCCTGGCTTTAAGATTTATTGAGTTTGTAACAAACCTGGCTCTAAATTACCCTAGATCATTAATCACTAACTTCTTGCTGTGATCCTATCTGGGACTGTGGACCTCCCTGGTATGTGGTCAGAGTTTATCTGTTGCATGTACCAATTCTAGGTATCTAATTTAAATACAAACCTTTTTCATGCGATAGTACAAAGTTCTTTGCTGTTCCCTTTTGAAAATCTGTTAAAGGTTTAATACTGAGCACGACTATCCCAGCAATTCAGATTAGGAAGACAGGAATTATGCAAAATGTTGATTATAAATGTCTGTTGCATAGGTTTTAAACTACAGTTACATACTGTCTTGACAGTGTTAAAATTTAAAAAATTAAGAAGTTGCTCTTTGGAATTCTCTTGAAATTCAAGTCTTAACAAATAGTCAGATGCACAAATTTCAGTTTTCACCTGAACTTCGTGATTGCACTTTCCTAATTTTGTTTCTGCTGCCATGCAATGACTTCTGAATAAAATTGCTCAACAGAATGGTCCCAACTTTACCAATTTGCCAGAGAATACACTTGCACTTCATTACTCATCTTACAATTTACTATTCTGGTTTACTAAGGTAAAATATCTCTTGTGAAAATGTTATCAGGTTCATAATCCATTACTGCTCAGTGATGTCCTTTCTCAAAAAGGAAAAGGATATATACAAAGATAGATATATACAAAAGAAAGATATATACACACTCTTAGGCATACAAAAGGCAGCAGATATTGTCTGGCAGGTGTGACACTCCTGAATCAAAGAGAACACAAAGCAGATTAATTTTTCCCACTTGTACTATTTGTTTCAGGAAGAAATGAAAACGTTTTATAACAGCAATGCTCATGCAGGCAAACACGAGGAATTCCTTACTGCAAAGCCAGACAAAGTGATCTAAGTTTTAGCAAAAGAGTGAGCCTATGACTGTTGTCTTTCCTACAAAATATGCCTACTTGGACGTACCTGAAGCTCTTCCTGACACCATGGAAGCACAGCACACCTCAGAGGAGCTCTAGTTGTGATGTATGAAAGGCAAGAAGAGAGACATGCATGGAGGAGAAAGTTCAGGGGGTTTCTGGTGATTCCTATTTGGTAAGACAAAAGATTGAGTCTGTAAAAAAGTAATCCCATAGATATAAAAAGTGCCTGAATATTCCAACAGACTCTAGGCTCATCGGTTCAAAAAAATTTTTATTATACTTTGCCTAGACAAATCTCTTCTCTCAGCATAATTTTTCTACAGATTTTTCCTATATGCTTACAGATATCATGAAATTCACATGTCGTAATACTAATATAAACAGACTAATATAAACTTGAACTAAGACATACTTGTGAATTAATTTCTGGGTGTTTACAAGAACAACTTAAAACTTCTGTAGTGGTCTACTATCAGATTTATAGAGTAGGTTGCTGTAACAGACCTTGCCTGTTCTACCTTTTTCCTCAGCCAGCCCATGTGATATCTTCCAGCATGATTTTCATGCTATGTACTAATAAAACATATTCGAAAAATTAGGATGTTTTAAGGCAGCTAGATAGAGTAATGTGCTTGCATTGTTTGCAGAAAGGACAGTCCTTTCACTGATAAATAATTGATTGCTTGATAGTAGCTCACATCGTCTCCTTAAAAGAATAAATATTAAACGCTGCTGTATCTGTGCAAGAGAAGGCACTGCTGAACACAAATACATCGGTTCTACCCAAGCAAGGTACTTCAGCACTTGGCTCTTTAGTTCCTGTTTTGTGGAACTGTAAAATATAAACCAGCATTACAAAGCACAGATTCAAGTTTATAATGTATATAAACATACTTTTTATTTATAGTTCTGCAATTCATATTCTCCATGGGGAAAAAATAAGGAACAAATATTCCTTCGGAATGTTAATTCTGTACCTATTGCATACTCATCTCACACTGGTGCAAGACAAAAGTCTCTTTGAAGGGTGAAGAGTCCCACAGAAATGCTCACATCCTGAAGCATTGCAGCACTTCATGCCCTGTCCCCCAAGAGATGTTTTGTCCCTCAGGCCCATTCACACACACCTCCTTACCTCTGTGCCACTTTGGAAAGCCAAGCATAAGCACCCCACTGTGTCATAGCAAGGGAAAGGTTATCTGCAGGATAGAGTGGCTCTGCAATAGCCCTGTATTCAAAATATTGAGAGAAAGCAGCTACCTTATATTTGAATGCTTAGGTTGTATCAAGATTTCCAGTAGAATTCTAATTTTTTGAACTATTGGAAGAAATCTAGAGGAATTTAGATCTCTGACCAAAGAAAAATACTGGTTACTTCAATGATTACTACAAACTGGGCTTTTTCCTGTTGAAAGATGGAATACCACCAATTTTCTTCAATGAAGTTCACTTAGAAAAAAAAATTAAAACCATGTCTATTTATTGAAAAGAGAAGACATGTCTGACTGTTAATTAGCAATGTTGTTACCATGTGAGTTTTAACTAGAAAAAGTAAAAATATTTTCTGTAGAAAATGTCTGTTGTAGAAAAAGAATGTGTCAAGTTCCAAGCTCGACTATGAAACATTAACATAACAGAAACCAGGTTTTGTGTGGGGTTTTAACAGTTTGTTTCCAATTGTTTTCCTTTCTTCTTTTTTTCACATATGGATTTTAAAAACACCAACAGATGTTCTTTGGCAAATATCTAGGTCCGCTGAATTTGTTAAAACTTTCCAAATCATCTCACAGCTTTTTCTAACATCTCCTTGCAGTGTCTCTAAATCTGTATGTAGGCTAAAAATTCTGAAGCCATTTAGAAAATCAGACAAGATATATTTAATGTTTAATTATTATTATTTTAAAAAATAAACCATGAAGAAAAGCAGATTCTCATTATCCTGACATTTGAAATAAAAGATTATGCTCACTTTGTTTAGCACAAGAATTTATTTCTCTGTCTTTTGGAAATACTGTAATACATGATGGCATTATTCTCTGAATTTTAAAAATTGCATACTTAAGAAATGTTTACTATATGTATTTCAGAAATTATTTTCTATATCTTTAAACAGAATAACTTATTATATAAGAGTTTCAAAATAACAGTATAGATGGAGTTAAAATAATTTCCTGTCATGGTAGTTAAAAATAAAGAAGTGAAGAGATGAAATCCCATCAAAATCACACTGCAGGAGCTCAAATAATGCTTAGGACTTTCTGGGTATTGCTTGATTTTGGAAAATAAAATAAAATAAAATAAAGTATCAAATGAGATAGAAGGTTGCTGCCTGGAAAACGCAGATTCTGTGAGCATGGATTTATAATCTTATTTATAATCAGACCGAAAGAAGACTAGACTTGGCATTCTGGACAAAACTAAACAGTAACTTGTCAGAACATGCCATCCTCTTTCAGGGTTCCCTTTTGTAGCTTGATGTGTATTATTCCTTTTGCTCTCATTCACAAATGCTAATGATAAATACATACAATTACAGATTGTAATTACAGATTTATCAAATTTGTAAAATTATGGGTCTGCATATTTCTCAAATAAATAGTTAAATACTGGCTTTACTGGCAGAATATTCATTCACTAACTTGGTGTAGAAAACCAGCAGTTAGGTTTGATTACACAGAATAATTATATGCCATGTGCTTTGAAATTAGAAATGCATAATATAAAATGTGATGAATATTTCTAACATGGGACTAAATTGAATAAAAAAGGCTTTACTGATCTGGAACAGATCTTAGTGTTGTATGACCTGGGTTGGCCTGATCTTTTTTCCATCTAGTAAAGTCTGAAAAAAATAAGTCTGCTCACTTCTTTTCTAAAAGTCAGGCAGTAAGCTACTTTTTACATACCAGACATTGTTTTTTCATGTCAATACATAGCTATACAAAACAGAAGCAGATGCCAGCACAACAGAGAGCTGAATTATCTAACAAGTATTTTAGCACTACAAAATGGTAATATTGGTACTTGCTGAAAATATACATCCAATACAAAATTTGATAAAGTTATTCCTGTACCTTTTTGAATTAGATTAGAAATAGCTTAGATGAAAAATCAAACCCAAACACACAATAGGATTAAAATTCTGAAACGAACTGAGAGCAGCTAAGTACATCCATTTTGATTTTGTATTTTTGTCACCTTTTGTTGCCTTTTCATTCTGTCTGGAACTATTACATATAAAAAGGAAAAAAAACCACTTGAATATAAGACCATTAATTACGAACATTTTTAGGCTTATTTCTGTCTAAAATTGATTATTTAAACTGAGAGGGAAAGATCAAAGTTTCTTAGGAAAAAATGTATGAAGAGTTAATCTAATTCCGATCAGCTGGTGCATTCTAACTCATTATGTTTATACATGAATGCACATTATTTTGTATACCTTTTATTTCCTCAGTAATCCACAAGGTAATTCAGTTCCTTTTGTAAGATAGGATATATAATTAAAGCACACACTTAAAAAAATATGTATCTGTTTATCATTACTCTTGAGAATGCTCTATAGAATTTGAGCTTTTCATGCAAGGTTTGTAGGATGAGGCCCTTTGGAAGCTTTCCCATACCTTTTTTTTTTCATAGACACAGCCAGTAGTGCCACCTACAGTTAAGGCTGCTTGAGGCTTTCTATTACAAGACCACTTTTGGTTAATTATAATATTGTAAAGCTGATGGTTTTGGTGGAAGCTGTCTCTTAGTATACTTGTCAGTATATTTTGTTTCACCACAAACAGGTTTAACAGTTCTGATGGTATGACAGGTGATGAATCTACTTTCTTGCCATTGAGAAGAGCAAAGAAATGAAAGTACCATAAACCACATGCAACAATCTTGTTGAAAACCTCCAGCCCTCCCCTGTTTCGTGTCAAATATGAAGAGTCTGACTACAGCAAAGCACCTTAAGAGGGACAGAAGTCAATGGTAATGTGAGAATTATGAAGTGGGTAGGGGAGGAAATTGAGTGCAAAATCAGAAGGCAACTCTGGATGGAAAAGAGATTAGGCAGAGGACTGAAACAGAGAGGGGCTAGTAGAGGACCAGAGACAAAAGTGTCAGTCATTGAGCAATTTTTTGGTAGATACTCATTTCCCTGAAACCTGAAATAGAGTATACACTTTCCCCATTTTTTATGAAGACTTTCATCATTTTCTTTCAGCAAATACACATGAAACCAAAAGCTAACAAATATGCCTGATCCATCAATTTCCAGTTTTGGCCCCCAGCAATGAGGATTTAGACCTGTCTAAAAGAAAGTAGCTGTATAAGGTGGTAGGAATTCATTGCATGGGTGCAGATATTTCATTCCCACTGATAGAGTAGCTTAAATTTAGGAAATTACAAATGGAAACCTATGTCAGAAGACCATAAAATGTCCAAAATAAATACTCAATATGTGATGTCTGGTGACCCTTCCTTGCTCCAAATTGTCTCCACCTGCATTTTCATCTGTGTTTCTCTAGGCTTACGTTCCAAATATCCAAATAGAAATACAGAGTACACTGCTTCTTCATATTGTGAAAACTTTATTGCTGTTCCTCAAGACTATGTACTGTGGTGGCTAGTGACAGAAAGCAAACGCTTTTGCTTCGAGGATGAAAAATTTTCAGCAAAAAGTTTAAATTCACATGAAAAGAGCCTTGCAACCATATTCGCCTCTATTTTGAAAGTGAAAAATTTTGCTATTAAAGATTTATCATCATGATTAGTGCATCAAAATATTATTGCTTATAATTCATTATTATTTTCCATGTCTTTCCTTATAAACATAGCTTTTAAGTCTTAGAAAAAAGATTTCGAGGACTTTATAAAAACTTAATTCCTCTGGCGCAATTTCAGGATTTCAGAACAACATATTGAGGTAAACGACAGGGAATGATTTTTGATCCAAGATAACATAATGAATGCTTAACAGATGCCAAATAGAAAATGTCCTACACTGAAACAAAAATGTCCTACACTGAAACAAATGGTGACTTTGATGACACAACACCAATTTAACAACTTAATATAGACTTTGTGGAGCCAACCTGTTACATTCTTACAGAAGATCAACTTGCGCATGCTTCACTAGATGTGGGGTTTTTAGGTGTTCTAAAGGACCTAACACAAAGTTGTGAATACTGAGAAGCAGTGACGTTTTCAGTCACCTCAAGTGATGCTATTCTGTTCTCAAAACAGTGACTGGAGTAGACACTGTTCCTCACTTGGCTGAACACCTTTTACCCTCCTTCAGTCACTTGTGAATTGCCTGAGAGAGTTTGCAAACAATAATTGCTATCCAGGGTGTTAGTGCAGGTATGCAGAAGCAAGCTTGTTCTTCCCCATTGCACTCGCTTGCTCCATGTCTACTTAGCTATGCAAAAGGAAAATATGAGCAGCAAAAGGCATAAACTGCAGCTGCACAAGATAAGTGCAGGCTAGGACAGACATTTAAGAGAAAATGTTCCAAAAAGAAACTGATAGCAAGGCTGCTAACTACTGCTCTTTTGTTTCACTTCTAACTGATGGACAGAATTATTTCATAATGAAATAGATTTTTTTTTGTTGATGCATCAAAACAAAATGAGCTTTGGATCATAACTTCTTCCATTTTACCTCCATTCAGACTTTTCCCATTACATAAGAGCAATGTATGGTGGGATCACCAGGAACACAAACTGGGTTACCAGAGGACTAACAGGAGACAAGACTATCAGGGCCAGATTTTCTCTTCTTTGCCAATTGCTAATGACTGCATTTTCCTTTAAACAAAAGAAGATGGAAACCAGTAGCTCACATATTTATTTTATTAACACAAATTATGTCCATGTCAGTTATCTTCAGAATTCTGACATCTAACTGTAGTTAGTAAGATATAACCGAGATGCCAAGAAACAAAATAAGACCTTAATTTTAAGTTTGAAGTCATTCCTGAACACAGAGAGCTTTTACAATATTGAACGTCTTTCTCGTAGTGAGATCATTTTCTTGATACACAAAGTAAGTATGCTGCATTGGCAATACCAAATTCTTATTTTCCCTGCTGAAATTTCCCTAATGTTGTATCAATCATTAGACCATTCATTTAAACCTTGCTTCAAATACTTCCCTGGTTAAAATAATACATGGCTGGCTCAGATTTATCTATCTTTAGATGCTCTGTGATATTAAAATGAAAATAAAAGGCTCCTAGTCTAGCTGAAATGCTTGATATTTTTCACAAGGCAACTTCTATTTTGTACATATATACCAATCAAGCTATTAGAGTTTTCACTCTACACTGAACAAAACAATATATTCCCTAGTATATGAAAAACCTGAGGACTTAACAGTCAAAAAAGCCAAACTCAGAAACTTGAACAGGAAAAGAGTAGTACTGATTCAAAGAAAATATGTCAAGGATACTTAAGACCTTATGTTTTGTTACAAATATTATTATCAGAGATTATTGGAGAATAGTTGGAAAATTTGTGCTACTATTTCTTTTCACTAACAGCATTTTTAATATTTTTTCATGCATATGGTAAAAAGAATTGCATTCTTAAAGTTACTTATCTAACTAAAAGATAATGGGATGCATTTTACATTTTTTCTGTTTGTTAATACTTTGAGAGTGTTTGTAGACTTATCCCAATCTTCCCCAAGAAAAAAAGACATTTTCCTTCCTCGAATATTGGTATCAAATTTATTAACTATGATTAATGCACTGTTTTAATAAAAGAGAGTGTAAACAATAAAGAGTGAAAAGTTCCGTTTCGATCTCTACAAAGTTCTGTTCAAAGAAGTTGTATTTTTGAGACCAAACCTACCCCAGAAGAAGCCCTAAGAAGTTTATTCCTAAAAAATGTGAAATATGAAAATCAGGAAGAGATAAACTGTGCTTATTTTTATTGTATAAAAGCTTAGGAATGGAGAAAAAAAACATGCATGCATTAATTATTTCTGTTCTATTTATCAAGGAGAAGTTCAACAATTTATAAATAGTCAATAACAGAAGTCATAACTAAACCCAGTGACAATGGTGTTCAGCATTCAGGAGAATATAAAAAAAGGAATATTCTTGAGATGTGTAGATTGATTACTATAAATTATCTGAAACAACTCTTACCTCTAATTTCCCCCCGGGGATGATAAATAGATAACACTTTGTCTTCAGGTGTATTGAAACTACTGGAAATTTACTGGAGAGGCTGGAAGTATCTAAAAGATCAAGTTGTTTAAATCACAGTGCAAGGCTCCCAGACATTCAAGTAATCACTGAGAAGCGTTATATTTAATTTTTTAACAATGATTTAGAATTTACTTCACCTGAGTTTATATATTTACAGTTATTTACTGTAAGATTCAAGTGCTGAATTGAAAAATTTCTTAATCTTTCATGCTCTAAGGACCCTCTGTGTTTTAGCTATTTTTGGTGCAGAGGTGAATGTGAGTAACTGTGATATTTGGTATATGAAGGAATAGCTGAAAGAAAATATTTGTCTATATAGTTTTTAAAGCTCCTTTCCATAAATAGGAAAAAAAAGGCTTTTTTTTTCCTTTATTGTTCTAGTACCTTTATAAAATTGGTCTAATAAAATCTTCAGCTCATTTTACTTTACTTAATGCCTTGCATCATACCTCTATTTGTTTTAATTCTTTTAATTGGAATTTCTCACAGCATCTTTAAATTGGCTGCTGCCTAATTTTTTTTTTTCTTTTTTGTTCAGTCTGTTTCCTAAGGCAACAGTTCTGGCTTATTGGTTTTTAATCGGTGTAATTTAAAGCCACCCCACAATACTTTAAAAAGTTGAACAATTATTTAAAAATATTGTTCAAACTTCAAAATTTATTATAAATATCATTGACCTTTTGTCCTCTCATTGTCTCTTTCAATTTTCTTGCTGAAATTACCAGGTTATTTTAATTCTGCAATTAATATAAATCCTATGCTCACAAATTTTTCTCAGTACTATTTTAACCACCTGTAGCATCATATGACTTCACTATATTGAACATAAACAATTTGAGGGGTTTTTGTGTTTCATCACAGGCATTTCAAGGGGGAAGATGACAACAATAAAAGGAAATATGAATTAGATATAATTTAAAGAATTCTGAAGTGTATTTAAACCAGTGTTTGCTAAAACTACAAGACTTTAGTGGGCTTACAAAATACAATACCTTGAATTGAAAATTACCTTGTGAGTAGACACACCATATGCTGTGATAACATGTATTTATTTTTGAAACTAAAAATGTCCCTTTTTAATTAGAATTTTTCCTTAATAGATGTCTTCTGATTAGTTTCTATTACTGATTGTTCTATTACTATGCATTCATGTGTGAGGGAATTGATGATCATCTTTTTTCTGAACAGCTCTCTTGGATAAAGGATCTTTACATTTTTTTAAAAAAATATTATTCTAAAGGGACTGTAGCCATCTTTCGCAATATATTTTTGCCTTGCAGTTACAGACCTCTCATTTATTTTATGTAGAGAGATATCATCTCAGATCACAGCAATTTATTATTATATAACTCGTTCAGGGAATAACATAGAGGAAAAGAGTAGAGGAAGACCATAGCACTGCCTTCCAGAGCTTCCAATTTACAGAGAAGTGGATCCTAGCCTTTGCCTTTCATAGTTTAACTCTTACTCCCCAAATTCCTTCAAACTGGCTGAACATCTCTATTATTAAGTACTAAATATACTTTATGATATATTAATAAATGTAGAAAGTTACATTCTTCAGAGCTATACTATAGCTTTGTTAATATTTGCATACAATTTTGAATTTTTATCTTTATTGGTGAGAACTTTCAACAACTATTATTATTGAGATCTAATAAGAGGTATTAAAAACCATGACTGTGATCTTGCTGTTTTCTTTACACTTAAGGCCGTCCTGGTAACTGAAGGATTCTGAGTTTTTTCCCCTTAGGGTGACTTTATTCCCATCTTTCCTTACAACTTCTTTACAACAGATAGCCAATCAATGACAGACAGTCAGAAATGTGACTTCAAGGAAACAGAGCATTCATTCTTTGCATGTATCTTCCAATAACATCTTGAGGAGGGCTTCCAGTATATTCATCTCCTTTTTTCATTTGCCTGCGCAGGAAATAGTCCCTTGGCTGATTTGTTCAGAATCTCAAGGGATCCCAAACAAAAAACCACTTCACTTGTTCCTTCATGACCTGTCATGTCTAAGAGAGCACACGTTGCACACAGACACTTTATGCATGCATGGTAAATCTAATGTGTCTAAAATATGTCTAAACCTCAGCACTTTTGGACCTATGTTGTTTGCTGAACTCAAAGCCAAAGCAAATATTTGGATAAGTATTGTAACATGTATTATTGAAGCAAAAATATTTAAGAAAACATAGCCGTTGTTCTGTAGAGACATAAGAACAGATACCATGTATATTTCAAAAAATTACTGAAAATAAAGTTTAAAAAAAAGAATGTATTCTGAGTTATTATAGTGCTATGGTGATACAATGTCTGATTAATGGTTAAGTGTTCAGAACATACATATACTCATAGGAAACCAAACAAAATGTGAAAGGGGAAGACAGATGGTCTGTAAACAATGTTGGTTTTTCAGGCAACCTTTTCTCTGTCCTTTAGGTCACTGTTTGTATGAAAGGCTGATGACCATCTGAGGTGCTTCCATGAAAATAAACAAACAACTTACCTTAAAAATATTGAAAGGCACTGAAATAGACAAATAAGTAAATAAAAGGCTATTTTTCCGAGGTTAGTCAAAAAGCCAAATTTGGATCAGAGAACACATTCTTGCCTTAACAAAAGGGAAAGTTTTTGGAACCCTCTAGCAGGAACATGCTGGAAACTGAATTATTAATGAGAAGTGGTAAATCTTATGTGCCTGAAAAATCTCCATATTTAATTTAATTAGGTGCCTTCCTAATCCAGCTTGCTGCACGAGCAAGAGAATAAATGCAATGATGTCAGTGGTCCTTTCTCTGATTTCGGTGATTTCCATGCTCTTCTTGTGATGATCATTAAAGAGATTATCCCTGAATCAGGACCATGTAAATATGTACAGACAAAAAGATCCATAAATGATAGACTTATTTTTTTTCAGAAGATAAAATATTTAATTCCTAATCATTCAGTAAATAAGAAAGTTCAATAGTTCAATAGAAGTAAAATCATCACAGGGTTTTTTTCTGCTTATTTGTTGGTTTATTCTTGCTAGTCACCCTACAATCAGTTCATAACTTGACCATATTTTTCACTGAAGAAAAGCAGAAGTTACAGAAGCTTTGCATTGGTATGAGTTGGCGTATAGTTTCTGAATATTTCAACATATATTGAATAAAACGATGAAAATGGTAATACGTCACGTGTGAATCATATCTTTCAGGTATGTTTCTCATTAAATTTAAGGCTGATCAATGCAATATTATTTACATCATCATCAATTGATTGTGATCACTCACTTCTAAATAAGACTTGATTTTCAAAGGACTTATTTTGTTCCTAGATAAACCACATTGTGTTCCCTATCACCCCATCCTTCCCTTTGAAACTCTTTCAAAGTTTCTACCTTCAGCTGGAGTCATTCTTTTGTTATACCTATATCATGGTCACCTTGGGAAAGACAAAAGTGCAATAATTCACATTGAGATGCACTGTTTGTGACACACTTATAAACACATGGTTTTCCAAAAGTGTTCTGGATAGTTGCTCTATCCTTGGTAGAACTGTTTTCTGATGTATGCACTTGAAACCAAACGGTGTGAGCTAAGACAGAACACATAATTTTTCCAGCATCTATTACCAGGCTTGGGACACTTATGTCTAAGGGAATAAGAGTGGTGAAAATGAACAGAGCTGCAGGTTGAGTATTTTCAGACATAGTTCATATCTTAATATCAATCCTTTTATCAACTTTTCATCATTAGAAGCTTGTTCATCACGACTTTCTCTTTCGTGACGCCATTTGGAAAAAAGAATGCATGAAGACTGTGGTATAAATCAAATTACTATGGATAGTAGTTTTACTCTTTTTTTTGTGCCAAAATAATTAATTCATTCTAAGGAAAAAATTAAATGCTTGAATTTTTTATATATTTCAAATCTGACACACAAAATATCATTCCCAGTAAAGCAGACCTTTAAAAACTGGGAAATGTTTTTAAAGTGTTGTGATTTCTTTTTTCTAAGTCTTCCACGCAAGACAAAGTGGATGGTTCTCTTTGAATTTGCCGCAAGAAAAGATTTTTCATATTCATTTATCTGTGGCCATTTTATCCCAACAATGCTGGTTAAAAAATAAGTCACTTACAGGAAAGAAATGAGACCTGGCAAATTGCTTGTAAGAGCACAACACTTTTCACAAGGAAGAAAGTAAACAAAACAACAAAGTGAAATATTTACTAAAGAGATTCCACTACTATACACCTAAAGCCATTGCAGTAAAAGTCATTTAAAATTGTATTCTGAGAGATAGCTTTCAAATCTTAAACAGAATCCAATTTTGACAAACTCAAAAGTGAAACAATATTAATACAATGGAATATTGGTTTCCATAAGCTATATGGGATATAGAATCAACGAAATATTATCAAAGCTCTTTTAAAGGCTCATAAGCGAAAAATATCTAATACTTACTGTTCCTTATGGGTCAGTTCCTAACTGCAAAACTGGAAAAAACCCCAACATTCTTTTTAACTCAAGTCTACAAGAAAAGTGTGTTACATCTTACTTTTTGTAATAATTCCAGGAACCTAACTCCAGGTCCTCAAATACTATGAAGGAGAAGAAACACAAAAATATAGACTGGAGATTCTGTATAATGATTGAAAAAGCTTGAAAAATATTCTCAGAGAGATACTATGCTACACTTAATGTATATCTTTCCCTAAAATTCATGTACTTGATAAAAGGACCAAAGAACTCAATTTTGACACCTCCAGGTGATTGTAGCAGAGCTTTGCTGTTGTCAACACCCTCACTTAAACTTTGAAAGCCATGTAAAAAGATGAGATCTGCACTATCAAGCTAAAAGCTACATAAGAAGACAAAAGAAGAAAAGTTTTAGGTCTTCCTAAGGAAGAAAAAGAACACCCATTGTTTTAGGTGACTACAGGGAGCCTAAGGGGACTTAGGCTTTTAAAGTGGATTTGTACTAAACCCTAAACTTCCAGTCACTGTTCTAGACAGATCAGAATAAGAAGAAAATGTGGGGTTTTTAAATGGGTGTCATCAGCTAGGGAAATAATATTTTATTTTAGTACCAACTCAAATTTCAGTCCCATAAATTCTTTTCCCACAGATCGTTTTACATAAGGGAACCATAGGAAAAGCGATCTCCCATTTGGTATAATGATACCATGTATGGAGAAATAATTTACTAATCCAAGATGGTAGTTAAAGACAACAATATCGTAGTTTTAAAGGGCTTTTGGGTCATTATCTGGTTTAAAATGTATATACCTCATAGTTACTATTCTATATCACACAAAATGCTATACTATTGAATGAAACAATTTTGCTCCTTAATGATGAGCATATATTATTTAATAGTACTTTTTTGTTTTCACATGGGGCTGTGAGTTCAACATGGCATCTCTGTTCTAGTTATGTTAGAGGTTGCCAACAGATAGAAAACACAACAGAGTTATTTTGTTGTTCTATGTCTGAATTGTCTGAACATTCAAGTAAAATATGGAACACTGTCTGCTTATGCAAAGACTCCAAAATCCTTACCTTGGTGGTATGCTTCAGTTAGTACAAAACTTTCCTG
Source organism: Oriolus oriolus (assembly GCA_013400235.1). Classification (NCBI taxonomy): domain Eukaryota; kingdom Metazoa; phylum Chordata; class Aves; order Passeriformes; family Corvidae; genus Oriolus; species Oriolus oriolus. The sequence continues at coordinate 141,424 of VXBT01004120.1, forward strand.
TATCTGTTGCAGAATTTAGAGTGTAATGCAATATTGAGCACAAGTGTGAAAGTACCTGATTGAGCATTATACAAGTAGAACCACTGAAACATTTATATAAATCGAAGTTCTGTTTCTGATGCATAATGAGCTGCCCCTCACACAAACGGCAATTGAAAAGTCATTGTTCTTTTCAACTGCTCTGCAGATTTTTTAAGTGCGTTTTAAATTAATGACAATATTTTTCACACGAACTGGACAAAATCCTTTCCTTCTAGTCAATCTGTCTCATTCCTCACAAACAGCTTAAAGTGTAGAAAGTACTTTGCACCTGCTGTTAAGCAGAGTGTGTCTTGCAAATAAAACCTTCTAAAATTATATTGCTGTAGTCAGCTTCTGTAAATTAAGGTAGTTCTATTGGGCTTAGTGAAGTTTTACTGATTTACAGCTGCTAAGGTTCTGGCCCTATGGTTTCTCCAATAATTACTGATGTTCAGTCTGCAGAGGCAAAGATCTCATTCTGCTTTTCAAGAGTTTGTTTGAATCTCTTATCTTATTGCCATTTCAAGGTGTTCCTGATATATGATCCACACACAAATACTTTAACTCAAAATTCATAAAAATTGGTGACAGTCTCCTATTTCAAAACAATAACATCAAAAATGAGCTAGTACAAATTCACTAACTAATCTCTCTGTTCTTTACAAGCAGAAATACCCTGCAGCAAAAGCCTTAATAGAATAAGACTTCCAAAGAAGTGCTGCTAGAAAACAGGTACCATTGGTAAAACAGACATAGAAGCTTTTGTGAAGTAAAAGGTATGTTTAGAAAATTAAACATAGGATATTTAATTGACTGGAATGTTCTGGGTTTTTCCTGCCCATACTCTCATTCTTCATTTTCCTTCTATTTCGTCTTTGATGATAAATATGAACAAAAAGAAGCCTTCTGGTTCTACCAGACTTCAGTCTTCGATGTCCTGTAATGCTCACTGTCTAGTTCGTATTTCAGCTGAATACTAATGAGCATTTTCTGCCATTTAAAAAGTTTCAAGTATTGTCTCACTCTTTAGCTCTCTGAAAAAGAGATAACTAAGAAAAGATAGGGGGGAAAAATCCACAAAAAAATCCTCCAACTAAAAAACTAACCCAAAACTATGGAAGAACCCATCCAGGGTTAATTATATGACCAAACTGGGGTGGCTGAGCTCTCCGTAGCCTATATACAAAAAGACCAATGAATTTTTTCAGTTTTTGTTGTGTTGTGGAAGCTGTCTTGCAGGAGATTTTCCCAAGAACTAAGCCTAATTTGATGGTTAGAGATAAAAATTAAGTCGTGAATGAAATGGAAAATTATATGGTAAAAGAGGTTTTTTTGTTGGTATGATAAAAGGACATTTCTTCTCATTAAAAAATTCGGGTTTTTACTATGTTTATAATTGAATTTACTCTCCTGTTTGGATTACAGCTATTTCATTAGTATACATGGAATTAGTAACAGCTATGAAAAGAAATTCTATAGAGAAACATATTACCATATAAGTGCCATGAATAATTAGTACATGATGCCACTGCCCTTTTATTTTCAGGATAAGAAAACTTTATGCTTAAGAAGACACAAACTTCTCTAATCTCAAAAGACTAATAAATCATTGTTTAAAGTACACTGAGATCTCTCAATCTGGCATCTGAAAAGAAGAAAAATTACTTTGATTTTTTACCCCTTTTGATCTTTTATTTCTGCTAGTATTTTTCATATGCATTAAATAAACTCCTATTTCTGTAATGAAATGCCCAGCCATTTTTCAAAAGTAACACTGTTTCTATTACACCTATCATTGATAATAAGTGTATTGAGAATAGCAGTCAGGCAAAGCATTAAACCAGCTTAAAGATATATTAAGGAGATGTCAGAATACAGGGCAGATAAGTCTTCTGAAGCTATACACTAATAAACCCATGAAAAGAAATGAAAGTAGGGAAGGAAAAAATCATTATTACAAAATTAATTTTAACAGAGGAGGAAATAAAGAGATTGAAATTTAGTAAGTGCTAATAAATTGCTGTGGGTGTAATTTGCCCATCAGAATAAGTACTGTGAAAGCCTTGCCAGTCCCCTGACACAGACATCTGGGTAAGAAATAAGGAATGCAGTTCTTTAAATGTGAAATGCTTTTGAACTGAGCTCTTCACAGAACATTTTTGGAAAGGGGCAGTTCAAAGACAGCATTAATGCTGACATACAAAAAATTTGTAAAATATCTCATTTCTCCTTTTACCTAAGAGGAACTGAAGACCTGCAGTAAGATGCCTAAAATCTGGTTCCTCTTGGTATTTATCTGCATGGAAGTGTTTTCTTTCATGTCGCTGTTGTAGTGCAGACGGAGAGAAATAACGACACAGATTTCCAGAGTCCAAGAAGAAAATGCAATTATTTATTAGTGTACAGATGGATTTATATCCCTTAGTTCGCTTGAAGTTTACTTAAGTGGCAAAGGTTGTTGGATCTCTGGCCAACCACCCATCAAGGTAATTGGCTAATCCAGAAGACACCCGTTTCTAAATATTTCCCTAGGCCATTTCATAACAAAATTTCATAACAGCCTGCAGGTGCGAGATAGGAAATGGTTTACAAAAAACCATTAGCTTTGTTTTTAATAGTTTGCCTGGGAACATGAGAGCTGGGAACATCACGAAGTGCTGGGAAAAGCAAAATGCTGGGAAAGCTGAAAAACCTCTCTGCTGAAAGCTTTTTAGCATTCACATATTCAGGCTTTGCATGTGTTTTTGGAAGAATGTATCTGAGATCGGGTTAGAGATGCAAGTCTGAGAAATCAAGATTTAGAGCATTCAAGAGTAGAATATAAGGTTTATGATGGATCTGAGAGATGCCAGGATGCTGATGCAAAAAACACTAAGGCAGTCAACAGTGTGTAGCTCCAGGGGTCCAAAACCAATGACAGACTGTGCTTCTGCTACTCTGAAGCTCTAGTAGGTCATTTTTCCTGAAGTCTTTCCCTACATTTGTAGCCTCCAATGCCTAAAGCATTTTATGTTGCAGTACGTCACTGTAAAATGTGAATTTTTTAATTAGTACTTTGCTACAAATAATTTCCTGGCTGATCACTAGACGATTGCAATACAAAAAAACCCTCCCAAAAAATCAAAAACAAAGATGATAACCAGAAAATCAAAACATTACAGATCTTTTTGCAGACTTCTTAAGAAAATTAAATTGAAAAGGAATATAAATGTTCAGGAAGTTTCTCTGTTACTTTCGTTAATAATGTTTGTGCCTATATGTACTACCAATTCATTTTTTGAGGTCAGAATGTCTATGAGGATGGTATTGTGCATAGTTAAAATATCTAATTTAAAGTATGCTGAGGTTTAGAAAACATTTGTAAAGGTTTGCTCCCCACAGACCTCTGTTAACTCCTGTAAATAGTCCAGTCTGACACAACCAAAAGAAGCGTGGGAATGAAATTATCTATAGAATTATAAAATTTCAGAGTAATTATTACTGTATTGGTAGTTTAGATAATTCAGAATTTCTTTCAGGGCATCCTAGATATTGTGTGGTTCTCAAAATCCTGCAATCCCAGTGCTTTCAACATGTTAAGTCTAAATAATCTTCCTTACAATAAGGGTTTCAATATTATGACTGATTTTTATATGAAACTTATTTTGAAGAACTTTCAAGCATGAATTAATAGTAGTGGTTTTTTCATATTGAAGTCTATAAAAGTGCTAAAGTAAACCATCAGATCACATAGATGTAGAGATCTTAACCCTGCTAATGAATTTATTATAAATATGCAACACTCAAACTGGGAAAAGAAAGAGTGAGGTACGTAATACGAGATATGAATTAAACTGTTGTATCTGGCCTTAGTCATAATAAAAATCTGGTACCCCACTGTAGATAAATTACTGAAACAGCCATCCCCAAATCCAATATCCATGAGCAAAGGGAGAAACTGCGGCAGGATTTCTAAAATAGAAAATGTTCACTGGATCTGGAAGCAGTGTGCCAAATATCAGACTCCTTTGACTTCCAGTTCCCTTTACAAGACTGAACTTTGAAATCACGATACACAGAAAAAGAAAGCAATCTTTCAGACTAATAAAGGGTTAAATTACAATTTAATTCCTTTTTAGTTTGAGAATCAAGCAGCATGAAAATTTTTGACTGGCCTCCATTTCCAAAGTACATTTCTGTTGCTTCTTCCACAGTATGAGTAATTTTTTAAAATAAGTAAACAAAAATCTTCCATTTTTAGTTTGTTCATCTCAATTGATTTACACCCTGAAAAGGCAATTGAAGTAACTATATGAAGTTCACAGGGCTTTGAGGTAGGCCTTGACAGAAGCCCATATCTGAGCAGTATAGAACATTTTTCTTTCCATGGACTTAGGAGTACTCGAGCATTAACCCTTCCTGCCATATATAATCACTACCTTTAAAGATTCCCTAAACTCTTGATGTAAGCAAGAAACATATTCTGCAAATATCTTTTAAAAGTTCTTATTTTAAACCTCAGTTCACAGAATGTGGAAAAAGAATATTTCATTTCAACGTTTCACACAGACAATTTAATAGCTATTCTGTCACTACCTTTGTAAAAGTGCCCTACTGTGGAGATACCAGTACACTGGTATAGTGCTCATACCAATAAAACAATTAGTCATGCGTATTTAAGCGTTTTCCAATATATAATTATTTTTACTAGTGTAATATTAAGGTCTTGATATTAAAGTGGAAAACAGTGCTTCTTAAAAATAAACTCATTCTTTAGTGTCATCCTTACTACGTTATCTGAAAGGAGACAAGGTGTGTGGGATATGACGCACAACCAAACCGCTTTTATTTTTAGTCTGGAATTACGCAGTTTGACGGTTTCACTTGGCTCACCACCATGGACTAAGAGGATGCAAAAGTCATTATCATTTTAGTGGAACTATGGTCTCAATTTAATAATAAGCCTTACTATTTTTACTCCAGATTTTCTTTGGCGTCACAGTTGTTAGGACTCTCTGAAACACTATGCTGGAAAATACTAAAAAAAAATAATAAAAAGGAAAAGTAATTGTAAACAGGCTTTTCAAAGACTGATCATTTATCCACTTTTTAAAATTTACACATCCTACTAGGCATTGCAATCACACATATTCGGACACATAGTTCAGTTCGGTGTAACTCAAGCAGATGAGGTCCTTTTATAAAATATGTAGGTTTAGATTCTGAGCTTGGGAGTTCCCAGTCAGAAATAGGTTGGGCTTATTATCAGCCATTTCCCTGTTTCAGCAAAGTCAAAATATTTTGCAGAAAAGCATATCTAAAAAGTACGATTGTAAGGGGAAGATTTGTGAAGTCACACGCATCCAAGGCAGAAAGAAAAAGGAATGAAGGAGTGAAAAGTAACCAACAAGCCAAACAAACCTGCAAACCTGAAAGCTATCATGAAAACTAAAAATCATCGTTAAGCCCTTTCTACCCATAAAAAAAAACCAGTTAAGTGGTTTTTTTAATAGACTGAGATTTACAAGGTAGTAAGTGAGTGTATAGAACCACATCGAATACTGATATCAAAAAGAAGTCAAGTACAGCTTAAATCTACATCAGAACTATTTCCGATGTTCATTTAAATGTCAGGGAGGTAAGAAAAGTTCACTCAATGAAATTTATTAATTTTGAGATATTGCCTCATAAATTGAATTACTTATAGTTCAACTCTTTTAACATTTTCTGTTGGTTTTACTGACTCTTAACTAAATAATTCAAAATATCTTGCATTCAGTGAAATTGGTTTAGAATTACACCAATTTACTTCCACGCCCTAAATTTTATTTTGGTGGAATATTGAGATCTCAAAAATTTAGAACCAAGGCAAGCAAAATCTAAAGCTAAGCTTTTCCAGAGCTTCAAATTAGAAAGAGAAAAATGCACAGTTTGTGACCTAAGAGTGACAAGATAATGTCTTCTTATTAGTTGCAATTAATATTTCTGCTGATAATTAGTTTCTGATCTACTATTTTTTTGTACTTGACACACCTAACTCATTTACTAACTACTAAATGACCACTGCCATACTACTGCTAGAGCAAAAAAAAAAAAAAGCAAATTCTTTTAATTTCAAATATCTCATTGGAGAAAAAAAAATGTTGTTTGCAAATTCACACTAAGTTTTGGCAGGAATTTTGTGAGGTTATATGACAAGAAAAAATTACCGAGTATTTCTTTGAAAGTATTTCATTTACTTTGTAATAAACCCATATCAGCTAGCTTATCTTTTGTATGGTAGCTGCTACTTTTCACATGACAAATACCAAAAAAGTGAGTGCAGAATTATTAGGTCTTTGAAGAAAGATTTATTGAAAATAAGAAAAGAGGCAGACAGAAAGTTTATTCAGCACATCTGAGAGGTTTTTCACAGTCATGATATTGTAAGGTCATTCAGCCCCCTAAGGCAAAGATCTTCTCCCTGTGCCTCAGTGTTAGATGTGTTTATACCTTATGAATTAGCTCTATCAGGTTAATGAAGTACTTTATCTCCTTTCTTTGCACTTTTACTTATATGCTGCTTTCTACTCATTTTTATTTACAGACGCATTTTCATCTTGCCAGCTCATAGATTCTGGATCAGAGAAAAGTCTAACCAGTTACAAAGGATATGGTTGGGGTTTTTTTAGGAAACTCTTTAAGAAACTTGTGAATTTTGCTGTAATTCAGATGTTTTTATCATGAACACATAATGATGATATAGGTTTTTTACCTAATAGTGGTTTCTGCATACAATGTAACATACATGAAATCAAACCACCATGCCTTGGATAATATTTTTCACTAATGTTAAATCACCCAGAAAAAAAGCATTTATAGGAAGCCTCTGAACTAGAGCGTGAACCTGGGATGCTTTCAGATTCCTGTCTTGCTAAACATCTGGAGCCCAAGATTAAGCTAAGATTAAGTTGAGGATATTCAGATATTCAGTAACTTTGTGGTATAAGTTCAATTATCCCCTTTGAGTTATACTGGACAAGCTGTTGCAGCTGACAATGCTGACTTCCTTCTTTTGCTTTCTGCATCAATAACACATTAGTAAAATATATGTGTATTGCAGAAGAATGTAATATATCTTTTAATATCACCAAAGTTCTTTGGTAATAAAATGTGCAATATACAAATGCTATCTAGAGAATATCTTTTTATCAATAATAATGTGCAGTCATTGTATAGTGTAATCAACTTTTATTCCATTTTAAATCACTGACTTTGCTCTGCCTATTTTTAAGAAAAAGAAATCATTAGGTTATTTTCAAAATTTTTAAAAAGCTGAAATTTTCCTTTTCTTAGCAAGACAATCAGTGTATATTTCTTTTATTAGCATGATCAAAGCCACTACATTTGCTTCGCTTATGGTGTATTTCATATCAGAAAGGCTGTCCACTGACCACATTCAAAACCAAATTCGATATAGTGCAAGTGGCTGAGCATGTAAATTTGCAAGAGTAGCTACCTTCACAAGTCTCTCAAATCTGTGGTATGGGCCTGGCACTCCAACAGAGAGAACAGAAATGTTAGGTGGGGGTCAGTGAAGAAAAAGGTGGCTTCACAAATCTTTTCCAAATTTAAGTTTTCATTCAGTAGTGATTACTTTTCTAAATCAGTTCAGCTGTCTATAGTGGTTTTTAAGTGGTTAATCTGTAAGGCAGGTTTTTTCAAGAAAAAATTCTCCTGAAATTTAATGAAGCCATACTGTCCTATTTTTAGATTCAGACACTGCAAAGTGCTTATTTCTTCCTTGCTTCCTATTCCTGTCACTGAAAAAATGATCTTGTTAGATTAATTTCTGTATCCTTGACCTGATTTTAATTGGTAGAGTAGAATATTCCTATAATATTCCCTTTCTTTCTGACCTACCACTATCTTTTTGTACTGCTCCTCCATTGTAGCCATTCCCAATCTCATGTCATTATTAGTATAATTTCATTTATTAAAATTTATCATATCTTTACAATATTGTCCATTGACAGGAAGTGGCATAAAAAATTAATAGGTTGAAGCAGCTGAGGCAAATAACATGACTTGCTTGTATAAAACAAAAGGGAAAATAAAAACCATTTAAAAAGTCTTTCATAATATATTAGGTGGATGAAAATTGTCCTTGACATGTGAACACTCTCTCTTATCCCCACATACCAACATACCTATCTTGTCAGAAAGAAATTCCTGAATATGATTTCAAAGTGCAAAGGGCGCTAAATTTATTTCTCAACTGTTTACAAAACAAAATTCGATCAGAATGAGGTATAGCTCTGGAGCTCATGTTAAAGGAAATGCCGTAGCATGTGACATTGGAGAAGCAAGAATAGCCAGCAGTTTCATCTTCTGTGAGATCTTATATGATCCAGTATCTGCAGCACAGTTCAGCTGCACAGCTGAAGTAAGTGCATATGTCGGCTGGTTTCCCACATTTACCAAAGAGATGGTTTTCGTAGCACTGCTATGTAATTTTCAAACCTGACAAGTTAATGACATTTCACATGGCTTTTCGGTGACAAAAATACTTTTCTCTTACTCAGGAAGCATCAACTATGCTTTTTTGTTGTTGTTGGGGGTTTTTTGTATGCACTCTCCAAGCATCCTCCTCAATAATCTCCTTCCATGAAAGCATCTATTAAATACTGAAACAGAAGTTTCTGGCATCATCCATTTTCTCTTTCATTACCAGACCACATAGTCTGGAGTAAACTATGAAGTACAGCCTGAGAGTAAATAAAACTAAGTATCTTTCTAGCCCACTTAGATGCTAGCGCTTTGTAAAGTTGTATTACAATGCACAGCCCAAAGGCAACTTTGCAAAACTGAGCTATTTTTTCAAGACTTTCATTTTGCAGTTGGTAGGTTGTCCACATGTGAGCAAGTGAAGGTGGGGGTTCTTTTTTTTTTATATCAACTAGCCATTTTGTTTTCTACCCTAGAGATTTTTATTTTTTTTAATTAGAGCATCAGTTATGTTCATCTCAAACAGGGGTTTTAATGGATGAATGCAACTCTGTGCTTTATAGTTAAAGTCACCAGTAAGCTAAAACTGACAGCTCTTTTTAATATCAGCTTTGTATTAAAACAAACCAAACAATTAAAACATAATTAACATGTTTCTTTTTAAATAGAGCCCAGCATTTGAAGCTCTTTGTCTTTCAGATTATACCTCCTCTTTCCTCTTTTCCTAGTTTGTGGTAGGAAACAGAAATATATCTAGACCTAATATAATTCTACCACCCAGCATTTTCAGAGAAAGTGTGATATGAAACCTATGAAATTTAATCTTGCATACAAAGCATCATGCAGTGATCCTTTACTGCAGGTGACATTAATTGAATGGAGGCTGCCTACAGCCACTGCCCAAAGGAGATGCCCACTCAATGGCTGTGGATTGCTGGGAAACATGAGACACTGGTTTATAACTGATGGCTCAGGAGAACTTTATTCTGGGGAATCTGGGACCCCGTTCAAGGTAAGAGGGCTCTGGGATCTGCCGATGGGGGGGACTTAATAAGCAATGGTCTGATCCTGCTGCTCTGGCAAAGGAGATGATAACTCTGTGGATACAGAAAGTTTTGACTTTGTGATAGATGAACATTGAAACTGCTGTAATGTTTTGGGCTGTGAGTTGGATTGCAAAAACATCTAAGGTTTTTAATATGATGTCCAATAATCATGTGGTTAAACCCAAAAATCTAGCCTGTAGAAACAATTTTTTCCTCTCTTCCATGTCTCAGCTTCACTTGTCCGTCAAAAGCTACTCTTCATCCCTCCCAATTCCCTTGGTGAGGTGATGGGCAGTGTAGGAGTTTGGAGTTATTACATAATGATTTTTTCCTTCCATTTCTTGTATCTTAGTCATTTTCTTCCAGTGATCCTTGCTTCTTACTGCTCCCCTGCTCTGACATGGGACCTCCAGGGGATGCAGTCTCCCAGCAGAGTGTGATTTTTTTCCCCGTGATTGTGTCCATCTGTTTCCCCACAACATCCCCTTCCACATGTGTTCTTTGTGCCTCCCCATGCATGTCTACTGCCCTGTTTGAAAATTGTTTGAGCAGAGGTATCATGTGCTTCTCTGACCAACAGTTGTTTTGGTATGCAATGGATCACTCCATCCATGTCACAGCTGGGTGATTGTGGTACAGAGGAGCAAACAGCCTCCTCCCACACAGGGCACCTGGCAGCTCACTGCTGGCCAGACCCTGCTAGTTATGCCTAATAAATTTCACACCTTGCTTCTGCAAAACACTTTCTGAATGTTAATCCATTACGAATTCTAATTTGAACATCATCACAGTTTTAACATGTGAACATTAAAAACTTTACCTTTCCATCTGGATGATAGGGCTGACATTGTAGGACCATGGGCATATGTTCATGAATACTTCATTGCTTCTCCTGCAAAGGTTATTCTTTTGAAGACTTCACCCTTTGCCACTGCAAACTGCAAAAGAGAAAATGTTACAATGCTCTGAACATATAGACATTAAAACCTCCACTACTAGGTGTTTCCTTCAATGTTTTTTGTAATTGTTTGCCTTCTCTATTTTTTCCCTATATGTGAATCACTAATTAAAAATATATGTTAATTGAAAATAACTTAAATTGTAATATAGGTTGAGGCTCAACACTCAACAGGCATTATAAATACAAACCAGAAATGAATACAGCTATAAAAACAATTAACATCCATATGTGGTCCCCTTCAGTGTTAGATTAAAGTTTTCATCAACTTTCCATTTTGTCTTTTCTAACTCATTTTCAGTTTGGCTTTTCAGAAGTTACCTAATATTCCCACCTATTCAGGCCTTTATTTTAATTCATATTTCTTTCAAACAACCATAAATTATTTGAGAATTCAAAACTGCTTGCATCAATAACTTATGGAAATGTTGATTTGGAATCCTTCACTCCTTTGTCACAGAAACATTAATGTCTCTAAGTCAGCATAAGGGAGGAAAAGAGAAAAAGGAAGGGAAAAGATGGTAAAACACGAGCTAACTTCATAGCGACTGACCTGAAATGTTCAATTTTTAAGCCAACTCAAAATCACAAGCGAATATTTATTTTTATTACACAGAAATGTTCTTTTGAGGTGCACTTATACAACCTCTCAGAATTAATAAAATTGCCTTACCTGTTTAACTATTACACCATTAGAAAATGCAAAGACTGTCTCTAAAACAGCATAACACAATCTATAAATGGAAAAATGTAGACCGAACTTTGTGCATAGAGAAGTGGCCTACATGAAACCTCCATTCCAACTGGCCTACTTTTTGGCTGAAAAAGTTGCATTAATGAAATGCATTTCCCTAATGCTCAGGGTAATTCAAATCAAAGGATAAAAATTTACCATATCAAGAAGGGCATTTAGGTAATTGGAGTCATTGCTTACTGTTCAAAAGTAACTATCTTCAAAGGGACGTTATAAGGATTAATAGATAATTTTTATACAATGTTTAGCAAAGTGCTGGTGTCAAAAAACATTAGTTAGTATTATTTTCCATAAGTAAATTGTTAAATTAAAATATACCTTTTATACCACAGATGTGGTTTCAGAGTCTTGACAGACCTGTGCATATTTGCATGACATGTGAAATTTTGCTCCTCAGAATTGTGCTCATGGACGAATACTTGCTGATTCTCAGTAAAAAGACAGTTTTCCTTCTGGCTCTAATTCCAAGCTGCTATAGAAGGGCCAGGATATCAGAAAAGAAAAAGCTGGTGCCACAAATCTCAGGCCACTCACTTGAGACAATTCCAGGCAGCCAAATATGACCTTAAGCCAAGAGCTAATAAAAACAACACAAATTGCCTCCAGAATTTTTAGACTTTAAGAGCCAGAAGATCTTAACATTTGCATGCTATATTCAATTTTAAGACATCAGGGTTACAGTGCTACACTCTTTCACTGGCAGATTTCCATTGAAATTACAGATTTTAAGAACAGTTACCTTTTGCTTTTCTGTCTGATTCTTAACACTCAATAGTTACCATTAAAAACACTGCAGGAAAAGACCTAGGCTATTTTTGGTAGTTTTTAATAATTTTCTTTGCTGGTATGTATTAATGAACAGGTTGTAAACAAAATGAGCTTAGCTTTCTTTCAGTTAAATAATCAAAGAAACCAAGTAGCATGACAGGTGTTCTTTACCATTTTGTTTTCATAAAACATTCAAAAGGAAGAAAAATTCACACAATGCTTCATCTTTGCTGGAAACCTATCTGTAAATAAGACATGTCTTAGCATTAAAACTTGGGTTATATTTCTAAGTTAACCCTGTTTCTCCTGTGAATCACCGGTATTATCATTTTGTGCCTCACCTTGACGAATTTTCCAAAAACCCACTCATCTATCCAAGAGCATAAATGTTCTGCAGGGCTATTAAAACATCCAAAAATAGAAAAAAACAATTGTTATTAGCAAGAGTATTGAAATCTCTGGGGTTTTTCCTAGGATATATGAACATTTCCCAGCATACACTTTAATAGGATAGTAATCTCAATCCTTTGCTTAAAATCCAAGCATGGGTATTGCACCTTCAATTATGCAGTCAAAGATTTTAACAGGAAGAGAGGAATATATTTTCAATCACAAACTGAGTATTTCATGCCATCATGAATATCTAAATAAGCTAGATGAAATTCATCTGATAGGATCTAATTTTGTTCAAAGTGCTTGCTAATTATTTCAAAACCTACAGTTTCTGTGCTTGAGAAATATTTTATCATTGTTTGAGGAATCACATCTTCGGATACAAAAACCACATTTTAGGATATCAAGGGGGTTTTTTGGGTTGGTTTGTTTTTTTGAGATTTTTTAGAACAAAACACAGAAAATGCAGTTTTGTAAAACTTTAGGCATTAAAAACAGAATCTTAATAGCTGGAACATCCTACAGCAGTGTTTGCACTGTGGCATGGAACTCTCTCCATGGCAGTTTCAGTGCTAAAATAGGTACTTTTCCATACTGAGTTCTCCCTGGAAAAAGCTCAGATGTCCACAATTTTGTTTTAAGCATACTTGAAAAGCTGTCTCGGGTACAGGTTTGTGACTTGCATGAATTCCAGTTGTCCTTGTGGTGATTGCCCCAAGCAGACAACAAAGGTCATTTGTAAGGGGAGCTCTGGGTGGTTTCCAAGTTGCCCTACAGAAAGGCAGACAGTGTTTGTACAAATTAACTTGCAGAAAGCAAATAAATATTTTGCATTTTGCAGAGGCAGTGGATGGCAAGGATAGCAATGTGTCATTTGGAGATCTAGCAAGCAAAACCTAAAAATATTTAAAAGTGACTAATATTTCATTACTGAAGCACTCTGCAAGAAGCAAGTGACATTCCTCAGCCCCAGACTACTGTGGTCTAAATAGGTAAAGCAGTCAAAGGGTGCATGAAAAGGAACTCTATTATTCTTGCTTTAGGTATTAGGAGTTAGAGTTCACGAAGATCGAGTAACCTGTCCAAGTTCAAATAAAAATGGTCTAGCAAATACAGAGACTGGACATAGTTTTCATTCCTGGTCTAATCCTTAACAAATGCAAATTCATCCTAACTTCTAAAATACAAGTCCACTGTAGGTGTGTTTTTGCTTTGGTTTTTCCTACAGATAAAAGATCCCAAAAACGTCTAGATTTGTGTATGATGTAAAATAATTTACTGTTTATTATCATAATCTCCTTCTGCACTGACCTTGGTGTCTGCAAAGTTGCTTCACTCATATATTCTCACTTCTCTCTTTGGACACAGTTACATCTGCACAATAACTTTTCTTCTTGAATATGTTATCACAGAGGCATTGCTCCCACAACTGATTGGCTCGGCCTTGGCCAGCATTGGATTTGTCTTGGAGCTGTCTGATATCAACTCTTTCAGACACGGGGAAGCTTCTAGCAGCTTCTCAGAGAATCCACTCCAATTGCCCCCTCAAACACAATAGTGAATACAATTTTGCCTTTCAGGGTATAAAAATAAACTTGCGAAAATATAAAAAAAAATTATTCTGTAAGTATAATTTTGCCCTTTTTTACAATGACACTTTTCATTTCTCATAACAGACTCCAGGAAGACTATAATGGCATTGGCTGAATTAAGCATTGGCTAGCCCTGAGATGAGAGCAGCACAGGCAACCTTCTCCATTCCTTCAGGCACATCATGGCTTGTGTTAGTACTTCACAGATTCAATCTGTTGCAGAGGTTAGCAAGACCCCTTCAAACTACTTCATGTTTTCTTTTGTCCACCTTTTATTCACTGAATGATGGACAGCTGATAACCAAGGCTTCTACTGAAAGGGAAAAAGACCCAAAGAATACTCTAAGTGCATTCAGCAGTATAGTGGCTATAACTGAACTAATTTGGACAAAACAAATTGAAAAGCAGAGAGACTCAGGTGCTACTCACGAAATCATACTACTAAATATTGTGAGTGTGGACTCACCGTAAGAGGCTTTTCTAGGTTCATTTAAAGTATTTTGGAAGCAGCATGGCAAAGTCACAATGTTGGTTGGCACTGCAGAGCTTATGGCCTTGTAATAGAAATCTTGTTCTGATTTCTTCACACTAGAGTCTGCACAAAGCCTTCAGTGATTTGTAGTAACATTGATCTTGTTCTGTGGGTTTCTTTTTTCTGCCACCCTGCTCACATAAACACAGAGTGAGATCTTTAGACTGGCATTAATTATGAAACAGCAGAATACTGGAGGAAAGGAGTATTCTCCAGACACAGTGTCCCTTACCAATACTAGGTGGGATGAAATATGATCAAAGTGTAAATATGAAAGGGAACAATAATCAGGTAGTGAATATTGTTTCCCACTAATTACAAGCATAAGCAACCTGTGATGTAGCAGGGCAGGAAAATGCCTTCTATGGGAAGCATATACTTGTTAGCAAGCAAGTATTAACCTGGCATAATGAGTCTTGCTCAAAGCTGTTCCTGGAAGCCCCATGCTGTTATCCATATGCTGGATGCCTCCGATAAAAATGTTGACCATGAACTTACTGTTCCAGGAACCTTTGGATTTCATAGTTTTCGTACTTATAAGGCACCATTTAGGCTCACTATGGAATTTTCTGAAGCAGACACAAGAGAACAAAAATCTAAGAGTTAAGTCTTCGTGTAATTTTCATGAACATACATTCAGAATCTTTTCATTGACTTCATTAGATTTCTCTTGGCTAACCCCGGAACTTTATTAGCATCTTTGCAGGCACAGCAATTACTAGTATCTGCAGCACAGATCTTGGGCGCAGAAAGTAGGACCTACCTCTATAAAACCCTGCTGTCAGTGAAAAATTTGGGTAAATGATATCCATCAAGTCAATGGGCTCTATGCCAGTGGTTTTAGGGGAGCGAAGCTTTTACTTCTGGACTGTAATAATTACTAACATAATTTTAGTTGAAAATGAGTAAGACTTTATCCCATTTAAATGTTATTATTTTGAAAATTAACTGTCAGGTCACATTTTATAATCTCTATTTCACTGAATATTATTTTGTCATGATATAAATAAGACTACTTTTTTGCTCTTTATACCTTTCAGGTGATATTTGTTCTTTTGCTTTCTCTTCTCTAATCATCATCTATCACAGGTGCACATATTTACTTTTGTAATCTTTCCCTATTAGTCAACACCTCTTTCCCTCACACATACCATCAGTTTTATTCTGAACTTCCTGCAGAGTTAAAATGTGTCAGAATAGGACAGCAAAGTTTAACTGTAATGTAATTTTTCCGTGAAATTAAACACATTGTCACCCTGTTCTACAGTCATAGGATGCACTGTGTTAATCTTCTTTTAGCTTTTTTTCCTTTTAGTTTTTGATGGTGTGCTTTTTTTTTTCAGAATTATGAGTTTACAGGTTACCTTATTTTTGCCCTCTTTCATTTGCTTTGCTTTTTCTGCCCCAACCTTCTTCCAGCATTATTGATGAATTTGCATCTGTATTAAAAGAGTTAGATATTTGAGACCAAACAAACTTTTGATTTCCATGCACCTTTTTTTTTTTTACTTTTACTTATTATTTTCATTCAGATGTCTTTTTATATACTCGGCAAAAACTGAAATACAGGAAAAAATTCATGCCAAAGCTGGTTGAGATGCACAGAAGTAAGTAATCTGCTATAAAATGTTCTGATTTTCTGGGTTTAATCTCACTTTGAGCAGCATAGTAATAGCTATGGAGCAAGTACACTCGAAAAGTGGTTCTGATATTTAACAGGCTGCAGATCCATAATAGTTTGATGTCTTTGTCAGATTAATCAAATGTGTTTAAACTAATTATGTAAGTATTTGTTGAGAGTAGTTTCTCTTTTCCTCCACAGTTATTCTCAACTGTAGAAAATTTACTAATTTATGAAAAAGACTTCATAGTTTTAACAATCTATGGACACTTTGTGGCACATTTTATAGTTGGCCAATTGCCAAATATTGTTCTTTGAGAAATTTTAAATGAGAGAACAGAAGCCAGTAGCAAATAAACCTGTATATCTGGAACTACAGCAAGGATAAAAACATGTATAAAAAAATTCTGGTGACGTTGAAATGTTGATCATTAATGTTTATTTTCAGAAACAATATGATTACTCTCTAATTATCTAGAAAGCATTAGCCAGACAAACATGTAAAATAAGAACACTAATTCAGTCTTGTGTTTTCTTCTAGAGTAGGAATTTCTGCACTTATAAACTAGGTTCACTTACTCTTTGCCCTTCTAAAAATATGCTTTAGTGGTGAGCTGAAGACTACAATGAGTGTGAAAGAAATATTATTTGTACAGAAATTTTCCTGTAATTTTTATTTTTAATTTTTCCCAGAAAGTCACACAGGTTTGTGCTGATTTCTTCATACAGAAACAATAATATTGCCAGACTGGGCACAGCACCGATTTAGGTGAATCAATGCAATCTATGAGAGTAACTGGTTTTGCATCAAGTATAAATGAAGATAATGAAATGAGCATTTAAATAACTTTTCAAGACTGGCTGGTAACTTTGATACAAGAAAGTTGTGTCTTAGGTTTTAACAAGTATCTCTCGTTTCATGTGTTAAAGCTAGAGGGACTTTTAAATCTATTGCTTTACAAAGGTTTTTTTTTGGGAGCGGTTGGTTTCCCCTGGTACAGTACAAACTGTAACAACCTTTCTGGTTGAACAGGAAGTTCCATTCTGTCTAGCTCTGCTACCAAGAGACAGATGTCTTGTCTCTGTTTCCCTTGGCTTCTCACTCCAAGCATGCTGCTAAAGCAGAGTGCTTGTTTGCCTGGCAAGCCCCAGAGAGCTGTTGCTCTAGATTCACGTCTGCAGGAATGGGTTGGCCATTAGCTTTCTGACCATGCAGATAAGCAGAGATATTTTTACTTTACAACTAACTCCCCCTTAAAACTAAAACTGTGTAGTTTCCATCTAAATCAGTTAATAATCTACAAAATATTAGATATTTTTGGTATGTAATGTCACCTCTATCAGATTACATACACAAAAAAGTAGTGTCTGTTGAAATTTTAGTCTTTCAAGTCTTCTTTAGGATCTAGATGAACCTCAGATTTAAAAGTATTTCACTGATGAATTTGCAGAGAAGAAAAATGCATCACTTCTCTTACAGGAAGCAGTGAAGATATATGCCTCCACTGGCCTTACTGACCAGAATATCCATCCAAGATTCAGGTTTATAAGATTTCTTTAGGCAGGAAAAAATCATACTTGCCTGTTTTATGACAATAGTATAAAAGAAATTTTAAATGTAATCCACTAAGAAAGCCTGAGGTGGAGTAGGAATACATAATCCAATAGGGAAGGTATAAGCCTCCCACACTCTATATTTTAGCCAACTCATTTATTGAATTTATGTAACTGCTTCTAGGAACATGCATTAAAATCTAGAACTCTTATATTCTTGGAAATTTGCTCAAAAGAGAGTAGAAATATTTTCTGTTTTATTTTCTCCTTGCTCTTCAAAGTTGCATAGAAAACAATGCACCTGGCATTGCCTCTCTGTTTTTGTAGCTTGGGAAGCCAGAGAAATGGGCTTAATTATCTTGCTGGGGAAACAGCTGAAGTCAGCAACCAAACTTTCTGGATCTTAACATCAAATATTTGCCTTTTACAAATAATAAAACCCTCCCTTTCCAATTATGTTTTAATAGAATAAAATAATACAAATACCAGGGTACTGTAGCAAGAAATGCAGAATGTCATGTAGATCTTCTATCTTCAGTCTTACCTAAGCACTACAGCACCCTTTCTAAAGGAGCGCTGTGTCACATCAACATATTTAAATACTGAACAGCACTAAATCAGCACAGTCTAAGGGGAAAACATGGCATCCTGAACTCAAGTAGGATTCCTAAAAGGCAGTTTTTGCCTCAGAAAAATCAAGCTGTTCATGTTGGGATAAGCCACTATCCAACAATTCTACAGAGAAGAGGCAAAGACCAATGGGAGGTGGGTTTCAGGAATGCCTTCCCTCAGGCATTCCCTATGCACTGATCTTTGGTGTCATGAAACTGCTGCCTTGGCTTTTAGGGAATCCATTCCTAAGTTTTAAATTCCTCTCCTTTGTGCCAAGGGAACTGAGCTAGCCAGTTCTGGCCAGTGTACACACCGAAGTCACCAAACATTATCTCCTTTGTGCATATGAACTCAAGTAGCTAAGAAAGCTATCAAAGTACAGATATAGAAATACAACAATTTGGTGGTGGGGGTTTTGTGAGGTTTCTTAGCACTGAAGTTTTTAATTCATGTCTTTTTATGTTACAAACATAAAATAGCTTGATAATTGAAAGAATAAACCAGTTTCTTCCATGTTGCCTATGTACTTATAGCACATTCTGATCACTAAACTGACAAGTAAAAGGAGAAGATGAAAAAATTATAGAAAATATAAAAAATTAAATTCTGTCTCATAAAGATTTTTACAACTAGATTGTTCTTATTCAGTGCTGTAGTTAGTTATAAAGTCCTCATGTCTGGGACAGTATTTATGCATCTATATAATGCCTAGCACTATGATGTTCTGGTGTTTGATTGCATTTTATGCATTCTACCACAACTAGTGGTTACTAGCTCCTCTTTACCTTCAGCAAGAGACTGAAAAAAAAAATCTTTTCCCTCAGAATGGGATATGTAAGTAACATTCTCTAAGTAACAGGCTGCTTGGACCCTGCTTGGACTATGTTATATACCTCTGCCAGGCACTGAAGCTCTGAGAGAGATGTCCATCAATACTAACATGAATTGTGTCAGAAACCCGCTGAACATGAATTTGCATAGCAAATGTCAGCTAAGCAGATGAATGCAGTGGTGGATAATGCAAAGAAACAGTAAGTAATTGTAAGTCAGCAGCATAGGGAATGGTCTCTGCCACTGAATCTTAACACTGTCAAACTCCTGTACACTGTTTAATTATTATGGCTCAGAAGATGCCAATATAAGCAGGTACAAAACTGAAAAAATTTGATCAGTTCCATTATGGGAGAAAAAGCCATACGCATTTATCAAATGTTTTAACATATTTTCTTTCTGTTAAAATGCATAATTAAGTACATCTTACACTGAAAGTTTTGTGGGCTTTATACTGACATATTTATATTACGTATTTATACATTATTGTTGATATATTAATATAAATCAAAGTTCTGAAAAAAATGCTATTACAGTCATCCTGACCTTCTTCCAGAAAGAAAAACTCATCTTCTGCTGTTATTAGTAAATCTTTCCAGCATTATGAAATACTGCTCAATGGTGAATCTAAAAACAACTAGCTGTATTTAGCACTACCTTTGAAAGTAATTTTAGGCAATTGGAGACAGAGCATTAAACTCCTTCTAAGGAGTTGGATCTTTGCTCAGGGTGTGACAGATATTGCACTTTCATAAAGAAATTGAGCTTATTTCCATTCCACCCTCATATAAAATAGACATTTATTGTTATAACCTTCAAAATGTAGCATTAAGAAAATTATACACATTGAAGCCTAATGTATCTGCACTTCAAAATACTGGTGATTTGAATAGTATGAGAGCTAGGACCAGGATGTATGAATTGTTCTTTGTCAAACCATATTATTTTGTTTATATCTAAGATGGGCTTACGCTGTACAAAGCAAATAAAGAGAGCTGAGCTTTTGAAGATAGACACTTGTTTACCCGTGGAAGGGCACTGCAGATAAGGTGGAACTTTAAAAAGTGCCTCTACTGCAATCACAGTTGGGATGTTTATCTCTTACTCACCAATATATCTGGTGCAACAGAGACCAGCTCCCTTCAAATACATTCTGGTTATACAGCACTTGTTTTCAGAGCTGCAGGCTGCCATGGGACAAGTGCTTCTGTACACAAGCCACGCAGAATAGGCTGCTTGAAACCATGAATTTATAGATAGGATTTCAAATTGTTAAATAAGGTGATATTAAATGTAAAGATAAATTCCCTTTATATAAAAACTATTTATTTATATATATATATATATATATATATAAAATAAATGCTGTAAAAGACATCTATTATTAATTCAGTTTTCAAATTGATTTTTTGGGGGTTTTTTTTAGGTGTGCTTCTGTCAAAAAGCATTTTTAAAAAATCAGATTTTTTCTACAGGAAAGATCTGCTTCACACAGAGATACATTTTGTTAATGATCATATGCAACCTTTTCTTAATACATCAAGTCAAGCTGATTTTTTTTTTCCCATCATTACACTCTGCTTTTTAAAATAACATTTAAAGCGGAATAGACACACTGCAATAATTGAAAATGAGAAACTTCCACTCCAGTCAAATTAAAGCACATATATACAATCACTAGCTATTCATTAGCAATTGTAGAGCCTATTTGGCATTTTACTTCGAGACTAGATTTTCAATAACTTAGCATAGATACAAAAGGAAATTTCCCCCAGCTTTATATGCTGAGTATGGCCATATGGTGTGGAATACCCCTACGGTCAGTTGAGGTCAGCTGTCCCAGCTCTATGTCCTCCCAACTTCTTGTGGACCGCCAATCTCCTCCCTGACAGGGTGGTGGAAGAAGCAGAAAAGTGCCTGACTCTGTGTCAGCACTACTTAAGCAATAATGAAATCATCCCTGCATTCTTAACACTGTTTCCAGCACAAATCCAAAATACAGCCCCATATCATCTAATTTTCAGTAAAGAAAATTAACTCTACACCAGCCAAAGCCAGCATGCAGTCACATAACTGAATGTGTATTTGTGTCTGCTTTCCTATTTTGAAAAGCTAGTAAAATAATCACTAAGGAGAATCATAAGAGAGATCCAGGACTAAAGACCAAGACAAAAAACTAAAAAGAAGGCAATAAAAAATAAAGTAGAGATCACTGTGGGAAAAATATTTTATGTACAGCACCTTTAGTGCTTTGACTAGTGAGAAACAATTTATGGTAACTTCCAGGGAGCTGCCAATAGCCCTGGTCCTGCTGCAAGCATGGTGATGAAAAGTATGGCTCAATAGCAAGAAGACAAAAGATGCAACCTCCAGTAAGCCTGGACAGTCACTGCCACAGCCTGTTTGAGACTGGTACCCAGGACAGACAAGTACACACACAGGTGAAACACCTGGCAAAACCCTGTCATCTGAAAGTGAATCCAAAGGACATAAGCAGGTACGATGTGTTGATCGTTTTAGAAATTCTGTATCAAGAAACGTGTGCTTACTGGAACCTGACATCCTGCTAACGTTCTTGGGAGATTTTTTCTCCTGTGTCTGGCATACCACGCCTTTCTGTGTCAACACACTGTACATTTCCACTTAACTGCACTTGTGCCTTCAGACCAACACACCCTAGGTCTGAATCACCTAGATGTCATGTGCTTTTCAGCCCCTCCCACGTGGCCTGAGGAGCCACCATCATCCTCCCCCTTCCTCACCCTCATGTCACTCTAGTGCTAGAAAAGACCCTCAAGGAAGTTGCAGAATGGTCTGGGTGTGTCAGGACAATCAGGACCACAAGAACCAGACATGCCATCCTGGTCAGCTGCTGACAGTTGCAACTTCGGGGTTTTACCAGAGAGATGCTGAAGTTTACACAGTGTCAAGTTCTTTATCTTCCTTTTCTGGGCTTGCTGTACCTTTCAGGGGTAGCCAGAAAGTCAAGAGAAACCATTCACGTACATTCACATTTCCTGGTACAGAGGATTATTGAAGATGAATAAAATATTCTAGTTTGGTACTATTGTGGTTTCCCTGTGAAACCAGAATGTGTTTTGCCTTACTCCACAGTCAGCCTCTGTGTGGTGGATGCTACACCAGCATAAAATCTGATTGACTCAGTTAATCTGCAAAAGCAAGTCCACCTTTACAGTACCTCAGCTAATAATACTTAGTTGTATTTGGTCTAAATAATTCAAATAAACACAATTCAATTTTATGTGAAATGGACCAATCTCCATAGCATCAGTGTAGGGGAAAGTTATTAGTGAGTGCTCCCCGGATGATAAACCTACATCTGTCAGCTTGCCTATATGCTGATATCTCACAAAGCTGAGGCAGATTTCAATCAAATGTATTTCATTTGAAACTTCCTTAGTAGAACAAAAGGCTGGAGCTCTGGGATGTTTTCTACAGCAAGGCACTGTCTTTGACCAATTGATTTCAAATTCTCCATGACTCAAACCTCTGTGGAATAGACTGAAAATGTGATGTTACTCTGGAGTGTTTAATTGTGCAGGAAGGAACACAGTGACAAGCAGTAGCCTGATGTGAAACTAGATGTTAGGCACTGAAAATCCTAATTCCCCACTGTGTGTTCTTTCATCTGGTCTTCTATTTTGTTTGTGCTTTCCTCTTTTTAACTGCCTTGTCAAGTTTATGGAACCTTCCAAGCACATCTGCTTTTTTTCCCATCAAAGAGAACAAAAAAAGTGAAACATAATGGGAAAGAATAATAACTACATTCATTATTATCAAAGTAGCGTGTTGTTGTGTTCAGAGCTGGGTTGTTGCACGAGGCACACAGAGGACGCCTGGATCAGCTGGCGGAGCACAGCACAAAAGCTCTGGGCAGGGCTCTGCCAGCCCAGGACAACAAGCCTGAACTGCTCAGCACAGCTCTTTTCTGAGCAACTGCGGTCAGCTCTGCAGCCACGTCAGGCATGTGCTGACAAGTGAGCCCTTCAGTGCCATCACTCAGCTGGTCCTTGCAGGACTGTGCTCAAACTCCTGCAGATTCTTAAGCAGTCAGCCTGCATTACTCCATTTTGCAGCACCATTACATCTATCTTGCCTGCCCAAGACAGTAAAAATTTAAGTGAACAAAAATGAACCAGTAAGGGGAAGCAGGTAAAAAAAAAATTCATTCTGCTGCTACCTGAGGGTATGAAAGGAAACCAGATAGCATGTCATTCAGACTTTTTCTCTCTGCAAATCTTCTGTGTCATCAAGGCTGTAGCACTTTCAAGAGCTATTTCTGCATGACCCAGTGCACTGATGTATAACATTACCTGTACGAGCTACCTCTACCACCAAAAAGTATTACAGTCATGGTAATAGGGCAGGTGGATCACCCTCATCAGCCTTGCTGAGTAGCAGTTCCTTTTAGCTTCTGCAAACACGGCTGTCATATCACAGATGTATGGGTTAACATAGCTAGAACTGGATCATGTACTTCTAGCCAGCACTACGTCATTCTGTGTAGTTAGAGGTGCAAATACTAGCAAAATTCCTCCTGTATCTGACAAGGAATAAAATGAATATAAATATATGCATACACTAACATAGATTTTCTGTAATTTAATTCAATTTTTATAGTCAGCAAAAACAGTTAATCTATGAAAACAAAAATCATACTCCAAACTCAGAGAATATCTGTTTTGATTCATGAAAATTCAGTACTTTTCAGTATCTTAAATTTTTTGCCTGATCAGAATGATGTCAGCGTTTCCTTTAATAGCCTCCCTGATGGGTACACAGGAGTGTCAAAGTGTGCCTTTCTATTTGCAGTGCCATGTTTTCAGGAAGAAAAACATGTCAAAACTGATTTTACTGACTGGAGTAGATTTATAAACAAATAGCAAAATACTTTGATTTGGACTGTTTCTATAAGTTTGCAACATGCTCCTCTTACACTGTGACTAAGCTGTTACCCTTCACACAAAGGTGCAAAGAGTACTCCAAGAATTTCAGCTGCAATAACCATGGATTTCTACATACCTCTTTCTCCCACATGCAATTTTTCTAAAGCCTGAGTTTACATCAGAGTTTTTAAATCATTATGTTTGCTCACCTGTCTTCAAATCTTTCTTTAAGAATAACTTCAGCTATGAATCCCATGAAATCCAGCATTTGTTAAGCATCAACTCTGGAATTACATTATATTACGCTTGTTATCATTTTCAAAAGCTCCCATCCCCTTTTTATTCTCCCTGATTTCCCTATGTGCAACCCTTCTGTACATTTTGTAAGCACTAAGAACAAAATTCAATTATTATTCATGTATCACTGCAGTCCAGATTTAAAATACTTTGCAGGCATGAGTACTAGTCAATGATTTTTATCTTGAAAATCCATTTTATGAAGGGATAACTTCACAGGATATAAAATAAACTTGGGAAAGCCAGTAGCTTGCATTGCTATTAATTAGCAACCCCCCACCTTGCATGGATGAGCTGGAAACTTGGCAGCAGTTCCAGGACTCCGAATTACAACATAAAGCCCACAAGTTACCACAGTATGTCAGCAGAAGGTTGGAACCGTCACTGCACAGGTAGAGCTCGTGCACTGCCCCTGTTTGTGATGGCCAACAAGTGCATGAACAGTCTGTTAACGTAATAGGGATGGAGCACACTCAGAGTCTGTACAGTGACCTCTCCACACAGCTTTCAGGAAGCAATCTGCTGCCCTCCTTTCCTTTCTCTTTCCTTGCCACCACTTGAGCACTCACAGTTTGAAATGTTCCAGAGAAAGGAAGAGTTACAAACCCTCCAGACTTTCAGTCTGAAAGGATATTGAGAGCCACTCCTGTTTCAGCAAAACAAAGAACATATCTAGAAATACATTTTTACACATAAAATTATAAATTTTTATGTAATATGCCTTTATATTTACTGCCCAATTCTTAGCATTGAAATGGAGAGAGGAATCCCGGGCATACACTTTGACAAACACTCAGCAGTGAGCAGCAGATACATTCTTATGTGGAGTCACTTTGCTCCTGTGTAGACCAGCAGAGTGCCTGTGACATTGCTTTGTGGGAACAAAAACTCTGCAGGAAAAGCCACTGCAAAAATCAGTGAGTGGAATGTAGAATTTGGGTGCGGAATTTGACCCTACAAAATCAAACACTGTGTGTTGTATCTTGCAGTCCTGTGTGGTGCACTGCCAAGGAACCACAGGAAGAAGACCATATGTTCTCTGCTCAGGGAAGGAAACACAGGGAAAGGACTCAGTAAGGAAAACAGCACAAAAGCATTTCACAGTAGGTTTTACTACAGTTCTATCTGGGCAGAGAAAATCAGAATACTCAGAGGGCTTATAGAAAAATCTGAACCTCTAACTTTTCTCTTTCGTGCTGCTACATCTTTGCATTCTCCCCCACACCAGTTTTGTATCCCAAAGTCCTGAAAGTCGATACCATACTATCCACCACCCTGAATCTCACCACTTTATAAAAAATAATGATAAAGAAATTTCTGTTTCACATATATCAAAACTAAAACTCCTCTCTTCTTTATTTCAAAAAAAGGACAGGAAAAAATGTGAAAACATGGAAGTCTACAGGCACAGTAGCGGGAGTTACACACTTGTTTACAAGAAAAAACAGATGACCAGTGCCCTTACAACAAACATAATCAGCAGTTTCAACAAAACTTGCTTGTTAAACTGATTCATAGCTTTGCATGGCATAATGATTTTATTGCCATTTATTACAGAGTGACATGAGATAACAAGAGATGTTTTATCTTTTCTTTATTTTTTCAGACAATGGCATTATTTGTTAACTGGGTTTGATGACAGAAACAGCAAAGTCAGCTACAGCATGGATTAACATGAACAATAAACACTTCCTGAATGTTTCATTCAAAGCCAAAAGATAACAATCATGGTTTTTAACTGAGGGATGGAGGTTTACAATCAGTTGGAGGGATAATTTCCAGAATGCTTAGAAAATGACCGTTCATGATGGCTTAAATTAATTATAAATAACAAATAATAGACTGTTTGCTTGTTTCCAAAAAATAAAGAGCTACTTTGTAGGTGATTCATAAGTTTGGTTTAACTTGAATGTGGAAAACTTCAATGCCTAATAAAGTCTAGATAATTATTAAATTTTATTGGAAAGAATTCAGATATGCCATTGTTTATGTACATGGGTAGAAAACAATGCAAAAAATCAATATAAAGTTGATATAAACTAAGTAACTTATGAAAATAATTTTATTCAGTAAGTCTCATATAACCTTCTTAAAATAAAACTGGTATATACACAAGTTGGGATAAAGCGTTGCAAATTAAAAAAAAAAATTCTCATGTTCTTTCCCACTAAACAAGACATGTTTCCAGTTAAACCTCATCCCATTATGATCATGGACATAGCAGTCACAACATTACTTCTAATGCCTTTGGTCCAGACTGCATGAACTGAAACATGACTGTAATTGTTTCCATAATTAATTTCTGGTCATAGTTACTTATCATCTCATAAAAAGTAAAGGAAGTGTGTTTGCGGTATGTGCTGCTCCAATGTTAGATCAGCAATGGAGCCAGTACCAATGTGGGAGCTTATGGAAGGGGAAGATGCTTTTATTTGAAACAAAAACTTAAATAAAATATATTTTGCTCATTGCTCTCTCACGGTCTCACTGTCACAAGCACCAGAAAAGCGTGGTGTTTGCATGTCTGTCCACCTGTCACACACCAGTCAGGGTGGGTGTTCAAGTGTCCAGCCTGCCACAGGATTCTGCAACATTTGTGTCCAGCTGTTAGGTCCTTTGCAGTGCCCTGGAGAACGAGAGTAACTAGCTGACAAGTCCTTCTCACCCTGTCATGCTACTCTTAGGCTGGTGAGCTCATACAGGCTCTAGGTATGCTTTTTTGGACCCTTTTGGGTGACCTGTGTCTCCACTGTGTCCCAGCCTTGACTCATCAGGGTTTGTTCACTGCCCTTTGTGTCCAGTGTTATCTGTCTTGTGAAACTGCAGGTAGATGGGGTGGGACCTGGACGCTAATGTGGCTGCCAGTGACGCAGGCAGTGCTGAGACTGCTGTCCCTGCTGTGCCCTTCTGCTGTTTCCCACACTCAAACCTTCTCCTTCATTCTCCAGTCACACTATCTGAGTCTTTCTACTAAAATTTGCTACATGCTATGCTTACATCATGCAAACCAAGAGTATTTTCAAGCAGATAGATGGCATCATTATCAAGCGCTGCTGTAAGTTTTGCCATTTTCCTGAAGTAGCACATTAAGTGCACTGGAAGAACTACTATGAGGCAGATTCTCCCACACACTGCAGTCCTTTTGCACTCATGTTGAAAAAGATCTGATTAGAAACATGCTAAAACACATGTTTCAAAATAAACAAACTTTTGAGGAGAAGTTTTATGTGATGATCTTTTTGTCCCATTCTTTCCTGTTTCTGGATATGGGACAATCCAGCATAGCTTAGACTTCTCTGTCTTTAGGACCTTTAGGATAACTGAAAGCAAGTGAAAAAACCATCTGGGCTGCTCTAGCAGCAGCCCTAAAATTGGCAACATGATAACAATAACATTTTTGCAACCTTATGAACCCCTTCTGCCTCCTCCAAATTACCCTGCTGGGCAATATTGTTTTCTTCTGATGATGAACTGACCCAGAGAATTTATTTAAGAGCTGTAAGGACCCATGTGTACTACAGAGTAAAATTACATTCAATTACTGTTCAAAACATTTTATATCTACTGCTTTTTACAGCAACTAACAGTAGTACTTTATGCTATAGTGACTCAGGAATTGTGCTTTATCTCTTTTTAAATGCAGTTGCCAGGGGTGGGGGATTCTGCATACACCAAATCTATCTAAAAGATAGATTAGTTATTGATGTGTCTTGCAAAAGATAAGTGCAAAGTCAGTTACAGACATATTTTGCTTGCACAGAAATGTTACAGCAAGCAATTCTTCAATCTTGTGTGACCACAAAAAGATAAATGAACAGCAAAATGTCTTTATTGCTTTTATTTCCAGAAGTCAGTTTGTCCATTTCATTAGGTATCTGTGCAAAGCCATGTACCAATACATCTGACTGAGATAAATATGTTTCCAAAGATTATCTGTGTATAGCAAAATCTGAGACTCTCTTGATGAAATGAGCTTGCAAGTATGGCAAAGAATAACAGGGTTGAATATGCAATGTTAAAGAATTGTGGTTCAAAAATAGAAATATTTCTCTAACATCAGCTTGCCTCATATTTAAAATAGCTCAATATACAGGCAAGCATTGGTAGCTGTAACTGTAACTGGTTTGGGTTTTGCTTTCCCTTCATTTACTGTTTCCCTATTCCCATCTGGTTGTATGCAGTAAGCATATCAACAGAAGCACATCATTTCTACTGTCATTTCTAATGGTTTGTGAAAAGATGCATTCATTCCAAGCGTAGATGTCTACGGAAATGAGCTTGATGAAGCCTTTCTCACAGCTTTTGGGCCCACTGGCATATATCAGCCAAACCTTACGCAGAAACAGGGATCAGAAGGAGTCAGGTTCCTGCAGTGAAATGAACAGGAGTGGCAGGACGTTTCAGAGAATTGTTTTGAGAATGGCTTTTCCAGGTGAATTCCAAGATGTGAAAACAACAGCATGAACTTTTGTGTTGTTAGAGACCAGAGAATATGCAAAGAGAAAACTACGACAAAATCAGTCTGAACTTTCAATCAATCTTTTCATTAGAGGGGATGGGGATAGCAGCCTTCATTAATTTCATTGCCTGCGCGATATTTATGTTGAGGAAATTTTTCCTAGCACCCTGTTATACCTCTGCTTTTAAGGCCAAAACCAGTAAGAGAGATTTCTCCTCGTAGTACTGTAGTAAATGGTCCAGCCCAACATGAATGCAAGATATTCTCTAAGTAATTGTTTCTTTGATTTCTTGTGAGCTGTAAATAGCCCAAACAAGGATTTCTTTGGAGACTGTTATGCAGCCTGATACATTTTGGTTTTGTGAGGAAGTTTTCAGTTCTTGTTTTTATTAAAATATTATATCATTATTGCTACTCAGTAAGTAAATGAAAAGCTTCAAGGAGTTTCTAAGGGCACTGCATGGAAACAGCTAATATGATATCCTGTCTGAGGTTTTGCTCTATAAAAGAAAATAAAGTTCACAAAAAGTATTAATGACAGGTTATGCAGGCTATTGACTTGCTTGTCAGAGACTATTTTAAATTTTTAAAAAATACTGAAAGCTTGACAGCCGTCAGGTTCATCTATTTTAACTGCAGAGTCTGTTCAGGGAGTCTTACAGAGAATTAGTTATATCAGTAATGCAGCTGGGACGCAGAAGATAATTTCCACTTCAGGTGCAGTCTTGCCAAAACAATCACAATGATATTTATTTCAGCTTCTTTACAATATTATGATATGTAAGGCTACAATTTTTTCAGTGGCTGTGATGCATACTATGAGATATGTATGAGATAAGAAGCAGCAGACTGCAGGATGTAGTCACAGCACACGTAAACTAAAGTTTTGCTCTCGAAAAAGGAGTATTTGACTATAATTACAGATTGAAAAGATTTTTTTTAAATATATTCAAATACTGATTTTTTCTTTTTATTTCTTTTCTTTTCTTTTTTTTTTTTAATTTATTTTTAAACTGATGATCTTACACCACTTAAAAAAATACCTGGAAATAAAGTGGCAGTAATGAGGAAGTGAAACTTGTACCTTCCCACCAGATGAAACTATTTGCCCCAAAATTGCACAAGTAATCAGTATCAAATTTGGAAGCACAGATTCCTTTGGAGGGGTTCTCTTGGCAGAAAAAGCAGTATTAGCTCTTCTCCAGCTACCTAAATAACAATCTCAACCCTTTTGGTGTCTTATGTTAGAAAGATCTTCTGTAAGATTCTGTATCTTTTGGAGTGTTTTGCTGGGTTGAAATATCACTAGAAGATAGTTCTAATAAGGCTCTTAAAAGTGAAGTGGGAAATATAAAGACATGGAAGAATAATTCAAGCAGTATACAGCAAGAAAATGTATTCACTCCAGGACTGTTGAATGTTCTGTCTAATGCTTTCTTTGTCTGTATTTTTTGCTTGATGTAAGTGATAAAAGTTTGATGTAAACAAATCTCCACTATATGATGTTCCACTGTTTTATGGCCCTTCCTTAACTTATTACTTTTCTAATAGCTTCAACCGAAGAAGATTTCGCTTTAAAAAATGAACCACCATCACAGTTAAATTCTAACGCTTATGGTGAAAAGGATCACTGAGTGCAATTAAAACTTATTGAAGGCATTTTTAAATCTCATCATGAACCTCAAACTGTTAACAGGAAACTCTTAATTGTGCTACTTCTGAAAAAGCTCTGATCATACTGCTTATGATGTTCCAGCCATGGATGTATTAACCGCTCACAGGTGTTCTCCACCAGAAGTCAGGTAGAATGGGATGACACATACTCTCTGAATCATACCAATTTTAGATTTTAAAAAAAAACCTAATAATTCTTTCTTTTTAGTCACTCTTTTGCTCAGTTGCACTGCTACACTCAAACTAGGGTTGTGTCCAAAGAAATTAAACTAGATCATCTCCTCCAGCTTTATTGATGTACAGCACAAGCCTCATGACTAGTGGGAATATAAGTGTGCAAGCTAAGGGAGAGTTTTCAGTAGCTTTGAAACACGTTATTGATGGACCTACTCAGTCCAGGGATTGGGCTACAGCTGAAAGTAAACATCCCAGGGCCATAGAGTGTACATGTGGAAGCCTCAGACAGAACTGCTTCTCCCTGCACAGCTGCAGTTTTTGAGCCAATGCACTGTTTAATACTTACACAGATGTATGGGACAATAATGTAAAGCCACAGCAAAAATTCTGAGTATAAAAGCTCTGCCCAGCTTTGTACATAATAATGACATCTACCTTTATTGTAGTTCTTTTCAATGATTTCCTGCAACTGCTTCATGGAAGATGACAACACTGCGATTTGTACTCTTAGCCCTGTAAAAAAACATGACACACAAAGGAGGGGAGACAGCAGTCCAGGGCAGAAGTGGCAGAACTGAAATTTGAAGTCCACAACTAATTCTGAATTTTTCTACCAGTAGCAGTAAAATGAACTTGAAAATGAGAATTTCCAGCGCAACAGAGTGGCACAACTGTCTTTCTAGAAAGTAAAGTGAGTTTTAGACTAAATATTTATTAAAATAGTATACAACATAAGGAGAAAATCTACAGGTCATACAAACCATTTCACAAAAAAAAAATCTGTAGAATTTCAGAATAACCACAATTTAACTCAAAACTTTAAAGATTTCCTTTTATTCTTACAGGGAAATTTTCCTGTGAAATTAGTTCTTTGTTTTATTTTCATGTAAAATCACCAAAAATCATACTGTATTAAGAAAATCTACTTATTTTTATACATTATTTTTGTAATTATATTACACATTATTAGTGTATTTTTTCCTTTAGTTTTTTTTTATTTTTTTCTTTCTACTACTCTCCACTGTTTAATTCCATATTGTCTATCCATGAAACATGGTGTACAGCTATCTCCAGGACTACCAAACTACCAGGACTATCAGGACTACCAAAGAAATTCAGACAATTAGCATTTCAGTCAAAAGATTCATGAGTGATCAGTAGTCACACCCTTTACAACATGGATTTTCTGCAAACTGACAAGCCATTTAATTTGTCAGCAAACCATATCGTACTTAATAGCTTTCCACATCTGTAGTTGCTGGGGTATGTAATATCCCGTAGTACATAAATCTATTTTGTGTATTTTCCTCAATATGATTTTTCAAGCTGGCTGTGTAATTAGAATTATTTTCTTCATTAATTTTAATAATTATATAAAAAGTTTTTTCCTTTGTAAGTTACACTCTTACAAAGTGTAACTTTAAATGCAATATCTTTGGAAAGTTGATATTTCATCAGTATCAACTTTCCAAAGATATTGCATTTAAAACTGGCATAATTCCCTAAGACATTACATTGTTTTTTGACAATAGTGAAGACTGACCCATATTTCTATTCTATCTATTAGCAAAAGAGGAACTCAAATTGTGAGATATTTGGTTGTCTTATATGCCAGCAGTGGAGACTTTATTTCTGAAAAAAGGACCCTAAGACATAAGGGAACTTATGGTAACAAATCATGACATTTATTTTTTTCAAGATTTCTCTAGAGTCCCTGTTGCTTCACAAATAAGTTGCCTTGGAATACATATTATACTGAATAATGAAAGTGTTCACATTAATATAAACCGAATAAATGGTGTAATAGACAACAGTAAATTACCATTGAAAAACAAGCCTAGAAGCATGTAAGACTGAAGAATTGTTTAAATTTGTTAAAATTATGTAAGATATGCAAGTGGAAAAATCTTAAAATAACATTATTTGTTAGCACATGTTATTTATTTTATATTATCCTTATCTATTCTTCTCAGCAAGAGTGGCCTTTCATGTATAAAATTCCTCTGAATACTGAGAAAAACAGCAGAGGGAGAAAAGGAATCCCACAGATAGAAGAGCTGAGGTGGGATGGGCCTCTGGAAATTGCCCTGGTCCAAACCCCTCTACACATATATATGCATGTACAGGTACACGTATACACATACATGCTCAGAGGTAAACCACACCAATTAACTTGATTATTTGGGGCTTTTTAGATTTGTAGGTCTCAACTTATGCATCTATCTAAAGAAAACTTATTCAACAACTTCCATGTTTTCATAAAAATATTATCAAAGCACCTGAAAATATTTGAATGCCTTGGGGTTTTTTTCTTAAATGAAAAATAAAGTAAAAGTGTTCACAGTTCTTCGAGTAGAATCATTTTGGGACTGCAATTCTGTGTCTGATGCCTGATGTCTGCTAATTCAGTCTGCAGTGAAATTGTGTTCCCTCTACAATTGTTGTGAGTCCAGTGAGCTTCTATAATTGCAGGCATTCAGACTAAAACCTGTATTCAAACCACAATCATTCTCATGCCAGTCTGTTTTCAGTGCAATGCTGAAACCACACTTAAACTGAAACAACTCTAAACAATGCACTCTCTGTAAACAGTGGGGTGCACTGGTGATGGGATGGCTGCTGTAAACTCCCCCATCCATTGCAAGAACTTTAAATGAAAATACCCTAACACCAGGGTTTGCTTGCTTTATAAAATAAGAACAGGGAGAAGGGAGTTCTTTATGTTTGTTAAAATAAAACATAGAAGCAGTTTATTTTCTGATACAAACTGATATTTCACAGAAAAGATCTCAAGAATCAGGTTTATACCTATTACAAGGACAGATATATCACAGTACCAAAATGTTTATATGAAACATACACTTCTAATCCTCTTTTTTTCATAGTGATTTTAATATTGATAACAGAGGAAGGAAAAAATAATCAAATGCATAATGTAAAAGTCTTTTTTGAGTGACTGTTACACTGGTACTTCAAATTTTACATACTACATACTTGATATCTTAATTGACCATCAGCTGTGGCTTGAAAAAGATACAAAATGAAAGAACAGCTACAAAAAGAACATGATAAAGATGAGGAATGTGGAAATTTTGAAACAAACACAGAGTTTGTATTTTTTTAAATTCATTTTTCCAACACAAATCAATGTATAAAAAATTAATTAAATTGACACGAATGTAGAAAAAAAAATAGCAGGCTGAGGAACAGAGTGGAAAATAATCAGGTTATGTGATGAAATTAATAAAACATTTTTATAACTAGTTTTCTATTGAAAAATTGTGGCAGAAGCCAAGTTTCATTTCATATAGCAGTACAGTAGGTCTGGTCAAAGGCCTATTGATTTCACTATAATTCTTGCTATGCACTTCAATGAGTCTTGCAATGCACTTCAAAGTATATTAATTCAAATATACTTTAAAAAAAGAAGGAAGGTTTAATATATGACAACTACAAAATACAACATGATTTTTTTAGACATCTAATGAAAAACTAGCACTGATTTAAAGAAGGGAGAATATTTCTCTCTAATGATGTGAAAAACTCACTATTCAATTTAATAATAGATTCTTCAAATTTTAAACCAATTTAACCTCATTATTTCAGCTTCTTTCTATTCCATTAAAATTATAAAATCAGAGAAAAAATAAGCACTACTTCAATTTGCCACACTATACTTTCAACTATGGTACTGTACTTACTCAGAAACTAGACCATTACAGTCTGTCATATAAACACCTATTAGATAATCTTATTACCTTAAATATTACTACCTTAATTATTGAAAATCAATAAATGCATTAAAAAACATTAAGAACCACACATAATTTAACGAGTCAGAGTCAGATATAAATCTCTGTAAAGAACAAATAACCTCTACTGTCAGGTGCAATTTTTTTTCCACAAAGCACCGACATTTCAAGACTTGCAGTAGATTTATCTTGTTAGAAGAGAATACTGTCACAGTATATATGCAGAATGAGAAGCAATCTACAAAAATAGTTTAAACTAGGAAAATGTCACAAATGACAGTCTTCCAAGACTTTTCTGAAAATACTACTCTATATAAAAATTCAAATTATAGGAAAGAATTCTCATAGTGCTCACAGAAGATATAGATGTTGTTCTGACTCAACAAAGCATTTGCAAATGTGTTCAAGCCTCTCACTGATCAGAAAGATACCATAAGAAACAAATATGTTAGCTGAATATTGCTTTGGAAAGCAATTTGTTAGCAGAAAAGTATTGAAGGAAAGATTTAAATTTCTTTTAGCATGGCTCCCGTTACCTGCATCTGCAAGAGTTTCTGTGCTTCATGCCAGTTCATCTGGTGAGGTAACAGTGGAGAGCAGGACTATGAGGATGAGGAAACCAGGGTGGCAGGGGGGCATGACAGCATTTTGGCACAGAACTAGTCTCAAACCGGTTCCAAAGCGACAGAAACATGATTTTTTACAGTATTCAACAATGCTCAAACTTTCCCTGAGCCAAAGTATTTGCTTGCCCTGAAGGTTATTTCTGCAGAGGAGAGTGGAAGAGAGGAAAGAGAAAACTTCAGTCTCAGATTAAA
The DNA here is from genome assembly GCA_013400235.1 of Oriolus oriolus. Classification (NCBI taxonomy): domain Eukaryota; kingdom Metazoa; phylum Chordata; class Aves; order Passeriformes; family Corvidae; genus Oriolus; species Oriolus oriolus. The sequence goes on from VXBT01004120.1 coordinate 176,656, forward strand.
ACCATCTGAAGTATGGTCTCTCCTAATACCACTTCCAGTGAAAATCAGCTCATTTATAAATGAGTTTTATCTTTCTAATCTCCTTGAAATCTGCTGTTATTACCACTATCTAGTCTTAATGGTTTCATTTCTGGGAGATTACTTTTGTCCTCAGCTTCATTTCCTCTGAAAATCATTACTGGTCTGCGCGGGGACAGGTAATGAGGAGCCCCTGATGTGAGAGCAGATGCTCCCACCAGCAAGCCAGCAGAGGTCATCAGTCTTGTCTACCTTACAGGAAGATGTGTCCTTTTAGGGACTTCTGCCACAGCCATCTATATCATGCCAGTTCCAGCTCCAGGAACAAAACAGGGATTTACTTCCAACAAGACGTGAAAGGCTCTTTGCAGAAGTCTGCTTATAGCAAAAGCATATCATGTCAGAGAAGCACTTCCCACTAAAAGAAATTTCACCACAGATAACCATCATCTTTTTCAAGTTTATATTCAGAAAGTTAGGAAAAGAAATGTTGTTCTATTTGTGGATTATATTCAGACTTTACAGACTGCCTGGTCTTGTTTCAACTGAGAAAGCTTCACAAAGTTTTCTTTATCGAGTGGCACTTAAGACTAACCTGCTCAGATAAAATAGAACTTTGGTAGATTCCCTGCAGGCAGGAATAATATATTCTTAATTTATGTGTAATAAAAGTTTGTACAACGAGTGTAGATTGAACGAAGAAACTGGATTTTCCCCTTTTGTATACCAGTACATAGAAGTGATTAAAATTATAATTTTTTTCTAGATGTGTTATTGTAATTATGCAGTTTCCATTATGATTTCTAAAAGAGAATGCCAGAAACTTGATTTCCTTTAACCAATAATCCAGCGTGTCAACTACTCAGCAAACAAGTTCCAGGATCTGAATTTTCACTATGACCTGCGCTGCCAGTTTCCTGCCTAAGCTCTGAGCCTCACCTCTCTGAATGAACATAAACTCATTCTACATGACTGTCATTCTTTCAATCTAATTTCCTCAGTAAACCAAAATTAAATGTCTTGCTAGCATCATCGTTTTTCATCATCCTGTCATTTCCCTCTAAATCCTTTCTGTATCTCGTCTTATACACTGTAAGAGAATAGTACATTACAACTCTGACACATTTGTGATTTTAACCCAATCGTTATGCCCTGTGCATGAATCCATCCATCTGCAAACTCAGAACATAATAAAAAAGGTAAAGCACTTATAAGATTTCCTGTTCAGATATACTGACATACACCCACTACGTCTTTTCTGAATAGGATTTATGGCTAGATTCATACAATAGTCAAATTTTACATGGAGTTCAATCAATTTCTGCAACAAAAACAATGATTTTGCCTCAAATTATATCACTGCAAGCACCATAAGTTTAATAGGTTTTCACATGTGTAAACAGGAGAGACATCTGGGCCAAATCCAGCTCTGGAATAATAGTTGCATTGCCTTTAGTACTGGCTTTCACCCAATATGAATAAATGGGGACCTGATGGAGATTTTTCCTAGTATTTTAAGATTTTATATCAGCTATTTTCCAGCAGGATTCCTGAGAGAACAAGTTGGATAGACTTTTTTTTTTAGTCGAATCCTGCTTTTCAAACAATCGGAATAATGTTACTTCACCATGAATATTCTAATTACATATCCTTATGCTAAATCCTGTGTTCAGGAAAAAAAGGAAAGGCACTTTTCTACAATGAATAGCGTTATAGTTTCCTAAGTTTTCAATTTTCACAAGTCATTAGTGACCTGCAGTACAAATGTTCAGCTTTAAGATTTGCTAGAAATCCAGATTTTCTGGGGCTGGGGCCTATTTCATATGTTTCTAACAGAGTACTCACACAACAGCACAAATGGTCACTTGTGCTTCTGGAAAGCTACAACCAACATGTCTTTTCCATTAGTTTGTTCCTAGAGGTTTTTTTCATAGGTGTATGAGGTTTTAGTAACTTCTGGTAAATGTTACTTACAGCAGAGAGTGTTTGCTCTAATCCAAACCAATGTGCTATATAAAGTTTGGAGAATAAGATGCCAGAAAATTCTTCACTCCTATGATTTTAGTCAAATTTTAGAGGGAAATAGCTGCTCTCTGTATTGTAATAGTGTCGTATACTACTCTGAGGATCACAGTAAACAATATAAAGTATTCCCATTCCTCTGTGTCACAAGAATATAAAATCCAACAAAAAAAAAATACCACCTGTATATTAACTGAAGTTTTTATTTAGAAAATCTCCCCCTGCTTGTATAACATATCCAAGCTCCCTTGATCACCAAAGTGCTCAGCTTTCAAGAAAATCCCTGAAATATAAGCAATTATCTGTACAATCAATACAGATAATCAGTAGAACTCCAGAAGTTCATTATTTGAACAATCTTACACATATGCAATAGCCATGTACCAGTGAAAGTTTACAACTCTTAAAAAAACTTATAAGATATAAAGGAACACAAACTCTTTGATGTAACTGGAAAGACATGGTGAATGTACTTAAAAACTGGGACTGCTCCTAATGGAATGTGAACTGAAAAGGTAATAATCTGATGTAACTATGTTCTTCCTAAGCATGGACAGGAGTGCTCTTTAACAGAACAAACTTGAGCTCAGAAATTTTTCATAAAATATACTCAACAACATGCAGGGGAAAATGAGAAAAAACCTAATTTGTCCACTAAAGAGACTTCTTAAGCCAAGTTACCCAATGCAATAAAGCACCCTTTTATACCCTTTCAACAGGAAAGAGGAAAGCAAATAGGTCATTACAAAGACGGACAACTTGTTTTACACAATGCTCCTCACAATTTTTCTTCCAGGGACAAAGATACAGTGAGTCACTCACAGGCTAGAACATGGAGAAACCTGAAAAGGAAGAAAACAAAGGTGGAACCAGAGGAGAACAAAAACCAATGGCAGTGATTGAGAATGAAAGCAAGAACAGAAACAAGCAGTTTTAAAGTATTAGGGGAAAAAAATGGAAAAGAAAACAAATTGTCATTATGGCAGAAAGATTAAAATAAGCAAAAAGTGACTAGTAGCTCTCATTTGATTGATTTTATTGCTGTATATACCCATTTTAAACCACTGTAACATTAAAAAAAAATCCATATACTGTAGATAGCATACCCATGGAAATATAGTATACTGAAAAACAAAGATGAGACAAACAACCCCAAAGAGCTTCTTCACTAAAAGAACATAAAAAATGCTGAATGTACAGGTTAGATATGCATACAGTTCAAAATATTCTTTTACATAGGAAAAAAATTAAAAATAAATTCAGAACATGTCTTAACTTGTTATGAAATGAAATGGAGGGCTAACATATGAACTTGAATAAAATCCATGATGACCAGGTTAATCTTAAAAAAATACCTTGTGCAAAATTCCTTAATAACTGCTGCAAGTAGAATTGGAAAAAAATGTAAATTTATTCAGCAGTTTCAAGAACCCAAAAGTATTTGGGAACAATGGGATAAAGAGTTTGCAACCAAAACCAAAGCAGTTTCTTTTTATTGTTACTGACTCTTACAAAGTAATGATGTAATTTTGAACTTAATCTGAGCGAAGACAGCCAGCAGAAACAAAACCTTAAAAATTTATCAGTTTTACAGTTAAGTATTGTTTATGTTACATGGAAAAATTGCTGTTCAAGCATTCATACTTGAGGATTGAGTTAATGTGGAAGAGGTTCAAAAGAGAGCCACTAGGTCACGCTTAACATGTAACAGCTTTGGAAAGCCATTAGTGTATGTTATCTCTTTGTACATACCATATATTCTTCACCATTGTCATTTTCAGTGATATCATCATTGAAATGGTTGCAATTTAATTCATTACGTGAGATGTACTGCCAGTCATATAACATTAGAAAGGAATATATTTAAATGTTTTATTCACCTGTCTCTATTTTACATTATTATTTTACTTTATTTTATACTGCCCTCTCAGCAGTTCAATGCTATGTACCTTTTTCATTTTTCTCTCATACCTACTTTCCTTCTTTTAACACTTTTTAAAAGAGGTTGGCACTTTAAGAAGCCTTTTCAATCAAGTGCTTCATGACTTCACCCTTTCATTTACTCAACCAAAATCACATTTCTCCAAATGTTCTATTGAATTTACCACAAGAGCAGAACTTCAGAACATGATATTATATGTGGAAGAGAAGAAAATATTAAACAAGACTGTCAGGGTTTGACTTGTACATGTATTATGCTTAAGGACTTGGATTTAAGAATTGAGTTTGTTTTCTGTGAGAAGAGTCACTGGGGGTGAGCAGAAGGACAGCCTGGCTCTCTAGGGCTCCTACAGAAGTTAGAGTCCAGCTAGGGATCTCCCTCTGTTCTATCCTAGCTCTGCATCTTAGTTTCAATGTGCAGCTCACCCTCTCAAGAGCTGTCTTGCTTAATAACAGCGCATGGTAACAGAGAGAAGCCGCAAAGCTGCGGGAGCTCTGCCAATAGCAATTCTCCTGCTAAAAGAGAGCAGCTGCAGACGCTGTCGAGAGAGTTTCTCACGCACAATGCGAGTCAGGATGTGGTAGTTGTTATGTTTCATAGCAGAATAATGGTGTTTAAGAGGACTTGTTTTCTGCTCCTCGACCTTAATAAGAAAGATAGATCAATATAAATGCCCTCTCTGTGAAAGAAGCATGAGCTTTGTTACAGCCATCTACAGATAAGGATCATCTCCCAGGAAAGTCCTCAGTGAAAAGGCATCATTCTAAGAAAGAGAACAAGGAAAATGGACATCAAAACATGCCGATTTTTGATAAATATGAGCAAACTCAACATTAAATGATAGTTGCCTTTGTTTGCAGGAAGCCCAGGCACCGTGTAAGCACAACATACACTAGAGTTAGGAAGGCGGCAAGGCCAAGTGGAGGTTGAAACAAATTTTTGATGCTGTACAATGTATTGCTCCCTAGTTTCCTTGTGTAAGGGTAAAAAAGGGACAAGTTTTGGGAAGAGCATAACTTTTGGGCTTTTGAATAGGTCTAGAATTCTCAAATGGTTTTAGACATTTCAGAAATCCTTCATCTTCAGGATATAAAAAGAAATGTCAGCCTGGTGAGCTTGGATGTCTGGACCACAGTCTGGAATATACAGGTAATCCACAAAACTCGGGCACAGACAATCAAATAGCAGGTCTACATAAAAGTTAGTCTGAACTCTGTCCAGTTGTTCAAGGGGGGTAAAAAAAAGGAAACATAAATAGTAACTGAAATCTTATTATTTTTTTTGACTAAATTTTAAGAGGTATCACAATTAGAATGATTTTATTTAAAGAGAATGAAAATTAATTACCACATAACGGAAAAAAAGACTAATACATAAATACTCACAAAACATTTTCTTATTCTCTAAGCTCTGTATTTTTTCTGGAAGTTTTTTTCAGAAACACTAATTAAAATAAAATAATTAGTTGCTTCCGTTATGATTTCAGGCTTTTAGCAGTTCTGACACCAAATACACTTGTTTAATGGCACAATAGGTTCATTTTGTTTTACTTCTATTCTTGCAAAAGCCCTTGTGTTCTCTCCCCTGTATTCTATTATAAAGGCATCCATTACTATACAAGAAATTCTTTAGCTCTACTTAGCCCAAAAGGAACTTTTACACATTCATGAGGTGTTTTCACAAAATGTTTGGCTAAAAAGTGAAAGTGCTGCCACATTTTATAAGTGTAATACTTTGTAAAAGGCTGTTGTTGTGCTAAAAGTCTGCTCACTTGAGAATGTGCCTCCACGTCCTGTAGAACTGAGTTGCAAAATCTGAGAGGCGAATATATGTCTTTTTTGATATAAGAAAATACTGTCACTTCAAGCCCTGGATAAGGCAGGTTTCTCTGTCATATCACAAACAAGATACAAATAAAGAGCATTTCCTATACATGATTAACAGTTGTATATGCCTTGCAGACACTTAGCTAATTGCCCACACTGATCTTCAAGGAAACAAAAAAGAAATGCCAAAGTTTTTCTTAGCTTTATATATAATTTTCCTTTTTTCTTCAGTGTGATAAGTTAAAAGAGAGCTGCAGCTCTCTTTCTGTAGTTGAAAATCTGGTTTGTAAGAAAGCAGAGGCTATAGGGTTAAATATTAATTTATTTTCAGTTCAGTAAAAGGATTTATACAAGGGGAGAAGGAAAATTTCTGTCCAAAGCTTTAAAGAAAGGCTGATTTTCAAAAGAGAAAAATAACTGAAAGCCCCACATGCAGAATTTGTCATGTTCAATGAAATCCAAATATCTTCCTTGGAAATATATTCTTTCTCAATCTTTATACATATAGCCTTGATGCCACAGCTGTACATTGCCAAGCAGTGATTATTCCACTTTCTTTCTTCAATGAATGTGAAAGGCAAGGTCTTCCCAAAACAATCATTATGTAATTCTTAGTTTATCTACAACTGGTGTAAAACACTCTCCCACCCGCCCTGGTAAAATGGGAGGGTATATTTAGAAGATCTTCTTACTGTAAGATACGATCCATTCTGGTTTTCTTACTGCTTTTCTTCAACGCTGGAAAATGTATGGGTTGAACTATTATTACTTTTCAATAGTTGAATAGTCCTTTCTCAAAGTTAAATCCAACAAGATTTCTCAGGATGTGCATCAATGTCATAAAAATAGGTTAGTCTCTTGTTAAAGCAGCTGGATTTTATTTTTTCTTAAGCATCATTACTAATAACATTTTTTTTGTATCAACTACTTAAACAGCTCCAGTTTGAAGACAGAGATCTCAGGCTGATTTTCCCATTCTTTGAGGAGGCTCAAATGAAGAGAATGTGAAACTCAAGACATGAGCATACAGAATCATAGAACAGAATTACAGAGTCATTTAAGCTGGAAAAGATCCTTAAGATCGATGGGTCCAGCTGTATATGAAGTAATAATTGCATGTTCTTTATTGAACTATTCCTTTCTATGAAACACCTTCCATAGATAAGAAGAACACAGAAGTGTTCATTATCTGAGTAGTTAAAATAATATTAGTTATTTACAATGTCCCTTATATCTTCAGTCCTAAGCACCAAATAATCAGTTTCAAAACATATTTTGATTTTAATTGTCATTAAGCTGTAGTCTTCAATGACTAAGTCTGCCCTGAATACAAGAGAATATGCACATATGGTTTCCCTGAAAAAGAGCATGCACATAACTACCAATCTGAGAAAATATTTGTATGCCAGTTTTCCTTTAATAAATAATTTCCACTATCAGTATAACTGATAATTTCTAACTATTTTTCCCAAACTCTTCTCTTGTTTGCATCAGTCTTATGTTTGAATGTTTTTGTATATAGCAAGAAAAAGAATATATTTCAGATTACTCTCTCATCACATTTTGTAAAGCATTATAAATATGCAAAGCATAGGGAGATGTATCAATATATTAACAAAGGGGAGGCAATTCTATTACACTTTTATTTTTTTAATATCATCTGTAATTTCTTGTATTTTGAAAACACAGGCCCTGGAACATAAAAGCAAAAATCTGGAAAACTCAAGTCAAAACCTCTTTTTCTGGATGAAGGAAAGAAGGGAGACTATTTAAATAAACTTCATAGATGGGAGCTTTAGATTTATTTTCTGTGGAAACTGAATTTTTAAATACACTTTTACAAAAGCTAATCTGCAAGAGCATTGTACCAAATATGTTCAGGAAAACAAAGGGGATCTTCTATCCAAAAAATCATCAGGAGACAAGTGAACACAGGCAAAAATAAATCTCAGACATGAAGAAGAAGCTTATTGCAATGAAAAGAATGGATTCAAGTTATCAGCTGCAGAAAATTCAACAGAGATTTCTGGCCAGCTCAGGAAATGAAATTTCCTATCACTGATAATAAAGGCATATGAAGGTTTTCTTTTCAGAAGAGAAGAGAACTGTTTAAGGATTCTGTTTTTACTAATATAGATTAGGCTATAAATAAAGTTACTATTCTGAATATTAGAAAGTGTGAATAATGAGTACTGCAATGAATTAAAGAAACAGTTTCAAATGGCATCTTCCACTAAAATTTGTACATTTTTGTCAATCATTTATTACTTGGGGTCAAATTCTACCTAATCTTTCTTCACAAACAGTTCTCTCTACCTTTTTGAGTTTTGCTCATCTGTATTGGCACTCCTGATTTACTCCCAGGTGCAGCATTCAGCTTGCCACCCTCTGTTAAAAACCTGATAACTGCTGCTTGCACAGAGTGACTGATACCAGCAGCCATGTTCTGAAGGCAGCCTCTGTATTTGATACACGAAACTCCATATTTGTCTCTCAGTTCAGGACCTACAATGCAAAGGGAACTGTGATGTCCTCAGCATCATCATCGTGCTCCTCAGGATAGCAAGCATTCTGTTTACGTGTTTCTGCACAAACACAACTCTACTTTTATATGTTCAGTGCAATCATAGAAACATTAAGGTTGGAAGAGACCTTTGGCCCTTCCAATTTTCTCCCTGCTCAAGATCATTAAATCCTTGAGGTCCTCCTGGGTTACCTGGCCCTTCCTTCAAAGGTGATGAACTCTCACCATTTGCCCTGAGTTTCAGCCAAAGCTGACTGTTCTGTCAGGCTGGTTTCTTCCCCATCAACTCGTCTTTAGGTACACGGGGACAGCCTGATTCTGTGCCTTTGAGAAGAATTCTTGAGGAATTTCCAGCCTTCCTGGACTCCTTTGCCCTTCAGGACTGGCTCCCAATGGATTCTGTCACCCAGTCTCCATAACAGGCCAAACAAAGTCCGCCCTCTGGAAGTCATGCACCGGAATGAGGTAACGTCTGAGTGTACCACCCAGACATGCACAGATCAGGCAGGAATGTTTCTGTGATGGCTGCAGAAGAAGGAAATATCTAAGAAGTAACACCCCTTGGAGAGGTAGTCTGGAAATTGGAGAACAATTCAAATCACATCTTCTCTAAGAATGACTAGTAGAGATGCTTTGCTAGCACCTCCCAACCTTGCATTATTATTAGATACTAAAAATATTCAGTTAGCATTAATCAAAGGCCTGATTTCAGTTAAGACAATCAAGAGATGATCAAAATCTTGCATAAAATTAATCCTATAACAAACATTTTGGGGTTTGTCCTGAAACTTTCGTTTTCCCAGCAATGTGCCCTTGATAAAAAAATATTCCAATGGCATTTCTAAATTTCAGTGAACATGGGAAGAAAAATCTCAGACTTCTAGATCTGCCCATAGCCTCACATTTAGGTGTCTTCGTCACACAAGGGATTGCCAGACTTGTCCTAATCCCTGTTCTAGTGGGGAAAGGGGGTTAACAATCAGCATGCATGTCCCTTGCATGGCAGCAACTGCTGTAGTATCTTGTTGTCATAATCCTGAAATGCATAGTTAGGCTTTTCACATTAAACTCGTGTAGTCTTATATGCTCTCTGAATGAAATTTCAGTATCACATGGAGACGCATTTTTAAACATCTCAACTGAGCTTTTCAAGACCCTTGAGAATAAGTAGTTGCTTCTTTGATTTCTTACACTGTTCTTTGAAACTGATTGAGAAGAACATTTGTGTGTGGTCAAGGAAAGGCAAGTATTCTAGCAATTTTGATTTGCAGTAAAACGTCTCTTCAGTGGGTTTTTTTTGTTTGTTTTTTTTTAACATCTGTAAAAAAGAAGCAGGTATCTATAAACAGTTCTTACTGCAAGTAGTTTAAGGTTCCTATTTATACCAGTGCAGACTACCTTTGAATCAGGTAATTATTGTGTGAGGACATATCCATGCTTTCTGTATCTTGTACTTGTCCTTTCCAAGTCCTTCTACTAATTCTCCATGCTACATAATACATATACAGAAAGCATTCTCTGCCAAAAAGCTGATTACCTACCTGGTATAATCTGGAAGTTTAAACCAGCCTAAGAAATCTAGAAATCTAGTCTGCTGAGGAAGACTCTGAAGTAGCATAAACTGGTCTAACACCACAGACGAGAGTAACCTACAAAGCCCAGTCAAGACTAACCTACTGATACTAATAAAACAATATTTTTAACAACTGATTTTTGCAATTTTCCAGAGCTTCGTATCAATTTTTTCTTGATATAAAGTTGATAGGTCTCGTTAGAGGTTATTGCTATTGAACATAAAACTTCAGTGTCCCACCTGTGTGCTCAGAATACGTGTACTGTGGTGGTTATGACAAGAGAGAAGCTGGAGCCCCTGAGCACATCCTTCCATATAAATTGACCACTCTGTGTTGCCTCTGGAGGAACTGTGCTGTGCAGAGCACCACTGGAAAGTAGTTAGCCTGTTTTCTCTGCGTGTTAGTTTGTTTTCTGGACCTTAAAGGAGATATTTATCAAAACAAGGAAACGAAAGAAAAGGCTGGGTTTTCTTGCTTTCCTAACAATCCTTTACTGCTAGACTCCTGCACAGTGAATATATTGGTTTAACTCCTTCACAGAGCTTCATGTGTCCATCTGGTCTTTCTGAGACTTGTCTATGAAGAGAGGATGCTAGGTGAGCTTTGGGCATGGATATCTCTTCTTGCACTGTATTTTATTTTTCAAATTTGGGATTTAACTTGCTATTAAGAGCAATAAGGGCATTGCTTTTTACATCATATGAGGATTACCGTGAGAATTCATTGGGTGCCTTTCCCGATACTGGCAGATTTTTGCCTGTAGGGAAATAATTGAACAGAAGTAATAACTGCAGAGGAGTACTTCGTGTTAGGATAATGCCACCATACAGAAAATACAGCAATAACTAAATCATATGATTTAGAAAGGATTTGTTTTGTAGACAGCTGAGCTTATATCAAGACTTAAAGTGTATTATTTTGTTTCCACTTCTTTACATTATTATCTGTTCATCTCATTGAAGCATCCTTAGAGACCAGATTAGTCTGAGATTTTTGTAGTATCAGAACATTGTAAATCAAGAAGTTTAAATTTAATTCTAGACATATTAGTTGTTGAGTTGAACTGAGCAGAACTGTAACAGCAACTGTTAGTCACTTATAGCGACAAGATATAGCCCTTGGGTTGCACTGGCTGGTGAGTCCAATGAGTGGTGAGTAGTCATGGATTACTCAAACCATCACACGAAGCAAAGGAGAGTTGATTAACAACATAATTTAGCACAAAAGGGGTTTAGATTCCCGCAATGGTTAAACTGTCACCCTAAGGAGATTTCAGTTCTGTGTGCGATGGAAAATACTGCACCTACACTCTATAGAAGAAAATACACCACTCCTTTTCATTACTGCACAGGGAAGCCTACAAGTCTAACCTGGGTTAGACAGGTCTAACAGGTTTGAAGGTGGGGAAGGAAGTAAGAATATGACACTTGAACCTTACCTGCCACTGGCAACCATATGAAAACTTCATTATTTGTGTTAATCTGAAAGGGTTATTTGGGGTTTTTTTTTAATGTATTTTTTTAAAGAACATAATTCTTTTAGAGACTTACACTGCTATAATGGGACATGGAGGACATAGGGAGGAGTTACTTCCATCATAGCTTTTTCCAGCAGGTATTAAGAAGAGACTGAGCAAAGCAGTAATTACTTATCATAGACTGACGTTTCTCTAGGTGTAAATTCTGGAGTGGAATGACAGCTGATATGCTAACGTAAAAGATATTTGGACTCCACCAGTATCACAGCAGGATGTACTCTGCTTCATTAGCATTGTATGTGCAATGCCCAGACAATTCACTTATTCTTTACTAATACATTACCACTGCTAAACTGCATTTTGATATTCTCTAGGTTTTTTTCCAGATATAAATGTTAGCTATTTAAATTGATATTTGTTACTTTCAAAGGTATATAAACTGCTGAAGAAGTGCTTATTCAAGTGTAGAGGAAATATATTAGCATATTCTGCATTATGCCAGGTAAGTTTATATGTAAAGTAATATCAACTACAAGTTACTAAGGGATTTTTTGGTATCTCCTTTCCCGCCACCTTCTATTACACATCACCTTTTCTTATTTTTCTAGGCTTCTGACATACTGGATAAAAATAACCTTGAAATGGGTCATACTCCAAAGATTTTCATTCCTGGTTTTGATGTCAGTAGGATTTGGTAAAAAATCACTAAGAAGGAAAAGATTGTGAACAATGCTTTAAAGTTGTATCCAGTCCTTGCTCACCCCTTATTCTTTGTGCTTTAAGGGTTTTTACTTCAGCATCTGTCACATCTGCACAATTGTAGTTTATCACATGCATTGATTATCACTGCCACACTGAATTTAGCCAAGGGTAATCTTAAGCACCAAAAGTGTTAAAAGCAACACTAGACTTGCGTTGTCTGACCTAAAAAGCAGAGACAGCAGACCTCCAGGGAACAGACAGACAAGTAAGAAAATTGTGTGGCATTATGAAAGGAAAAGTCAAATAATGAATTAATCCTTGGATTTCTTTTATGGAGGTTACTGATTACATGTTCAGAATAGTCAAACAGCCTTTTCATTCATCCTGTTTCAAGACATGCATGTTAGTTTAGCCTGTCTGTACTTTAAGAACTGAGAATCTCCTTAAAACAAAGGGTCTAAAGGCTCCCTCAATGCTGTGTGCTGTGACACAACATTTTACTAAAGCTGGCTGTGACAAATAGGGAGGCTGTGAGCTTTAAAGGACAATGGACAGGTTTGAATTATTGTGTTTTACCTAGTTAAAAATAAAGAGAATAGCCATTCTCATCCATAAGAATAGGCCACTTAGAATAATTAAATTCTGGCAGACTACATACAGCAGGTGTATTTTAATTAAATTTCTCCTTTATTGTATCAGGAGCTGTACGCAGTCCCTGTGGCTCTTCTCCACCTTGCTCCCCTGGCTTTCCCCCACCAAACACCCCTGCTGCAGTCTCACCAAGTAGGTGAGATACTCTCCAGGGAAAGGTTAGACAAAAATCATAAGTAGGGACTAGAATTTACTAGGATAAATAAAATTAAATAAAACTCAGCCATGGGAAAACATGCCTTTTGAGGAATGAAAAATGTATTCAAACAGTTAGTTCATGGAATAGACGGAGGATGGCTCTTAGTTCTGATCTACAGGTTTCCTTTGGTGGAACTTTCTGAAATCTCAATATGAAAAAGATATCATAAAACTAGTATAGAATTTAGGTTTTGAAATAATTTTTAATATGTTATTTTACCTTTCTCACAGATAGTTGAAATGCTTGTAAAATATATTTTTACTAGTTGATGTATTCATTGACATGTACCAGTGTTTGCAAATTCATCCAAAAACTAAATTTATATACATTTTGCTTTGTTGGTTGCCAGATATCAATATATAAAATACTTCTAATATGTTCTAACATGTTGAAAAACACAAGACAAATAACTTCACAGGACATTAATTACATTAGTTTAATGCAAACCTAGCAGTTTTAAAATGCTAGGACTGAAAATAAGTTTAAATTTGAATGTATTATCTAGTGGAAAAGGAAGTAAGTGCTACAATAACATCACAAAAGAAACAAACTGGAACACAGATATGAACATACTTTTTGCCATATGCCCTAAAATGAATTGCTACATTATTAATTTTTACTCATTATGGCAACATTTTGTTTCCTTTATTTGAATTTCATTTCCTTTCATTTCTTCACTGAATCTGACGCTTTCTAATTTCTCTAAATGTCTCTACCTTCTAAGGAAAAGCAAAACCAAAAACCAAACAGAACATTAAGGAGCTAGGGACAAGCAAGCTGGCATTTCACAGAGAATCTATATTTGCTCACGACCCATACTTTTTATAGCATTTGCAATGATGAGGAATCAGGATATGTGTTTAAAGTCTCCTTTCTCTCTAACCCACTAACTAACATGTAATCTGCTTTTCCTTGGTTTATTAGTTTAGGAGTGTGGGACTAAAAGAAGCACAGGAAGAAATGCTGAAAAAAAAGTGTCTTATTACCAGAATAATTTCACGTATATTTTAAAGTTTATTTTCATTTCCATCACATGAATGTCGAGATTATTCAGACAAATGTTTAACAGGGTAAAACGATCTTGAAATTAAATATTTTGTAAGGGAATAATAATAAACGACCAGAAGTCAATTTACAAAAAAAAGTAAAAAATAGATTTTTAGCCCAAAGTAAATTTCAACAAGAACCATTTCACTTACATTCTGCATTAGTGCAAGTTTATTTTGAGCTGTCAATAGAGAAAAAAAAATAGTATTTTTTCATGTTATAGTGTCCCACAAGATCCAGACCGTTCACTGCATTTTTGAATATGAGTATTTTGGCATTACTAAAACTGTAGTGTTTCATTCTGATTTGTTGGAATGGCCTGAAGCACAGTGATGCAAATCACTTAAGAAATGAATTTTTTTTTTCTGTGGTGCACTTCATGTGCAATGTGTTCTGTAGGGCCAGACTGCTAGCAAACCTCCCTACCCTGTGAGATAATATTCACATCAAACTTTGCACTCTGAGGGACATTACAGAAGACGCAGCACTGCAGGGATGCTGCTCCACATGAAGAAATGGGACAAGAGGGATTTCTTGCTTTATAAGGGAATCCATGTGCTGTAAGGATACGTAGCCTGCTCTTTAAAATCCTTGATCTAAACGACAATTCTCTGCTTTGGCTCAAATAAAAGTTAAATTAAGCGTATGCTCATTTCTGAAAAGAAAATATGTCTTTTGGCATTATACAAGGCTTCTCACAGAAATCAGTTTTGCAGAAGCTACATTCCCTGTTGTAAAGTTCCAATGGAAAACTCATATCCAGCTCTTGTTATAAATAAACTTCTTAAAACCATTTAGAATGTGATCTGACTGATGCTATACATGCCTATAAGAAATGTATTGGACTGAGTATTTTAACACATTCTATTCCCTAAAGTCAAGCAGAACAGAAAAATGCCCTGAGATGTCCTGAACAGTCTGCAGAGTGCCTGGAGATCCCGGGGTTAGCATGTTCTGCCTGGGACAGCGTGGCAGTGAAACTCTCAGCATTCTCTCACACCCACAAGCGCCACTGCTCCCTGCAACCCTGTTCATATGTGCTAGAGGCAACAGGGCTGCCTGAGCCATTAGCCCTGAAAGCTGCAGCACCAGCCTTTGCACTGGGAAATCAGCTGTTTTTCCAGAAAACAAAACTGAAAGCAAAACACCACCCACACCACCACTATCACCACCCCCCTCAAAAATCTGTTTATGTTTTTCTTGCTGAACACTCTATCTATCTGAGACCAAATGCATCACTGCTTCTGACAAATTGGCACTACTGACAAGATTTTGTTTCTGCATCAACAGGAAGTTTGAAACTATGGAGGTGAAAATATTGAGCAGCTGGGGTCAGATTCTGTCCATATTTCAAAACTTATAGAGATAAAACAGAAAATCCCCATGCCACAAAGACACAGTTAAAGGAGGGAGAGAATGAAAGGTGGAAGAAAAGCTGAGAGAACATGCTGAAGGTTCAGCTTTTCTTCATCGGAGCCTGGAGATATTCCTAATATTAAGGTCTACAGGACAAAATAAAGCAAAAAAAAATTAGTAACTGGCTCCCCGTGCACATTGGGTCAGTGCGAGATTCCATATGAACATCCTCCTGTGCAATAAGCACATTTTCTTGCTTTCAATTTTGAGAAGGAGAGAGAAGGAAGATGCATTCCCTAGAGCACCTCAGAAGAAATCTGCTGGGAGCACTCACACTGCAGGGACTGCCATTGGGACTGCAACTCACGCACAGCTCCTCACACTCCCGACCTGCTGCATTCTCTAAGGTGTCAGGGAAGCCAAACTGGAAGAAAAAAAACTACAGAAAAAAATTTAATACAGGCTGTTGTAACTTTTTATTGCCCAAACACAACCTCATATATTCCAGGTTCTACATACATATATTTTTTGGGGAGGAAGTATCTTACACTGCACAGATGACACATGAGACACATTCTTTACTTCTTCATTACTCAGCTCAGGTTTCCTTTATGTTTTCTTCCCTGCTTTCTATCTCCTATGGATTTACAGCCTTATTCCAGTTCCCTCATATCATTGCCACTATTGCCTTTGACTTATGTGTGATATCTTATCTACTTCAAAAAGATGCTTAGCGTTCTCTTTCTACTCCAAGATAATTGATTTGAGTTAGTTTTATGCTAAAAAGAGTGCGTTTCCATCAATCAGTCTCCATATCTGCAACAACTTCATTCACCATGTAGTCAAATGCCACTTCAACATTTTAATAAAACTTTCCGCATGAGAGAATGTCTTTCAAACCCACTTTTATGTCTCTTTCTCATTCCACCATAAACTGTTTGGTTGCCACATGTTGGATGAATCTAATTTAGATTTTATACTCACTTGCATGGTGGTATAACAGCGCTAGTGAGGGAGTGGAGTAGTTACAGTAAAATATCTTTATGTTAATTGCTCTGTACTAATGTTTAATA
Source organism: Oriolus oriolus (assembly GCA_013400235.1). NCBI lineage: Eukaryota > Metazoa > Chordata > Aves > Passeriformes > Corvidae > Oriolus > Oriolus oriolus. The sequence continues at coordinate 193,067 of VXBT01004120.1, forward strand.
AAATATTTGTACAGCAGCTGGTAGTCTATTTTGTATTGTCATCAGTATTTGCTGGTTTTATATTAATAGATTAATCTTTAATAGACATCTAATTGACCTGAGTAAAAAAACACATTTACCTTGCTCTTTTATACTCCTCTGTCAGTCTGTTTAAATATTTGCATTGCAGCATCACTGTGTATCTAAATGATCATCTGGTGTTTACCTTCCACACATGTGAAAGCACTGCGTTGAGACAGAATTGTAATTCTTAAGCCTCATTTGAGAACAGCATGTCTAAGTAATACTATTGATACACACCACTAAAATATTCATAGTATGCTGTAGCATAGTCTTAAAATTCAGCACAATCACAGAACTTTGGTAACCCTATGATTCAGCCAGTTTCTCCTCTTTAGATATAAGGAATATCTTGTCAATAGTGATTTCCATAATACAAAAATAAACCCAGGAATAGCCACACTATTCACCTTATACTATTTAAAGTTATATTTGTGTATTTTAAATATACTTCATAGTTCTTTTGTCCTGGCCTCTGGACTCCTTTATTTCATACTTGTCCTTCATTCCTTCATCTGTGTTCTATTCTGCTGCCAGAACTGACAATTTAGTTTATTAAATAAACTTAGGTGTGGGAAACACAGAAAAAAGGTAGAAAAGTTTTTAAGTGTGAGAAATAAAGGTTTCAGAAATAAAGGTTTCAGAAATAAAGCAGAAGAGTTTAGGATTCAGCTTTGGCTGTGAAAACTTAAAGAAGATACAATTATACAACAAGCAAGGACATTAAAACAATGGCTAAAGCTTCTAGGTTTGGCTGGGATAGCTTTTAGAGCTGCAAAAAATATGCTGAGCAAGATAGACAAGATTAAGCTTAATAATGGAATACTGTGCATTGTTATATAAGGTATAAACAAGCAAGAATTGCTTATAACAGTAGTACATGCGCTTTTAGAGATTGGTTAAGACAGCTGTCTGTGACTTTTAAGAACATGCTATTGGCTAAAAAGCTTTTAAGAATGCTCTGTAACCAGGAAATCGCTGGAAGCCTGCAACGACATGAGCTTGTAATATCTCGTGTCTCAACTCTGTATGTGAGACGGATAAAATAATGAAATAGCTCTGGAGCGTCTGTCCTGGTTCCCCGTCCCATTGCTAAACCCGCCAACACTTAGGCATAGAATATTTTTTTGGTGATAAAACATACTTGATTTGGGAGTATATTTTAAAATTCAAAACTGAATTTTTTTCCAAAGACTTGCTGCTTTTGCTTGTTTCCTCCAGACTCTGGAGAGCTTTGAATGCTTAATAATCTGAATAGATAAACAACCTCTTATGGATTTGGATCATCCTAAAAAGCATAAAAAAGAGAGTCAAAAATAATTAGGTTCGTTTCAACTGAGCAACGGATCTTGTTCTCCATCACGGTAGTTGTGAGAGTTGTTCATTCTCTCAAGAAAATACTTACAGCTTCAGCAAATTATGTTCCCTAGGATCTTGGAAGGAAGACTCATTGAAAAACTTAGAGTGCTTACACACGTTTCATGATGTGGTGTTAATCTGACAGTCACAGGAATCTCTTGCCTAATTCAGAGCACTGAGTGCACTAAATATTTCCAGAGGGACCTATGTCCTTAAATTGACTTTGCTACCTGAACATGTACTTTAGATTGAAACTGCACTGTTAGATTGTATCACCATCTACTACTTTGAACAGTTCCTTACTTTGAGATTAGTATCATTAATAGAATATATTGTGAATCAGAGTAAAGCTATTAAATCTGGCCATAAATTGTGGAGGTACACATATCAACTGGAGCAGCATTACAACATGGTGAAGCAGAGTCCATTAACATTTACAGAACGCATATATAAAGCAACCTGACTTCTCTTTCCTGGGCTTGGCAAAGACTGTATTTTGAGGAACTATTTAGATAAAGCTGTGAAGATAGCTCTGCTCACAAGTGGTCTTCTCTAGAAATGCTTGCAGACATTCAGTTCTGCACACTGCTTTTCAGAGACAGAAGGAATCAAGGAGTCAGAAAATTCATTGTAGTTAAAAAAGATGCATCAGAACTGTAAATATCTTTTTGACCTAATAAGACCGTTTAAACAGTTTTCCAGGACTATTAAACTGTTTCCCAAAAAAATAACTGGAAATATTTAAGTGAAAGGCAGGGTTTGGTCAAAGGTCTCACTCTTACCAAGGTTATTGATTCATATAAAACCTGTCATTTCTTCAGGAATTATGTATGCATACATAATTCTATTCATGTATTGCAACTGAGCTGATGAACTTTGGATTTGTGGAGACTTGGAATTTCCTGCTCTTTAATAAGGATGGCAGCACACAGTCTTCTCCTTTGTTTCCTTCCTCTCACAAAGCTGGAAGAAACTGCACAACTCTGTGGCTTTTAAACTTTTGTCCCATTTGATTGAAATGTATCAACACATACAGAAGATATGAGGACAGGACAGCAAAGTTACACCATGCAAATTTGCTGCTTCGGAGCTAGGTGATACCTGAGAGGGATAGAAGCTGCTGAGGAGAGATTTTCAATTACTGAAAAACCTTGGTGGTTTTTAAGTCAGACCTCCTTAAATCAAAGTTTTTCATGAGCACCTATGTTTACAAAAAAGAAATAGCATGATAACAAAAAATGCAGACCACTTGTGAGAAGAGAAAACAATCCTAAATACACTGGAAATCCTCAATTACATATAACTGTCAAGTCCTCAACAATAGCTACATTTTCAAATGTATTCCCTTTCTTTTCTGCCTTCATCTTCTAAGTTTCTTCAAAGGGTTTGTCAGACAACTTAATAATGTAACAAACAGTTCACTGTGTTGAGAGTTCAAAGTGTGAAAAGGAAGTTGGCATTCTAATTAATCTTTTTTTTCCAGAACATGATGATCGCATTTTATAACTTCTTATTTTTTATTTCCATTTAAAACCATGCTTCCTTGTCGTTTTTCTCCTTCAACCCTCTTGGTTTTGTAAATAAAGGTTACTAAGTCACCTTAAAAAAAGTGTTTATAAGAAAGTCCCTCTGATTCTGCACCCTGCCAGCACTATGACCCTTACTCAAGCCATTTCTGAAAGTGGTTCTTGAAAAGGGCAGCCTAAATCCTGTCCCAAGCAGGAAAGCATTTTACAGGAATTCATAGTGCGTTTCAGTAAGGGTTCCCTGTGGAAAAGGTTAGAGAAAGGGGCTTGCCTGTGGCCTCCCCGTGAAAAATAATGGTCCAGAATTTCTCCTATTTACGTGAAAAATTCTGCTCTCTCCATCTATTCCATCCCTGTCATCCCCTTTTTAGTGCTACTCTCTCCTAGAAAATATGTTGTATATGTGAACATCATAGGGACAGCAGTTATGGTAAGGTCTTGGATTAGACAAAGGAAACTCTCAAACAAAATATATTCTTTTGTCCTAGCTTCCTATTTAAAACACTGTTAAGGGCACTGTGATCTATATTCCACCCCCCCACCGCCCCCGATTTAAATGAAACCGAAATACATCACTTTTAAGTTTCTCTCAGAATTAATGGTTAACTCAGAATTGAAAGATAGATGATGATCAGAGACTAAAATGTGTTTCTAATGTAAATGAGGTGTATTCATTAGTGATGAGGATTTTCTGATTGCAGAATAACTAAATATGAGAATCTGTGTAGAGAAGTTCTCACGAGTCTACACACAGGATATGTGTTGGTAAGCTGCAAACAGGAGATATTCCTAGCCCTGTATCATTAGAGGCTAAATGCAATCCCATGCTCAAAGTTCAATACAAATATATTTTGATTCTTAACAGCACTTGAAAGCCTCACTGATCAGTTTAGCTCTGATGCCAAAGAAAACTGCAGTGTGCCTTTGAATCTCCAGAATCCACACAGTTCCACAGAGCTGTATTTTAGAAAGTATGTGGTGACTAGCTTATGATCCAGAGCATTCTGACAATTTATGTAAAACAGGAACGTAGGTCAGATGTAACATTAACATGAAAATTACTATCTCATATGTCTATTATTCATAATGTCTCTCACTTCATCCATGCTAAATAATCTTTCTCCATGAATGGATAAATTCACCTTCAGGTAGAAATCAACCATAAAAGAAGTCTAAATCTAAAGGTTGGAGAAAGTTATGAATGGTTATTCATTATTTCTACTTGACCTGATAATTGAAAAAAGCCTAGAAACACTGATTAAGAGTAATTATAACCCAGTAGTCACAAAGTTATGTCAACTTTTAATTTCCAACTGATTAATCCATTTAAGACCTCACCTGTAGTGATGCAAAAAAATCTCTAGATTCTCCAGCTTTGGTCTATTGCACTGTCCTTGTTTACACAGCCTTGGCTGAACTCTGAGCTTCAGCACTGACTGAAGCTGTTAGGCTCTCCCTATGTCTTTTTTTTCCCTGCAGAATTCCTTCTCTTTTCTATTTGCCTTCCCTGTTTTTCGTTTAAGTAGGCTGACATGACATTATCACAGCCTTCTGTCAGCTTTAGCTGGAAAACAACTTCTCCTACAGTGCTGCAGTGAGTTTGTGGCAGAGGGACAAGTAAACTGTCCAGTTTCTGTCACATGTCTTTTTTGTCATCAAAAAACAGGCTCAGATTGAAAAAACACAAACTTCAAACCCTAAAAGCTTGCACTCATCTTCGTGATTTTTCTATTTTTACTCAGAAAGAATGACTTTTATAATCTTTAATATAACTAAATTACTGTCAAGCTTAACATTTTCCTCTTAAAAACTTTCTACTGTCTACAGTAAAGGGAGTGAATGATATTGCTAAAGTAGAGAATAATGGGTATATTCCAAATATTTTAATTATTCTCTCCTCTTTGTGAGTACTATTCTGAAACTGCAAAAACATACATAAAAGTAGCATTTTAAAACTGTAGAGGCATACTTAAATATCTAATGTGACAGCAAAGAATATCTATCTATCTTCTTCTGTTATTTCAATTGATAGCAATTCCTAATTATTTCCAGTATTTAGAAGAAAAAGCTTAAAATTGTAAGCATAAGATGAAACAGAGCTCTCCAAAACATGGACACTTGGTTTCATACGGTCTTTTCTGTCCAAGATATAAAATCATAACATTATTTTCATTTTTATTTGTCTTTAGAATATTTTAAGCAAAATGTTCAATTTCTCAGTTGTTATAAATGAATATGCATAATTTTAGCTGTGTCAAATCTTTCTTTTATTTGGAAAATACACAGTGAAGATGTGCAAAAATAAACCATTTCCTCTTAGGAACCTTGCATACCTGACAGACAATTAACTGAAGCCTGGCCATTTCTGTCAAGAAAATACAGACTTCTGACTTAACCTGCTAGGCTGTTATGTGAAACTCTTCAAACCACCTTTGTGCTTAGCATTCTTTAGTACTGAGTCAAAATGTCAATATATATTTCCTACTATACAGATGTAGTATTCTTATATTTCACCCTTTTTGCTAGATGTACACAGTTTATCTTGAATATATGTGGTTAAGAAACAGCAGTTTTAAAACTTTTTCAACAGTCTTGGGTAAGTATTCTAATCCTGCTTGTCCTGTTCCTGATCTGTGTGGATATACCTTACATGTGATCATGAGATATTAATTTTTTTTGTCATATTAGAGAAATTAAATTTTAATAAAACAATGCATTTAATTCTTCAAGGCAAAAGCCCAACACCATATAGTTTAGTCTATTCAAAATGGAAAAATAATTCTTTAATTTAATTTGTTCAACATGCTATTTTTATGTTACCAGAAGGTGGGCTATTTATTCCAGTTCTCCCCCTGCTGAATTTGAAGTCAGTTGTATTCCTGAGAATTTTTTAAACACCTCTTGCCTACAAGTGCCATACACCTCCATACATGGATTTGTGTGGGGGGGTACAAATGATTTTCTTAGAGAGACTAACTTCTGCACTGCAGGAGAGCTTATAAACAGGAGCCTTATCAGAGGGAACTTCAGTTCTCATTTTTGCCCAGTTCTACCATTTATTGTGCTCTTTAGAGGCCATAGCTCATTAGGTACTAAGGACTCCAAAGATTTCCTTATAAAATACACCACAGGGAACATTGCTGTGAAAGAAATTCCCATCAAGCTGTCATCATCTGACAATTATACCAGTGTTTCAATTTCTTGTTATGTGGTACTTTCTCCTCAGCGAATTCTCATGAATCGCAGCAGAACACAGGCCAGACATCCCTGATCCAAGTGAGCAGCACCGTGCAGGCTGCCTTGTCCAAACCATTCAGATTTGCGAATTCAGCACTGATTCCAGACAGACTTTAATTTTATGAGACTACACTGTGAAATTTTTCGTTAATTGTTTAACATGACTGGGGAGTATTTGTGCTCTTGGAAGGTTAATTTTGCCTCTCTGACAATTTAGCTGGATGTTTCATCCAACATCCATTAATTTCAGTCCAAAGATTTCTATTGACTTCTACAGTCTCTGGATGATTTTCTAGAGCTCTAATTGGCCATCTGTATGCATATTTGCTATGGCTGTAAAACATACTGGATCTGGCCACTGCATATGCAGTTTCCAAAAACCATTTCTGGTAACTCACTTTAAAAAGCTATATTCAATAACTATTTTAGTGTAATCCGCTGAATATATGACAAAAAATTCAATGAACTCCATATTCCAGCATTAATGTGTGTTATGATCTGCATTTAAGTGTACACACAGAGTGCACTAGGTTCATGAATGTGCTCTTAGAGATCTTTCAGCTCTGGACATACAGGGGATCTTAAAAATGCTATGCATCATTTTTCTTCCAGTGAGAAATTATATATATTTTATAAACTGTTGAAAACTTTAAAAAAAATTTCTTACTTTGCCACTTGAAATAACAGTTTGCTATGCTTTACAAACAAAACTTTGCAAAAGTTACTAAAAATCCCTTGAAAATACATGCACAATCCTCATTTGAAAAGATGTTTAAATTAATAAAAATTAAGTGAATAGTTAGTAATAAAAACATAAATAGAAATTCTTCTACAGAGCTGGTACTGTCAGACATTTACTAATGTTATGGTTGTACCTCAGGTGTCAATAAACACCACACAGCTGCTCACTTGCTCCCTCTCTAACAGGACTGGGGAAAGAGAATTGAAAGGGTAAAAGTAAGAAAATTAATGGGTTGAGATAAGAACAGTTTAATCATAAAAATAACATAGCAATAACATTAATTACGTCAAAGAAATCACCATTATAAATATTATTCTTGTTAATAATTAATGATAACAATAATAACATTAATTTGCCATGGAAAGAAAAATAATAGAGAGAGAAATAAGAAATACGAAATAAGAAATAAGAAATAAGGAATAAAAAACAAGAAAGGCAAGTGATGCAAGTCAAAGCAACTAAGGGACTTATGCCCAGTCAGCCCCCAGGCAGCTGCCTCCACACCAACCACCACTGTAGTTTATGGACCACCACTGTAAAATGTCTGTAACATGTCCACAAATATGCACAAAAATATCCACTAAATTCATTTGGTCCAAGACTTGGGCCTCCATCCGTTCTGGTGGTCACTTGTGACAGGAGACAGGAGGTGCTGTGTGGCATTCCTGGGCTCCAAAAGCAGCTCAGGTCCAGTCACTGCTGCACTTGCACTGCTTCTTGTAAGGCTTCTGTTCTATCAGTTCGGGTGGTTCCTGCTAAAGCAATACCTGTAACATGTGACTCAAATCATGGATTGCAGCAATTTAAAGGTATTTCCATAACAATCTCCACTCTGGTCCCTTTGGGCCAGTTTATAGTGTTTAACATTGCAATAAACTCCTCCACTTGCTCTTAAACTGGCTAGCAACAAGGGACTCCTGCTGCAGTCATTTCCACAACATGTAACTCAGATTCCAGGTTCCAGCAATTTAAAGGTATTTCCATTGCAATCCCAGCCCCTGATTCCCTTGAACCAGACCCCAGGGTCAGACATTGCAGTGAACTTCTCCCCCTGTCCCTGCTTCACAGACTTGGGCTTATCCACAGATTGTAGTCTCTTAGGGTTGTTCCAGCTCTAAGTGGAGCCTTGTCTATGAAGCACCGTCTGTCCAGGGATACACAGGCATGGACTTATGTGCAGCCACAGACACTCTGGGGTGCAGCTGTTCCAACATGTCCTATTCTACATCCCATGATACCTTCAGAGATACACCTGCTCAGTGTGGCTTTACCCACAGCCACAATCCCTTGAGAAGTAAACCTGCTCCAACATGGCCTTACCCAGGGCTGCACTCCCTCCAGGGCGGTCCCTGTTCTGCTATGGGTTTAGCTGTGGTAATGTGCTTTAAGGTATTCCAGCATGACCTCATATACAATCCCTGATACTTCAAGGCGTACGTGCTGCAGCATGGACTTCTCCTTGAGCCACAATCCCTTCAGAGGGGATACACCTGCTGTGCCACAGACATAACCATGGCCATAGATGCTCTGATGTGTACCTGCTCTGGTGGACTCATCCAAGGCCACAGATGCTTCAGGGTGTACCACATGGACTCATTTTTGAGTCCCAGTCTCTTCAATTCAAGTTCACAAAGGAGTCCCAGCCTGTCCAGTACAGCAGCAGAAAAACAGCAGTGATGCTCTGCCCATGTGCCAGACCAGCCACATCACTGCTGTGATCAGAATGATCTCAGCACAACACAGTAAGGTGATCAGCAGTACAGAAGTACAGTAAGCAGCAAAGTCAAGAAGCAGCAACTAAACGAGCACTAGATTCTAACACAGTGAGGTAAGCGAGCCCCATGGCAAGCACAGAAGTCTGCTGATTAGTAGCAAAACAGCAGTAACAGCTGTAAATTCAATATGGCACATTCCACTATTATCTGTCGTTATCTCAAAACCTTTGAGCCCCACATTGGGTGCACTCATGGTTCTAGTCCAGACAACAACTAAGCACCATGCAGCTGTCCTCCTTCTACCCAGCAGTGGGATGGGGGAGAGAATCAGAAGAGTAAAAGTGAGAAAACTCATGTGCTAGGATAAAAAGAGTTTAATAGGCAAAGCAAAAGTAAACACAACCACAGTAAAACAAGGAATTCACTGACCACATCAAATGGGCAGGCAGGTATTCAGTCACCTGCAGAGGACCAAGGTTGCATCCTGCGTAACAGTGCCTTGGGAAGACAAACACTATCTCTCCAAATGTCCCCCCTCTCCTCCTCCTTCTCCCAGCTTTTTATGCTGAGTGTGATGCTATACCATATGGAATATCCCTCTGGTCAGCTGGGGTCACCTGTCTCAGCTGTGTCCCTTCCCAACCTTTTACGCACCCACAACCTCCTCACTGGTTGGGTCAAGTGAGGAGTGGAAAAGTCCTTGACTCTGTGTAAGTCCTGCTCAGCAGTAACAAAAACATTTCTGTGTTAACAAGACTGTTTTCAGCACAAAACCAAAACGCAGCCCCATACCGGCTACTGTGAACAAACTATCCCAGCCCAAACCAGCAGAACTAAGAAAATTCCTGTAGTTAAAGATAGCAATTTTTCCAAAGCATAGCTATTAATGCTTCTCTCTAGAAAATATATCTTACTAAACTTAAAAATTCTTCATAATGGTTGTCCATATGCATGGAGCATGTTTGGAAAACAAATTTTGTTTCCTACTGCAACTGTTTATTTGTATGTGTATGCATGATGTCACATGTCTGGCAGTAGATTAACCAAAGTGTGGACTCCATACTTACCATATATACCTATTACATACGTATAAATATATATAAGAATATATTTTATATATATAGTAATAGGTATTATATATAACAATATGAGTTATTTTTTCTCATTCTCATTTACATACCATGTGCTCAAAATAAACAATGATGATAAAAAATCACTGCAAGAAATAAAAAATTTTCATTCTTCTTTGACTATCAGTATCTTTGCTCTCAAAAGCTGTGTTAATACATCTAGTTTATGAAGAGCAGAATAAAAATAGTACTATAGTTGAATCTGAGAGACATACACAGTTTTGTCCAAGACTCTAGTTTCCATATCTAACAAAATGCAAACCACAGCAGAAACCTCAATTTTAACTTGCCTGCATTTTATATAATAATCCAGACATGGGACAAATATCTGCCAAATATTTTATTCCAACTGGCAACATATTTCATTTTCCTGCAAAGGTATATAGCAAACCATTCAGTAAGCTGTCATATCTACATTACCTTTTAAAGGTATTAGTAATATAATCTCTCTCTAACATATTCAGTGGAATTTAGTTGGTGTAACCCAGGATTATAGTCTTAATTTTTTCTGATCTGTGAGACATATGGAATTTTTCACAAAGAAAAGCAAATATTTATGACACTAGAACCCAAAAGAGAGCTATGATCCTACTTTCAAACTCTGCTTTCATTTTACATCTCTTTTAGCAGCAAGCAGCAGTGATGGTTACATTGGAAATCTATGTTCCAAAACTACTTGAAAATTCAGATAAACTTCTAGAACAGCAAGTTCTTATTGTCCACTAAAGAGAAGGAAAACAAAGCAACCCACTGAACACCTTTCAAAGCATATGATAGAAAAGAAGATATCTGAACAAGTAGAGATAAGAAACAATATTTCTGTGTCCGTTCCTAAAAATTCCAACATCTTCACAAACCAGGGAAAAGAGAAAAAAGAAAAAAAAAAAAAAAAAAAGAGAGAGAAAATTTTATCCCCTTGTAGCTGAGACACAGTATCTCCCATAACCAAGATGCCCGGGAGAGAAACTGTCCCATGATGCGCTCAGACCACAGCAAGGTCATATCTGAGGTAACAAAACTTGGATAACAAAATGGTTTTGAATAGGTCAATGTAGCAGAAAGAACATTACATCTCAGATGAACTGCAACAAATGGGACAGATCCCAGATCTAACTGGGGTCATGTTTCTAAATGTAACCAGATAATGTACCAAGCGGTGTTAATGGAAAGGCATGGCTCTTTTTGCCCTGTGGGTTAACTACAATAACTTTTACCACTTAGATCAGTGATACCTTGATGCTGTAATTACTCACTGCATGTGTCGGTCGATATTTGCAATGTGCTTATTTACTGCCCACTTTCTGTTTGGGAAGCTGCTGTGGAAATTGCAGATGGTTTGTCGTGTTGAAAATAAGTCCATGTAATTTCTTCTTTTGCTGTTTTAGAGGACCAAGCGATTTTTCAGCTTTGCTGTATCTCTACAGTTGTCAGAGCCTGCAGAATCACAAGCATAAACTATATATGAATTTTGCTGAAACTTAATAACTGCTCTACTGTTAAATAGGCAACATGTACAGATTCAGAGGTGGATCAGGGGGGTGGGGGAAAGGGCTAGGGCACAAACTCTTAGGGTTTTTTACCCCAGAGTATAAAACTGTTCATTACATGGATTGAAGTGTTCTAGAAAAAGAAATTCTGGCCATTTGCTCTGGGTATCTTTGCCATGCATAAAAATAGAGATCAAGAAGCTCACTGTCTTTAAACTTCAATTCAATATTATGTGACCCCCAAGCAAAGCAGATAAGTAAAATCATATCCAGTCATCAATGTGTCTTCTCCTTTTTGGAGGTTCAGAGGACATGGGAGAGTATAATATCCTGTTGTTTATGCTTCCTTCATGCCAGAGGAACACTGTGTGCATGTAAATGTTTCTCTTGCAGTCCAACGAGGGAAAGTTTTGGGGTTTCTTTTTGCACCATATTTTCCCAGAACCTCTTTTAGAGGAGATAAAGAAGCTTCTGTCTCAATTTCTGGGATCTCAAATATTACAAATAAAAAAATTGCCAACTCATCACTTTAATAGATTTTAGATTAGAAAAGGGATTAGAGATTAGATTAGAAGGGATGTATCAAAAGGTGGAACATTTTGGTTTCTTCGACTGCTTTAATTTGTGCTAGAAACAGTCAACATGTACCAGCTAACAAAAACTTCTACCAATTTGCTTCATTATCATAGTGTTTCTGAACACAGATTTCAAGACTTTACATCCAGAAGCACTTCTCATTTCCTGTTATGGATTGTCAAGTAAGAATGAAATGGGAATGGATGTCATTCATGCAAGGACATAATTTCTCTTGATATTAAATCCTTTTGTTTCTGTTTAGTCTTAATTTTTAACATGTATGTAAAGCAATTATTGTTACACCTAAAGGTATGATTTGACTACAAAGTTACAAGAGGGAGTGACAACAATTTTTTAGAAGTTATAAAAAATCTACCTTATGCATTTGAAATAGCCAGTAATCCTTCTTACTCTTAAAAGTGTTAATAATTTTCTATTGTATTTAAATTTTTCAAAGCTTACATCCAACACACTCTGTCATGCTCTGAAAACAACAGATTGATAAAGCACTAATGAGTAGTTTATTAAGGAATAATATTCGTGGACAGCATAAAGGATCTTGCAGGTATTACAGAAAAAACTTCCAATAAAATGCTGTCAACTCTTCACTCTAGCGAGTTTAAAATAGCTGACACTGTAATATGACCTGCCATAATAGGTCTATTCCAAACAAATGGCTAAAGTAATAGAGATTGAAAATGGAGCAGTTGCCCAATCTCTGCGAGTATTATTTTTTTTTTGGCATTGGATGACATTTTGAAAAATGTTTGCATTTTGGAAATAAAATTACTTTTCTTGCCTGTAGCCAGCAGAGCTGGCTCAGAGCTGGTGGGCAAAAGGGGCACTCAGGAAGTTATCTCATGGTAATCTTACTGCGGGTTGATGCAGAGGGAACTCGTAGTCCAATAAAAACAAATAATACATTACTTTTATGCATATTTGAACTGTGTGTAGTTCGATGTTTTACAAAGACACTTGGCAGATTCTCATAAACAAAACAGAGACCAACAACAACACACTGCCTATGCGTCTCTCTTAGCTGAATTCAGTGTATGACAGTGATGCAAATCTCACTGTTCTTTACAAGCAAGGAGTTGTGACAAGGGCACTTTGAACCTGACAGCTAAGCTGAAGGGACAAAAGGAACTATTACAACTGCCAGCTATCTGAATCATGAATGAAATTACATTCAGCTTTTGGGAAAATTGTTGACAAAACCTCTGTATCAGACATGCTAACTCATTAAAATAAGAACCATTGGTCTTAACAAGCTTTTGTGACAAAATTGCTTAGATCCAGAATGTATTCCCTCACTAAAACAAGAGAAAAGTTAGAAAAACCCATGACCCAGTGGTTAATAAGACAGCTCAGAGACCAGATAAGCTAAGTTCTCGATGGTGGGGATGTGACCTGGAAATGGCATAAAACAGTCTAAAGCTTTGAATCAATTTTTATCTGGTTTTCCAAAACATCGAAACAAAATATTTTCACAGTATTAAAAGATCTCTCTTTCATTCTAATGAAAGAAAAAGAAATTCTATTATTTGAATGAAAAAGACATTTTCTTTTGGAATGGTGGAAATGGAATTCTGTTCCATTTAGCCATAAGGAATTTGTGGATTACACATGTATTAATGAAATAAATGGAAGGTATAATCAAATGTGACTCTGTCTTAGGATTTTTTCCAATGTGTTAGGTGGCAGAACATTGTGTCTTTGTGTCCCTACCTAGAATGAACATGCATGGTGGCACAGTTCATCCGGCTAAATTTCTAGAAATACCAAGAAATCCTGTGTCTGTGTGACTTCTTTATGTAATTTCTGCAAGATATGACGTATTTCGTCGAAGACAGTGGCTAAGAGGAAGAGTGGAAAGATTGCCTCTCTTCTTATTCTGACAATTTATTTTGGATTAAAAAAGCCTCTCAAAGAAGGGGAAAAAGAAGTGCTCCTCCTAGGAATATCTGGAAAAGCCCAAAGTAATGCAAATTACCCACTGAAAAACACAGCTGGTTCCTCCTGAACACAACCTGGAAACATCTTGTGAGGAGTAGAGGTCCGTCTTCCAGTGGATGGATTTTCTAGCCTCAGAGATGGCCATAAGAATATTTTCCAAGGCGTTTAGGAGACTGAGCAGAGTTTTTCACACCCACAGAATCATCATGCATTACATCACAAGGAAGTGAGCTTGGGAAAACCTTCTAATGATGCAGAGGGAGGGGAAGCTTAAGGAGTAGAAAGCCTTTAGTGGCTATTTAAAGAAAAGGTGGACAGATCATCAAATCAGTTATGAACAATAATTTTTAATTTTATGAATATGCACTTTAGGAAACCCCTACCCCTATAGAAAGGCTGATCACCCTCTTCTCATACTTGACCAACAGATTAACATAACTCTTTTGGTTGAGAGCAATTCAGTATCTATTGCTCTAGATATTGATAGCTATCTAGATAGAAAGATTATTCTACCTGTCATTTACTTTAATAAAAGACTGCATTTACCCTTACAAATCTTACCTCTCTCTCATTAGTAGTTGTTTTACCTTCTTGGTGAAACCTTCCCTTTTCACTGTGCTCTCCCAGGTACCACTGTGCCTCCCACCTACCTCATGTTCCTGCAACTCCTGCAACCCAGACAGCAAATATTGCAGGATTTTTCCAACCCAAGATGTCCTTGTCCTGATAAGTAATCCAGATGCTAAGGAGAAATGCTTTCTATTTATCATATTATGTATTTTCATATCATCCAGGCAATCACCTACGATTGAACTAACTCAGAATTCATCTGTTTACACGTAACACAAGCCTTTTAAAGTTAGGGTGTAGTTCTGTGAGAACTTCCTTGAGTGAAGATGAAGAATTATGTGGCTCATTTCGGCAAACTTCACTCCCTGAACTGACAGCAGTACATCCTGGAAGACACTGTGAATTTCCAACAAGTGTGAAGAGAGTTCAGCAAGTCTTCACCATTTCTCAGGGCTTACTTGAAAGCATTTAGTAGTACCTCAACTGTTTCAACATTTTCACATTCAAAAGAGACAGCATTTTAACATGGCTGAGCATTCACAAATCCTTCTCTGAATATGGTAAATAATTTTTATGAATAACAATATTAAATCTTTCTTATCTTTAAATAGTGTGCGCTGTATATCATTCACTTTTCTGTATCTGCCTTTAGAAAAAATTCTGATATGAAATTGTTCCATATTGAAAACCTGTTTGCCCTGATGGTATCAATGCATTGTATAACCTTGAAAATACCTCCCATCAGTGCCATAGTACAGTGTTTATTTGCACATTAAAAATCTGTTTTAGAGTTTTATCCTATGTACATACTGCACATAAATATTCACTTAAATATCACCAGACATATGTCTGAGACAGCAAACACCCTAAAAGAGATAGTGAAAATGACATTATGATTACTTTAAAACAGCATCATAAACTGACATTACTGTGGCTAGAAACGAATCATACAAGAAAATAAAGTTATAATAAAATTCACAATCATTATAAATCAAATTATATTGTCTTCTGTGGAAGTTGCTCTATTATTTGTTGTGCTCAACGAAGAAACTTAGTAAATAATATGAAATATAGAAGTAAATACACAGTTTATTCTACATTCCATGATTAAAATAGATTAAAGCTCAGAAATGGCTATGTCCACCAGTTCTCTGCTATCTATACTTTTCTATTCAGTAAGATGCGTTCTCTTTCTCACCAAACTATATTGCAATATTTCCCACTTTTCTATGACACACAAAATGCTCCCACAGTCTTCGGATCGGGGTGGAATGCTGCCCCAAGGCACATTTGTGCCATCTGGTGCTGCCTGGGTCATTGCACTACACTCTGTTCCTCAAAGTGAGTCAGAAATACTTCTTCTGTCTCTTGTTGTGAACCAATATCAAATTTCATGCTTCTGGAGTTACCCCGTGGACTGCAGCTCACACCCTTTGTTCTGCCATGCTGCTCATTGCCTCCCCTGCATGGCCAGGTCGCTCCACGCCACTCAGCACAGAGGCTGTCTCCAGGCAGGACTGCTGCACCGGCACTACGGGAGCAGACTGAGCAGGGTCACCACACATCAGTCACAGCTCCAGTACCTCCTGGCAAAGGGGTTTGAAGAAGGAATAAAAAGGAAAAGCAGGCAGCTCCTCCGATGAGGACATCTGATGACTGGGAAAGGAGTAATATCAAGGCAGGGGGCTAGAGGATGCAGTGCTGCAAAGGGAAGGTCTGGGGAAAAAAAGAAAAAAGAAAAAGAAAAGAGGGAGGAATATCAGGGAGAATAGAACGACAGGGAAAATAAAAACATAAGAATGAATACTAAGACCAAAAAAAAGCAGGAGAAACCACTCTCTGACGGGAGAAGGTTGTCTGTGATTTCGTGTCACATCAAGTGTAGATATTATTCTAGTACACAAGAACCAATGACAAAATTTGTTCTATAGTATGTCACCTCTTTGTGCTTCTGTCATTTCAAAGAACTAGCCTGTAGGAACAGATAGCTGCACATCTTTCCTTCTCTGCTTCTCTGCTTGACAGCACAGCCTTAAGAAGAGGAATCATTTTTTCCGGTTCCTCAAGATAGAAATTTTTGTCTCTCTTCAAAAAAGAGTGCAGTAGCCATGAGCAGCAACTGTGTTTCTCCTTCTATGCTCCCCATTTGACTTTCTGGCTTCTCCACAGTAGCTGGTAGGGCAACAGAACTGCTCAGATCCTGGGTACACATCTGGTGTCCTGGAGGGGAACTTCTATCCAACTCCTGTCCACTCCGTCAGACACTCACTGCAGCAGACCTTCAAAGGTACATTGTATCTATTGCACGAGTATAGGATGTCCAGACAACATTAATTCTTAGAATTTTGAGTGTCTATGTTTATTCTGTGTGTTTTAATACTGTGCAAATCAAACTGCATTCTACATTATTAAGGACATAAAGATGCAATATCCTTTTCCAGTACAGCAGTTAATCAGGCTAAGAGACAACCTTATGCATAATCTCTGTATTACTGATAAAATATTGACACAAATGGATGGCATTACAAAATGGTCTAATCCTTTAAGAGGCTGAGTGCCCTGAGAGATGTATAGCAGATTCCACTCCAAATGAAATTAGCGAGCCTCTGAGACCCAGCACTTCACAGGACCAAATCATTTAACTACGTTAAAAATGCTTTCTACAAAAATAGTAATGAAAAAACTCTAACAACCAATCCTTCTCAATGTGCCAATGCAAACGAGTAAGAGATTTTTTGGCAACAGTGCACACATAGAAGTCTGTGAGGCAACACAGGATAAGGGGTGTCATTAAGGATAAAGTGTTGTAGAGAAACCAAGGGCTACACTGAAAATCGCTTACTCTGTGGCCAGTCTTCCGAAATTAGCAGTACTACCCACGGGAATGAATATTTGCTAGTTCATCTGAAGCTGAGGCTGTATGAGGCATTCTTTTCTAGGAGACCATAATTTTGCTTTTTCCTGAATCATTTCCAATATCCAGCTTCTCTCCATGTTGTGCCAGTATATATCTTTCTGTGGCTCCGTAGTCACTTGGATTAACAAATCCATCTCTTTAGGGTGAACAGAGAACCAAACATTTTATTTTGGGATAGATCCAGAGCCCTGGAACACCTCTTGTCTTGGTCCATTGTGTGAACAGCTGTTTTGGCACCAGGGGGATGATGGGAAGGACTGAAGTAGTAGATTCTACAATTTTACAGTCAGCTTCAGATAAAATTGTAGACAAATGCCAAAAATCCAGTTCCACTGTCCACTTCCCCTCTTCTCACACTGCCAAGCCCACATCCCACTTTGTGAGAACAGCTCCTTCTAAGAGTATGGTTAGATTTAAAATAGGGATAGGAGCCTTGCCAGGATCAGTGCTTTGGCAGGAATCTGAAAACACCTGGGAAACTGGAGAAAGGAGTGGAAGTTGCGGAATGCCCAAGCTGGCCATAGCAGTATGGATGCTCCATGTAAAACCACGGACACTGTATAGCTTTATAGCTTGGCTCTGAATTATTCCTTTGCATACATCTTTAGGACAAAAATTGTTGGAATAGATTTCTGTCAAGGAACTTCTCTTTCAGGAAATTAAAGGGAAATGTTATTCTTCTACCTCAATTTCTCCTAAGGGATTGCTGTAAAAAATTCAAATTGTAATTAACAAAACATCAGGAAACACATCTCCAGGTTTTGGCAATATGTGTTCCACAGCTGTGGAATAATAAATTGTTCACACTACTAACTGCAATATTCCATCCTTAAAATGGTGTTTATTACCAGGAGTTAATGTGTCCAAAATGCTGTCTGTGTCACAAAACACAGGTGTGAAACACAGTGTCCCAGGGCAATATGTAGGTCAGAAGTTTAGGAAAAGATTCAGAAACTGATGAGGCATTTCTCATAGCATATTATCAGTAACTTGCAATTACTAAGAGGAAAAAGAACTTTCTAGAATAAAAGTCTGAAAACCAAAACTAACAGTAGTACATCAGTCAGCAATGAGAGTTGCAAAAAAAGCATTTTAAGATTTCTAACCTTGAAGCTCTTTCTCATGGCAGCTTAGTCTTAGAACTATCTTGGATTAAGAAATACACCTTCTGGCACATCCTTAGGTCATTACATGCAGCATACTTCAGATTACAATGATTAGTGAACTCCAGATTCTAAAAATTCTTCAAGTCAAACACACTGTCTTTTGATAATCCTTTATCTTACAAAGACAGCTCAAGGCTCAGTGCTTCCATTGGATAAAAATGTAACCCTTTGGCCTGAAAAAAACCATCTGTTGCTCAGATAAGTATGTCCTGTATACAATGATAGTCTTTTGTTGTTACTGCTGATAAGGAGGCAGTGCCCTAGAGGATAAGCAAAGCATTGGAGAGCAAATTTCTGTTAAGGAATAAAACCGCAACACACAAAAACTCCAAAACTTTTTATTTTGAGCACTTTATTCTGCAGTTGCTCAAATCACACAGTCCTGCATCTGACCCTGAAGCGTCTGCTGCTGGCTAGTGCCAGAGTTTGGGCACTGACTTACAGCAATTCTTAAAGAGCTAATGGAATCTCCAAAATTAGTGTTTCATGTATGATATAACCATTGGGACTATTTTAAACATTCAAGCATATCTGTAGTTTCTACACCATCTGTTATATAACAGAGGGCAAACCTGAGGGAGATTTCTGCCTCTTTACAGAAGCAACAGGAGACTTCTGAAGGTCATATTACCCGTAATGCCTTCTCAGAGTTTCTCATAGCTTTGGTGAGATGACCTAAACTTCAAGGGCAAATTCTGTCTCCTAAATTGTCTCATAAGTTTCCTATTATTGCCACAAATACAATCTCCAGTTTAATTGTTTCAATATTATACGATAATTTTCTCAAAAGATTGCATTAAAAAAAATAAGAAAGCAGCAGAAGAAAAATCAAACCCATTGCTCTTTGTGCTACAAATTATGAATATGTCTCCAGAGTGAAGACCTTTACTTTTTGGGGATGGCAGAGACTGAAACAAAAAATAGGAGACTGAAAGACAGCTCTTCATAACCCCCACCTGCCCAGCTGGTGTGCAAAGGTCACGTCAGGGCTTGCCCTCTCAGCATCTGAACATAGTGAAGAAAAGGCTGAGGAGCCAAAATACTGGATTAAAATGTTCCAGGGTCTGAACTTATATACTTTCCATTCCTTTAGTTTGTCATCACAACACCTAAAATTAGCCTGAACTCCAGCTGGTTTTCTTTTTCCCCTCTTCTTCACTCCATAATTAGGAGATAACTCCTATTAGGATAAAGTTTGTTTGGGATTTTTTTCCCTTTCCATGTGTATGCCAACATCTCCATATTAAACTAGGAGTTGTCTGCCAGGCACACTTCTGTTTCACTGAGATATGTTGGTCTCATTCCTTGTTTTGGTAGCTTCTTATCTTACTTCAGTAAGGGAGTAAGGTAATTTGATTGCAGTACTGAGCATGTAGAAATTTTCCTTCACCTTTTCATGCTTTTTAGCAGGCAGTTATTCATGCTGGTTTTGGAATTAATGGGCTGCACTTGTGGTCTCAGGATGGTCATATCTTCTGTAAAGATGATGACCACCTGCTATTACAGTCTACTGTAATACTCAACCTTCAGCGACTCTACATCTTTATTTAGCTGCCTCTCTGACGTGCTTGAGAGCACTCTGCTGCATGACTTGATCCACCTGCCCTCTGCAGATCTTGAATAGCCTCACTAGGATCCAAGCACACCTGCACTGGACTGAACTGGGCCTCACCCCTTAGCACTCTCAGCCACGTCCGTCTCCTCTGCCATGCAGTCCTTATATACCTTGCTTTACACACAGCCAAGAGCCAAGGGAACCCACAGATCTTTGAACTGGAGCTACAGTCTGCCAATAAATTGATTTGATTCGTAATGCTCTTCTGAAAACCAGATGAACATCCTTCTGATCTACTTTCAGTTCTGTGTGTCAGCACCCAGCATCCCATTTACCTGGACGGTTTACAGAGCTCTGCTCCCAACACCCTCTACTAAACTAATATTTTTTATTAAACACAAAACATGGCTGTATTTGGGAAAGTGTCTAACCACTGGCTGCCTACTTGTAAAGCCACCTGTTTAAATTATCTGAAAGGCTACTACTTCACCATATGTTGGAGCAGAGGATTATGTTGAATACATGTGTGGACAGACACTTGTATGGTCAAATTCCAGTCCTTAAAATCCTCAGATTATAGAATTAAGGTAGTATTACCATAAATTAATTTTTTTTCTGAAATATTTAGATCCCAGTTTTCTTTACTGTTCTCCCTCAAACATAAATTTTCCTGTTCAAAAAATGAAAAAAATGCCACTTATTTCAGAGATTGTCTATATATTCATCATACCACAATTCAGTTTGAATAGAAACAGACATGTATTTTGTGATTTCAAATAACAATGATTAATTTTTCCAAGTAATTATAATGCAAATGTACTTGCTGGAGGTGAAAGATTTCATTTCTTGAGTGGGTCAGGAAAAGATAAACACATGCAGTAAATCTACCCTGTTATTTGTGTTTTCAGCCTAAGTGCATGTGGATTGCTTGACCCAACCGATTACTACAAGAGAAAGAATGAAGTTGTTTCTGAGAAAGAAATGAAGTTGTTTTGAGCCAGATTTGAGAGGTACATTCAGCTTCAGTAAATCTTTAATTATTTCTCTGAGGAAGTTACCTTTTGGGGATTTTATTTTCTTGTAAAGATAATGGGTAAAGAATGAGGAATTGCATTTGATGTGGTTCTGTTTGGGGAAAAATCATGGAGTTATAGCTTTGTAGAATGGCCTGGGTTGGAAGGGACCTTAAAGATCATCCAGTTCCAGCCCCCTTGCCATGGACAGGGACACTTTCACTTGACCAGGTTGCTCAGAGCCCCATCCGACCTGGCCTTGAACAATTCTAGGAATACAACATCCACAACTTAAAGTGGGAAAATATAATTTATCCAGAAAACCAACAGTAAAATACTGTAGCCAAATTAATCTGCTTATAAACAGTATATAAGAAAGAAAGTGTTAAATATGTATGGGGACATAATCATCCCTGCTTTTGAAAAATATAGGAAAACACACATGTCATATTGTGAAAGTTGTGGAACAAAATTACAGGGAATTTAAATCACCTGTTTAATCCTGGGATCCAGCTCTGGGGGAAAAAATATCTGACTTAAAGCAGTCTTTCCAGGTTTCTCAATATCACAATACCATTGCTTTCTTACAGTGCCTTAGTCTCCATCAGAAAATGTACCTTTACCAGACTCCTGCTACATAAAACTGGTATTTATGTTTTGTAGTTTGTAGGGAAGTGTAACTGATGGAAAAGATGGAGCATCTCTTGCCTCTCCCAACCATTTCCTCTCTCCCCTCTCCACCCACCCCCACTCCAGTGATAAAACTTGTTTGCTAACAATATCAGCTTTAAAATGCTCAGGAACAGAACCTCTTCCTGCTGGCTCTTGCACTCCAACTCCAGACGTGGCTGAGCCTCTTCAGCTATGCTGCCACAGCTCTCAGGGCAGAGAACTCATAGATGAGATGAGGGAGCTAGTCCAGATTATTTTTGTTTCATTCATTGGTTTTAGGCTTGATTTGGACCTGTTCCTCATTTAGCTCATGCAACTGCCAAAACCTTGATCTGTCAGCCCATTCTGCTTCTTAGCACATTTTGGAAATTGTAGAACAGGGACAATGCTTAATGGGAAAGAATGAAATAGAGAGAGAAATACCTTCAAACAGCATTTCTGGAGAGACTAAATATCATGGGAATGGACCAAAGAGTTAACTTTGTGTTATCTTCTAGAGCTACAGCTGACTCCTTAGGATGGCAGAGTGGGTAACAGAATAATTAGAAAACAGATATTTTCTTTATGGCCTTGGAAAAATAACCAGCCAAGCTAATTAAAATAAATCCCTGTTCCTCCTCTTCTCTTCCTTTTTCTTCCCCTCAAAATACATCCTCAGAAGTGTCCCAGTTGCAAGCAAGCCTTTTAGGGTAACTTCCTTCCTCTTCATCCCTTTTGTCTGGAGTTAAGGCAAGAAATGAGAATGAGCCTTTCACCCTTAAAACGTCACCTCAGTAATGGTTGCTATCACCAAAACAAATCATTCTGATATATTTCATATGCTTATCTTCTTAGAAAATAATTTCAGATGAAAACATTATTCATGCTACTTAAATAGAGGATATGGTTAAAAAAAGAGCTTTTTCAGTTTTACTGAAGTCAAAAGGAGTCATGTACCATTGATTTTCTCGACTGCAAGCAGCAATGAAATTATATTCATAGCTTATCTTTTATTTTTGACATAAGAGGAGAAATACTGGTGCTGCAAATAGCTCTGAAAACACATGAGATGTGAAAATATGCAATTAAATCTCTTTGAAGTGTCTGGTAATGACAATGAAACAACTTCTGCAGTAATATAAAATCTAGCATTGGTCCTTATATGTTCTAAGACCCCTTGAAAAGCATTTATCTATGTAAGTTGGTGAATCACAGCCTCACTGAATGTTGCATATCACCAGAATGGTCCTAGATCATTTCAATGGACCATAAGAGTATTAATGCTTAATAAATTTAAAATAAATTTAAATTTATAATTTTGAATTCAGAAAAATATTCTTAATTATAAAGAGAAATTAAGACAATGATTAATTTTAAGTCAGCAACAATACATACTCATTAATATGGCATTTGGCATGCCTGGCCATCAAAAACCAGGGTTCTTGAATGTGAGAGAGATAACAGGAAAGGAAACATGAAAACCTAATACATAAAATATGAAGACACTTCTGAGTGAATAGGTTCAGAATTTATTTTTGAAATGCATTAGAAAAACATCACAAAATCAGACTCATAGAAAAGAATAAATACAGTCGTAATTTTTCTAATGAAGGTCACTTTACATTTTAGATGATTAATTTTATATTTCCTCTTCAAAATACACACAAATTTATTTTGTTTTAATTCTAAAACACCAGTGCCAGGATAAATCTATTTATTAGATTTTCTTTTAGGCAAGAATAGGGCAATGATATTATTTTTTTTTTCAGTCAAACTAATACAAAACCTGAAAAGCATAATTAAAAACATATTTGTAAAATGAAAATTATTACAAATTTCTGATGAAAATCACATTTGAAGGTAATAAAAACATCATTTCTTTAAGATTATTTATGAAACATATTATTATTTTGTATTTCACTTAGATGCAGTTGAACATGAAAGTGTAACTTCAAAAATGTTTTGATTCTTGCAGCTATGAACAGAGACAAAAGTCTATATGGAAAGTTCTGAGTGAACATAAGTCTAAAAGGTAATTCTTTTTTTTTTTTTCCTTTTCATCTAGATCACCAGAATGTGACATAACCAATATTTTAAGTGCTTTATGGCCTTAAAATATTACACTCATTGCTTTCTGTCATCTTCGGATTTTCTTGTAGTAATAGTTTCCTAAAGGAAAAAAGGGAATGTGATATTTGTACTTGCTACAGTCATTATCATTAAAAATTCAAAAGTGCTATCAAATTCTTCACAGTTTGCAATTGTTTTGTATTCAGAATACATGGAGAAAGATCAGCTCAGGTGACATTTACTGGATCTCTAGTTAATAATTGGTTTTTTGATATATGACTACCAGACTTAAAATGCTACAGCCTTCCATGAAGGCTGTGTTGAAACTGTAATGAAATGGTGTTATTATTGTGGCAACAGCATGAAAAATTTAGGGTCAGACCTAGAGGATCAGCTTTGGTACGTGAAATGAAATTAAAATGGGAGTCACACAAATGCATTTTTTATATGCAGTTATCAATTTCATTTTGATATCTACTTTTGCACTACCCAGACATATAAATTCATGTGTTCATGCACAATGCACAGTTTCAGGAGCTAGACCTTAAACCTTTCTACCCTGTTGAACATCTGCTATGATGCTTCCCTGAGTCAGGGAGATATCGGAGGATTCTGAGCAGCCACCGCTGTTGAGAACATGCAATAACCTCTGCACATGCATACCAACACTGCATCCAGGACAAGCTAGGCAGACTAGAAGTGGCAGAAAGGTCTGCCTGCTGTTCACATCATAGTTTTGTGACTGTCTGATTCCACTTCCCCTCCACCTGCCCCAGGGCAGGAGAATCAGTCTGTACTCTCTGTTCATGCTGTTCAGACCTGCTACTGTAGCTCCTGGTGAGAGCGGTCTGAGAAGGATGTAGAGAAAACAAAGTAGGAACCTTTCTACTTCTGTGTGAAGCTGTCTTATGCCATCAATATCAGATTTATGGGGAAATAATGAAAGGCAGAGGAGTTACCATTCTGTGTTATGGAATTTAGGGGCACTGATCCAGGAGAAAGTAGCCCTGGTTTTCAGCTTCTAAATTCAAGAACATGTCTGTTTTTATCTTGAGATTTATATAAGTACATTAAATATTCTGAGAATACAGTCTTTGCTCAGCTTGAGAACTTTAATTGAAAGAAAAACCTAGGTACTGATTCTTTAGAAACCCTTCTTTGAAAGCACGCAGGCTCTTACCCATAATACGTGACTACAGTAGGGAGATGCCCAAACAGTTATTCACATGAACTAACATTTAGAGGCAACGTAATTCTTGTATTGCCGAGAAACTTAACTGTGGTTCCTTCAGGCAGAGATAAGATCAAAAAACTAATTTTAGATGCTGCAATGCCATTGTTGTAAGGGTTTATGTAAATTCTTAGGATTACAAATCTTCAGGTTCAGGCTCAGATGCAGTGTCTAAATTGTAGGTGCTCAACTGGAACAGTATCATGCAGATCCGTAAAGGGCAAACAAAACCAACAAATATTGTCCTCAGCTTTATGTTTATGTAAATGACTATGTGAGTATAACCACAACATGCTCCAGAACATGAAAATTAGCCATAGTGCTGAGGAGAAGTGCAGTTAAGGGTTCCTGTCCTCCCACCTCCTGGTTGGACTCTGGGCACACACACAGACAAATTACGGTTGCCTCCTGTGTAGGTGACTACACCTGGGGGGAAAGCATCTAGCCTTCATTTAGCCCATTTGTTCAAAGATGAGAGAATTTGGCTTAGTGCTGTTAACTGCAATCCTAAAAGAACCAAAGAAGCTGCATGTAGCAGGTACTGTCTCTTATACTAATTACAATACATGGTAATATAGGCAACTTTTGGAAAAGATAAGAAGAATTAGCCTTAAACTGACATCGGTAGAGACTATTTTAGTGTCAGTAAGAAGACTAACAGTAAATCTGCAGTCTCCTTGTTTCTTTTTTGGGTTACCTCTTTGTGATTTGTTTTACAAACACCGGAGTAATGCAATTAATAATCTTGTCAGAAAACAAAACAGATCAATAATAATTCATAACAAAACCAACGTTTTTCCTTTCAAAGGCATTTTAACATTTGAATATCAGTAGAGCTCTGCTTTCTAGAATACAAAATCTGCATTCAAATACTTGATTATTCATAATGTATATCTTTATGGCTTTACAAAGAGTTGACATAAGCTCTTCATGGTTACAGTATAAAACAATTTGATACAAAATATTCCTTTTAGGGATAACCAACTTTTAAAATAAGTAAATATATCAGTCCTAAGCAACTAAATTTTACCTTTCCAGGAAAGAGGTGTGGAAGAGCATAGATGACATGGAAGAGTATCATCTTTTTATTGTGCTTTATTAATGTGACAGCTGAGCAAGGAGCTATGCAGTATTATCACAGCTGAGTACCACCTTAAGTTTTACCAAAATGTTGTATTTTATAGTGTCAGCATTTCCTATTATGATTTCAGCTCTGGATGTTCAATGTTTTTAACAATACTTCATCTCATTCAGTATAATTATTGATGGTCTTATACTTTCATGGCAAACCACTTACTGCACTGAAAGGCAGAAACAACTACATTGTAAGATACTGCCCATTGAATACTAAGTGATAGACCTTAAGACATCAAAGATCGTTTGATCCCATGAATTTTTAACAAATATCTTCAATTTTCTCTAAAGAATTGAGAACTTGTCTTCACCAACACTTAGGAGGGAAAGAAATGTGTAGAAAACACTTGTCTACCCACCCAATGAACATTTTACCTATTTAATTGTTTAGTAGGCTGCATCCCACACTCATTTTGATGCTCTTTTATCTTTTTTTTTTCCCCTCAATATTAGTATTCTTTTCCTGCTTCAATTCTAGAAGCACTGAAACAAATGAATTTACATGGCTTTTCTGATGCCATCATATGATCCTTCTATATTACTGAAATGTTTCAAAATAACTGCTGGACATCACAGATAAAAATGCATTAGGCTGGTCATACTGGCTGAAAGTTTTAGGAATTCCCTGTGAATTCAAGTAATTTCAGTGTGTTGGAACTGGATTTATACTTAAGCATATAAAGTATTTATATATATAATTTCTTAAATTCAGATAATCTTTTTAATATATGAAAAAGTCTAAATGGTTAAGAAGATAAGAATTTTTTTCACTGTTCTACCAGAACACTAGCTACGTGCTTCATGTGTACCCTGAAGTGATTCAAGTCAGTCATCATGTAACTTTCCTTAAAAGTCATTAAATCATAAAAAACTACCAAAACATTCATGAAAGAAGGTATGTGAAAATATGCAGAAAGCATATTACAGTGCAAGTCTTGCTAAACTGCAGGTACTATTCAATGTAAATTTTGTCATTGGAGAAAATATTCTACAACAGGTTTTACTATCTGTCAAGACTTCTTCTTTTAGACTTTGGAAGAAACAGAAATAAGCACACTGTTTTCAATAAACTTCATTAAACTCTTAATTTTGCAAATGCAGAAAGCACCTCTGAAGGTTTTTGGAAAGTGCTGGGCATGAAAGAAGAACTCTGTGAATACATGTGGAATTGATCTAAATAAAATTAAATGTATAAATCTACCTCTGTCTCTGGATTTTAAAACAGGAGGTAACAAGAACTAGTTCAAATCAGAGGAATCTGATAGCATGAGACAATAATTCACAACTTGTAATATTTTGAGTCACGAGCAAAGAAAAATTATTTTAGTTTTGTATAAAGTACTGCACAATCCTACATTGAATGTAAATCTGGGAAAAAAATTTTCGAAGGGTTTTTTTGCTGATGTTCTCTACTCAGAGGTGATTTCCACCACTGAGATCTATGGATTAAATAAATTATGACAGAAGAAAAATTGCTAAATCTTAAAAGTAAGTATAAATTAATTTTGTACCAAGTTCATTCTTCACAAATCATACGGTGATTTATATGCCTAAGTTCCTATTTAATAATTTCCTATAACAATAATTTAACTAAAAAGCACAACCTAAATTATAAATTGAACTTTAATCTATGTGATGCTCGTTGGTCATGAAAATAAATCCACTCTTATTCTTGGAAAGTTTGTCATCAATTTCTTCAAAAATATTTTTTAAATTAAGGCTTTAATATAATTATTTTTAAGGAAATTTCCCAATCTGAGAATTCAGGATCTCTGGCAGTCAAACTCCCAACGCCAGAGACTTCCACTGCTGGGGCCGATCCCCCTCCACAGCAGGTGGCTCCAGTGACCAGAGGGGTCCTCCCTTGACTCCCCACATACCCCACTCACACAGTCAGACCAGGTTTCCTGACTGCATCGACCCCAGGTTTCCCACAGCAGAGTCTCAGAAGTCTTGCTCCGTAAAACAATTTACTCACAGCACAGTAACACAGAAAGCCCGAGCTGGTGCCTCTGTGGAGGGACCCCAACAAAAGTATCCCCAGGCTTTCCCACCTTCACAGCCTAAAGGTGCCAAAGTCTCACTCTTGCTCCCGAGTCCTCTGCTCCTTCTGTGTCTCCCAGTATCCATGCACCTGGCTCGCACCACCAGTTTTTGTGCCTTTTGTTAACCAAACATAGGCACTTCATGGCCTCTTGTCTCAGGCTCCCACCTGAGCTCAAACTGCAACTCTAACAGAGCTACCTGCACCAGATGTACTCCTCAACACTGAAAAGATTAGAGATGTATGAAGATAGGGAATATTTTTACTGTAATTTATGTAAAGTCAATGCATATTTTGGCTATACAGACAAGTATTTTAGGTCTCATACCCAGCACCAATTGCCTGGGTTATAGAAGAAACTTTTCTATAAGCAAGTTTATTCTGTTTTTCCAGTAATGGAGTTTCTTTGCTTCCTGTGAATCAGTGAATATTTAGAGAAAATACTTGATGTAGTATTTCCAGTGGTAAATCTCCAAAATCAATGGAATAAATTTAGGCATGAATTTGACCCAGTGAGTTTTATTGATCCACTGAAGGTATTGACCTAACAGAATAGTGCAGTCTTCCTTTGACTGGATATTTAATAAAGCACCAAAATTTGCTTCAATATTGAATACCAATTTGAGTTGATAGTTTGGATCATGGGTTATTGATTTTAAACAGTGTATGTTACTGATTAAATCTGAAGGTTTTGAGCAACAGCAGTGCATGTAAGATCATAGGATAACTCATGTTGAGAGAATTCAAGAGACGTCATTGTCTGACTGCCTGTTCAAGTGGTGGGATCAGACAAGGTTGCTTAAGCCTTATCAAGTGAGATCACAAAAATCTCCAATGATGGGAATTGCTCATCTTCTTTGAGCAAACTTACCTCCTGCTATGGGTAAGCAGAGGAATTTTTAAAATTTATATCCAGCCGGATTCTCTGTTGTTCCACTTTTGGTCATGACTGTTGTATGGTCCTTCATGAACCCCACATACAGTAAGGCACCAAACTGGATGCAACACTCTAGGGGTGCTCTAATAAGTGCTGCGTGGAGAGGCACAATCCCTTCCTTCAGCATGCTCAGTGTACTTGTGCTTCCCCTCACTGTCACAGCCAAAGGGCCTGGTGGCCCTTTCTGCTGTCCATGTGCTGCTGGCTCTCCAGCACCCCCATCGCCTCTCCCACAGAGCTGCTTCAGCCCAGCAGCCCAACACACTTTGCCTACACACTGCTGCAAGAAATTATTCCTTCTCAGGTATAACAGGTATATTGCCCATTGGCTGACAGTAATTCAAGATTGGCATAGAGAAGGAATCTGATAATTTTGTCTTTTTTTTGACTTTGTTGCTCCTCAATCTTTCTTCCTTCCATTCTTTGCGTCTGTTTCTTCTTGATTTATTTGGCCAAAATACTATTTTAGTATTTATTCTCCTATTCAGTTTTTATTTGGATTTTCTTTCACTCTGAAATGAATTATAATCAAGTAACCATTTCATGAATTGCATGTATTTGAGTACATATATATGCACGTACCTGTAACTGGTATGATCCTTGTTGTCAAAATGTACAAGGAAAAAACTAATAGATTTTTTTTTTTTTAGTACTCTTAGAGACCTGAGCAGGGTGCAAACTAATGAAAATCTTGAGGTGGTGGGACTTCTGGGAGCAAGGAATATGCCTGTGGAGCTCCAAAATATACACAAGAAATCATTAAAAGCTGTAGGTTTGTTATGCTTGGATACCTAGATTAGAAATCATTTTATGTCTGAACCTCCTCTGGTACTCTCAAGGTTCCTGAAATCTGAAAGAAAAGTGTTGAAAACCACATGATAACTCAGATGAAAAGCTCTGACACTGAGATTCCATCCTCTGCTATTGTAAAGGACGCTTTATTACTGGCTATCACAAATATCTGATGTACTCTCCTGTTTTCATGAGCTAATTTCCTTTGTGCTTTCTCTTTAAAGTCATTTTTGTTAAGTATCCTGTCTTGGCTTTAATTTTTGTTATAAAAGTTTCAAGTTTTTTAGTTCTAGAATTTATCCCAAATACATCAAAATATTATTTGAATAATATGGCATTTTCTGCTGCTAAGGGGGACAGAACAGATTCCACACACTTGCACATAAAAGCAGAGTTTGGTCCTAAATTTTCTTGACAGGGAAGCCTGGATGACCTGGGGTAGGTTTTAACAGAAATACCCCAATTTCTGCAGGCATGTGTGCTAATCTGAGTTTGAGTCATATCTTCTTATCCTTCTCAAGTTGAAAAGAAATAACCAGTATCAATAAATAGGATTTTAACTGTAGAAAATCTAATCAGATTGCAAGAAATGGAAAAACTAAAATATTTTATGCTAAATCTTTTGCACATCATTTTACTTCCACCAGAGCACTGAAATTACTCTCAGTTCACACTACTATAGCATTTTTTTTTTGCCAATATTTCTTCTGCCATTCAATGTTGCCTGGAAATGTATATGTTCCTGTATCAAAGGAAAATATACTCTATAATATTTACATTTACTAAACCTCACCATTGGGCAAATTAGTCAGTTTCTATTCACATTTTTGAAAGCTTTGGTTCCTATTTGGTGACTCAAAATTATATTCAGCGGTGCTAAATATCAATAGTAACATCAAGAGGAAAAAATATTTCTTTATTCTGAAACAGCTTTCACCTCCATCTGAAATAAGTACATTTTTGTTAGTGGGTTATTTTTTTCTGAACAGAAACATCTAATGGAAGAAAATACTATTGGAAGAAAGCTTCTCATTAAGCAGAGGAGTTTTTTTCTTAGACAGTATTTTGAGTAGTCATGATTTTCAGTTCAGTTCTAAATTATGAAAACTGCTTCAGTTTCCAAACTTCCTTGCAAAAAATACTGAGTAGTGTAATAGCAATTTGGTTATTACTCTGTAAGAATACTGGAATAGCACTGAAATGAACTACGCAATTTATGTCCTTTTTATATCTACACCTAGTAGTCTGTTCTGGCAGACTAGGATAATATTTATGCTCACAAAGAGTTAATTAGTTAATGGGCTGTCTCTAGTTTCCAAAATCGTCGTTGATTCATGTAGATAAAATTACTTTCTGTTAACCCCACATTATCCATATGAATATAGCCATGCCTGAATCCCATTCTTGTGATCTTCACATTCTTTTGCTGTGTCTAATTCTGGATTTCTCATGCCAAATAATCTCTTCTTTTCTTTTTTTTTTTTCTTTCTTTATTCCCAAAAGAATGCCAACTTCATATTAGACTGGTGAGAGGAAAAAATATGCTTAAACTTCATTGCTGCAATGCTATACAGGAAATAGATTTCTGTCTGTTTCCTAGAGTTGAGCAATACGAATGTGAATGGAAAGAGAGGACAGACAAAACAGTTTTAACATTTGTGTTCCTAACAGACCTTATCAACAGGAGCTTGTAGTCTCTTGGGATTGCAACAGAACAGGATTTTTCAAAACCCCTAAACAACATCTTATGATTATTCTTGTAAGTATCCACAGTAAGTTAATCGCTGACTTCAATGGGACCAGAGATAGTCAACTTTGTTGGACACCTTTGGAAATTATATCATAATTAAATAATTTACTAAAAAGCTGTGGCTCTTGTGATGGAACAGCTTTTGCTTTGATTTTTTGTTTTTTGGTTTGGGTTTTTTTTTTTTTAAGAGAAAAAAAAATGGAGCAAATAACCAACCTCTGAGTACCAAAGAAGAAATTTAATTTTTACATTTTTCTGTCCTTCCCTGTGGAGGGGAAAAGCCAGCTATGCAAAGATCCTAGTTCCTATTCTCCCTCAGGGAAAAGCAGTTATCAAACAAAGACTGTGTTTCAAAGCAATCCTTTCGGCAGATATTGATGCCTCTCTCATCCTCTCATCTAGTCCTGTTTTAGTCACATCCCTGTCTTCCCTAGGCACAATGTCAGGACAAGGGCTATTGGCATAGGTTAAGATGGCAGATGCAACGAGTGAGAGCAAAGAATAAAAAAACATAACACGCAAAAAGAAGAGCTGTGTTAGATGGAGATTAAAAACAATTCATAACATATTGACCTAATGTATTCTAAGAAGACCATCTTGGTCTACATAATTTCTTTTAATTATTTGCATTTTTTCTGTCTAAAATTGTAACTATAAAATACTGGAATGCTTTTTCAAATCTTATTTCACATACCAATTTCCAGTCCCTGGACAGGAAGTTGTTAACAAAGCTTAATCAGACAGTGACCTATTTGCTACAGAATTAGGAGAATCAAAGGCAATATTTCAAAACTCAGTTAATAAGTTCCTCATTCCCTTGTGACAGTCCCTTCAACAGAAAAGAAAAGGATTGTTTTGGTTGTTTTCTTGGTTACTTTTTGTTGTTGTTGTTAAATTCTCTCTTAGCACACATTAGCATGTATATCATGATTACTGAATTGAATATCTCAGGCTAGGGCTCACAAGTTCTTACATTTTCTCATCATTTTATTTGTAGTTTTATTTGAAGTTAGTTTGGTCTGCTTTGATCTATAAATTCGTACAGATGTCCAGACATATGTCCAACATTTACCAGTTATAGGAACAACATCCAAAGGACTAAACTATCTGCCTCATATATTATGTAGGTGAAAGACTGAAGTTATAGATACTGTGCAAAATCTTGGCCTTGAAATCATTCTGAATATGTGAGGGACGTTTTACTAGCACATATGATAATGGTAACAGGTATGGTAATTGTAAGCTTTTGAAAGCTTCCCACAATTACCTATTCTTTGATAGGCTTGTGGTAACAATTTTTTTCAAACCTTGTGATGGACTTTTCAACATAGTCACTTACATGACAGGTAAATTACTGGAAACATGTTCCTACACATGTATCTACCATTATCAATCCAATATCAACAATGTAAACATATTGAAGAAAGTAGGATAAATCATTTGATCCATAATGCTAAAAATAAACCTTCTCATGGCACATTTTAAAATCTGCTCCAAAACTGTGAAGGAAGAAGAATAATAAAGAGGGTGGGGAGCTTCAGTATTTATTTTTGTTATACATGTTTATATCTAGTTTTTAGTTGCTCTGAGGGACAGGGAAAGAATGAAAACAAGTTTTTCATAAGCTGCTGTAGGAAAGTAAGAAATTGAATTGGTGCACATCTGTACCAAATTTTTGAAGCTTCTAGATTCTGAAACCAAAGCCTATCTGGAGACTTTGTGAGGACTAAAAAGTCCAAAGGGAAATGCTCTTTGCTACAGAAGATAAAGTCTGGTGCAAGGTGATGCTGGTGTAAGCTGACCTTATAGCTGCTGAAGTAAGGCTGATGTGTTGTGAGAGCTGTAAAAACCTAGCTGCAGCAAACCCATGCTACTGGTAATTTGAAGAGACAGGAACCACTACTTTGCTTTGTTATTTTCTTTCCTTCAAAAAACCTTTATTTCCCTTTATTTGGAGTCTCTTTGCCCTTTTTTTTGGTCTCAGCTGGTGCTCAAGACCTGTCCTAGCACCTATGAAACCACCTATCAGAGCAGCAAGGTATGTATGCTGATTGGAAGGGGTTAATGCATCTGAGAATTTTCTAAAAGACCCTTTGTTCCAAATCAGATTATGTCATTAGCAGAGGAGATTGTATTGAATTATGGCATCATATTTGTAAGGGAAGGTTTGAACTCAGAACTTGGAAAACAGTTTCATGCTATTCTGAAAACAACGGCTTAGGACCAGCAACAGGAAATTAACACAAATAAAACTAATTGATATATAACAAATGATGAATATCCACATTTTTAATTTGGACTACCACTTTTAAATGGGAAACGTGGAACCTTCTTGTTTGCTGCACTGGGCTCCTTAGCACTATTTCAACTTGCTGAACTATAACATAACAAAGAAACAAACAAAAGAGATTGCTTTTCAGATGAAAAAATTTAAAAAAAAAGGAAAGAGACAAAGATAGAAAAAAATACACCTGAAAAATGTCATTTCAGACACTAAGATTTCTGTAAAGAAGTCCAAAATATGACTTAGAGTGTTAAAAGGAAAATACAACAGAGAATCAAGACCTCATGCATGTATTCAGCTCTTCATTATTCAGTAAGTTGAAATACTCCTGACCCCAAATGATGAAGGTATGGAGGTCACTGCAGAAACTCTCCAGTTCTTCATAATGAGTCAGTTCAGGGTCAGCTGAGCTTATTAACTGTGGCTCAGCACCTTCCTTGCTATGCTCAGCATGGCCGCTCTGAAACCTCAGTGAGGATCCTTGCTCTGCCCCCGAGTACTCCAGCAGCAGAGCTTATTAGGTTGAGCAGAGGAGTAGCCTGGACCCGGGTTTCCCACAGGGCTAAGCCAGTCTGATAACCTGCCAGCAACTGAGGATCAGCGGGTCTGTGTAGTTGGCATGTCTAGAGATAATAAGTCTGCCTGAACTTGGTGTCCTTCCAAGCAATATAACTGAAATGTCTCTGAAGCACAGAAACATTCTACCTATTAAAAAAAAAAAAAGAGAGGACATGCTGCCTTTATCAGCAGTACATCCATGTTTGTGTGGTGTTTATCTTATCAAATAGTACAGGCTGGCCCAAGGAGTCCTTGTAGCTTGAGAATGGCTAAGAAAAGGTATCAAAATTGAGTAATTTCTTTATGTCTCTGAATAGAAAAGCTTTCATATGCAGAGTGATACATTATAAACAATTGGGCCCATTCTAGAAAATGTTTTTAAAAACATTTCTCTGCAGAACAGAGATTAAGCATATGCCTAAATTAAATTTGTTCTGATAAAATGCCCCAAAGTGGAGCACTTTCTTCATTAGGATTTAAATATTGAACATAGAATAACAGGATCACAGAATCCTTAAGGTTGGAATACACCTCTAGGATCATCAAGTCCAACCATTACCCTTGTACTGATGTGTTCACCACACATAAACTGTATCACCAAGTGACACAGCCACATGGCCTCATGTTTCAAGATCTGTTAAAATTCAGCCAGTGAAACATGATGCTGTCCCATTTCAATTCTTCACCTATCATTTAAGAAGAATCATAGCATCCTTTACAAATAATGACACATCATCTAAAATATATGCAAGTTGTGATGACTTACTGGGAATAAGTCAGGGACTCCTGAGGTAAAAGAAGCCATCAGAAGAATATCTCAAAGGAGTTAAGGGGTGTTCCTCTAGGAAGGCTGACAGCCTAGCAGAGTGCCTTTACAGCAAAGCATGCAGGAACAAACAGGAGGAGCTGGAGGCCTATGCATGCTGCTAGAAAGCCACGACCTTGTTGCCATTACTAAAACTTGGGAGTATGAAGAATTGTCTCTGAAGAGTAGCCAGGAGCAGATCTAAAGCCTGTGTGTAAGAATCAGAGGCTGAAGCAACATCGGGAACCTCATGGTTGGTGTCTACTACAGCCACCTGATCAAGGGGAGCCTTTTGATGGAGCTGTCTTGCTCCAGCTACAGGAGCAAGGCTTGTGTCCTGCTGGGGGCCTTCAACCGCTCCAACATCTGCTGGGAAATTATGCCAGCTAGCTGTAGGAAGTCCAGGAGACTGGAATGCATGGAGGATAACTTCTTGAGCCAGACAATAGATAACCCTACCAGAGGGGATGTAATACTGGGTCTGAAAGTCACCAACGTAAACAAGCTAATCAAGGACATCAAGGCTGGAGACAGCCTGGGCTGCAGTGAACATGCATTGGTGGAGTTCACAGTCCTGAGGGATATGGGTCAGGTAAGTAGTAAAGTTAGGCTCCTGAACTTTAAGAGAGAAGACCTGCAGGTCTTCAAGGAGCCTATCAATGCTGAAACCTTAACACTTGACTTCTTTAGTGCAGTTGACATATTTGGGTTTGTTTTCTGAAGAGCTTTCCATACTGTTCTAGCTTAAGGAGGAAAGTTTTGGATACATCCTAAAGCATGACTTCCAGGAAAAGTCAGAAATAACTCTCTCATTTACAAAATTCCTTTGAAATAAGTTTACACCATAGAAAGAAGATTTTTAAACAGTCAGTTAATTCAGGACAAGAGTTTCCTCTTAATGCATCAAGACATTGGAAAAAGGCAGCCCAAAGCAAGATGCTTTGTACTTTACCATTCACATAAAACTTTCAGTCCTGTTTCTCAAGCATTCTGTTTGGGATTTTTTTATTAGTACTATCATACCTAAAAAGCAAAATATCATATATCCTCAGATAGTATTGCATTATAATTTTTCACATGGATAGAGTAAAACAAATTCAAAATCACGCTTCTAGGTGCTTCCTTATATATCAAGATATAAGAGGATTATATAGCAAGCATTAGCAGAGAATCTGTCAGGTAAAATGTCAGACAACAACAATATCACCTTTGAAAGATGCAAGATTTCTCAAAACAGCTGATATATGGCAGCATTTAGTATAGTGAGCATGCAGCATTTAATGTAAAGAGCACACAAAGTGTTTGCTGGCTTAGCATTTGTCTCTGCATGAGAAATCACCTAAAGGGCCAAAAATCTTTGTGTATGACTATCAGAAAGAATCTTTAGCTCTGGAAAGGAGATAGCAACAAGTCTATGTCTTATGAGTAGCACAAAACTGCTCCGGAGTAAAAACTGTATACAGTACGTAAAGCCCTGAGAGTAAAATAAGAAAACACTCAATACCTGACTGAATGTATCTTCAGCATGCTTATCTAAGAAATTGTTGTAAATTCTAGAATTTCTGAAGCTTTAGAATGCAGCTGAACTACAATAATTCCTTTCCTCCAAGAATTCTGTATTTTTGGAAAAAAACCCCCAAAATTATTCTTGAAAGAAACTGTTAAAGAGTACTGAGTGGATGGGTGATTAAGGTGTTCACTAGACATAATGGAGAAATTCTCAGAACCTATTTTACTCAGTTAAGAGCAGTATTTCTCAGATTGAATCAATGAAACAGGAAGAAAAGGAAAAGGACATGTGAATGTCCAAAGCAAAATGTAACTTTATATTAAGAACGAATTTTCATCTTCCTTTCAGAACTTAAGTTAGAAAACCTTTCCCTAATGATCAATAAGTAAATGATCAAAGTCCAACAAGTCCAAAAATAAAGTGAGATTTAGTTAAATAGGAGTTTTATGTAGAAAAAGGCCTCAGTTTTTCTTCGGACAGCACTATCATAAATGATCCTCCAAGTCATGTGGTTTATGCTACACAAAACTGTTTTGATTCTCAAGGCATCAGTAACTAGTATGAATTCAAACCATATATGAATATTAAACAGGGGGAATACTTGGGTGAATGCTGCTTTTTTTTCCCTTTTTTTTCCCTTTTTTTTTTCTTTCAATTAATTTCCTTTTTAGATAGCTTTGTGATGTCTGAGTCTAAAATTATTAGTTGAAATAAGATATGAAAGCAGAGTCATTGCATCTAGTAATAACTCTGCCTTCCAGCTCTTTCGGCAAATGCAAAAAAATTGCAGCATGAATTAAATCTAGGCTGTTCCCTCCATAACTGTAAATTAAACAGTTCTGACAAAGTGCAGATACCAAAACCACTGACAAAGCAAATTCTGGGCAGATATCACATACTACCAGCTCTGCCAAAATGAATATGAACAAAGATGCTTATGCTAATTTATGTAGAAGATTAAACCTAAGCAACTACAGAAAGATTAGGAATTAAAGTGTTAAGATGAAGTCCAAACTTATTTCTAAAATGGTGGGTGTTCTGCACATTCTAAGATCTTAGGCTTTTGTTAACAATTTTCTGATTTATCGATTGTTGTCCAAAGAGTCAGTTGAAGAAAAAGGTAGCTGCCCTCATGAATACTAAAACAAAGGACAAGGAGTGATAGTGTAAATCTATGACTGGTTAACAAACCAATTTGCCTTACTTTAGATGCAAACTAATGAAAAAATAGGTAAGTACAAGTCTTGGGAACCACCTATTGCTTTAAAGTTGATTCCTCCCTGCTGAGGAGGGAGAGAGAAAAAAACCCTCTAAATTCATTCTCAATTTAAAGTGAAAGAGAGCAACTCTTTTCTTCTTTTCTTTCCCACTAAAATCATTGATCTCATTCCTACATAACTGGGTACTTCATTATGACAGCATTCTAGGACATTATTGTATTATGATTTAGACAATCCAGGAGGGCTAGAGAACAAAGGATATTAGAAAGGCGTAAACAAGGAATAGTCAAAGAATGGAATTTCCGTATGGGAATGGAATTTCCATATGGCCTTGGCACTGTTTATGAGCAACATGGGGGAAGATGCAAATGCAAAGGCATTGAGAAATAGGTACACCTGTGGGAAGGCAGAGTGATGAGTAGTAGAGAAGTGGACAAAGTCTCTGGAGTTCATAACAGGTCATATTGTCACTGCAAAGCACAAGGGCTTAGTTACCTGTTACTGCATGATAACTGCTGGCATCTTATCTATCTGCTTCCACATGGAGCGTTCATTTACAGAGCACTTCAGTTCACAGAGATGGATTGCTGCTTAGTTAGGGTTTAGCAGCAACTTTCTCAGCAGGAGATGTATTTGACCTATCCAACTCCTCACATGCAGCCAAAAGATTAAGACTTTCCATAGATGTAGTAAATCTCACCTGTAGCTGCAATTTGCATCAGTATTTCCATTCATTCTCTGCTTTAATCTTTAGCCAAACACTGTTCTCTGATTTAGGGAAAGCAAACTATTTTCAGTTCACCTCTGAAGTTATACACAGTATTAAATTTCCTCCTTGACTTGAATGGAGTCCACAGTATTACTATATTTTGTGAAATGCCTTCCTGTCAGTGTGTTTCTCAGACACTAGTTTTCCCCAAAGGCACAATGATTAATTATTTGATGCTCTGCCTGTACTGCAGACATGTAAAGGAAGTCAGAAACTTTTAGCACTTTCATTCTAAGATTAATAAGAGACACTAAAAGTAACAGGATGAGAGTATATATCCATTTGGATTTAGAATATATAAAATATTATGAAGAATTTTACTGTCAAGGAGTATTAATTACAATAAAGGAAGCAAATATAGGCAATTGGAAAGGTTTAGTTAAAAAAGGGGCATGGTGAGTAAAAGGACAGACTTTCTGTCAGTTATGTCATGATATTTCCAGTGTGGAAAAATGTATATCAATGTCCTGTCTGCTCAGAAGAGATAGCATGATACTTTTGATTCAAGAGAAAAAAAAAAGATCTGATGAGACTATAAGGAGAGAAAGTTGGTAACAGCCAAATAAAGACAGAACTGGAGGCTCAAGAAATGCTCGGCCTTTAATTTGTCTCTGCAACTTAACAATAGCTCATAAATGATAGGGTTCGGCCTCAAGTCTGGATAAGAAATAAAAACCCTCAAGGAATTTCTGTAACCATAACCTTCCTGGAAGTAGGTAACAGGCAAAGTTGCTCTGTTATGGGATGAAGAATCATGCTGTCTCATTTAGATCACTAGCATTAAGAAAAGGAAGGGGCAAGAACACTGACAGAGGAAAGAGTCTAAGACTACAGCTGGGGTGCTGGAGGGCTACTGGGAAGGAATGCTCTTGGCTGCACAAAAAATGAAACAACAGTGAGTTTTTCTGCCCACACCTGCCACTGGTGTTGTCAGGATTGCTGTGTTAATGCATGGAGTTTTCTACTTTTTGCCATTAGAAGAGAACACTGCTGTGTTAAACAATATGCAGGATTCCAGCTGCAAAGAGAGTAGAACGTTAGGAAGACTTGGAATAAGCATGCTGTCTTTGGCTAAATTTGAATTGCTTTTAATACAAGAAGTATGTGTGTGTGTGTGTGTGTGTATTGTTTTGGAGCGCTAAGCAAAGTGCCTTCTAAGAGCTAAAACACTTCGTGAAATTTTTATGGTAAAGCATCTTCTCCCTTGCTGTCCAGCTGAAGAACAGTGTGCAGATGCATAAGATGGCTCTGCAGAATTCTCATAGGAGGACGTGGCTGAGTTGAAGAGAAATCTATTACCTACTATAGGCAAAACAATTTTTGTCTGCCTTTGAATTTCTGTGTTCTGGTAAGAACTAGAATGGTCACAATAACAGCTCTGAATATAGCTGTGAAATAGTTAATAAGAAAATTGTTTAAATAACACGAACTATGACAGATTCAAAATCCAGAACGGCTAGAAATGTCATGAAAAGCAAGCCACGTCTCATGAGATACCCACTCAGGTGCTGCATTCTAATTATAGCTCAAAGAACAATACTTAAGAGGTCTGACTGTCACTAATGCTAAATATTCTTAATGACTGTGTTATTAAAATTTCTTTAAAGTATCCTTTGATTTCTAATACCACTAGAATAGAAAGTGTCTAATAAGTTCCATCTCTATCTTTCAGAGATTTCAAAGGGTTGTTACATAAGATAAAGTCAATTCATCCAACAATGAAGTAAAAATGCAATGCATAAATCCAGACTTCAAATAAATCAATGACCTAATTCTTTGTCAAAAGCTACATTATGAAGCAGAAGTAGGTGCTTAATTATAACACTTCCACCGCTATTAAGGTTAAAGATTCAAACACAAACATGAACTACAAATACATCTTCCAATACCTTTATTACCTGAGTTTGTCTTCAGTAATACAATAATATTAATACTTTTCCCACATATTATGTACATATGATAGGTAGCTGTACGACGTACTCACATGAAGCACACTTTCATTTTTCTACATTACTTAGAAACGCCATGTCACTGGAGGAGGGATGTAAAAGTGGAAAATCATGGAACCTTGCTTTTGTGCTGTTCACTTTGTTACATTTCTCCGTACACTAGGATTTCTTAGCATACATTGCAAGTGCACAGCTATAAAATGGATTTTTTTAAGGGCTGTTCATATGGTAAAATGCTACCAGCAACATACATTGTGATCTTGGAAATTCATATCTTAGAATGGCTATCTGGGCTATCGAAGCCATACTGTTTTCTCCAAGATTTAGGTTCTTTATTCTCAGAGTACGTGTTATACCAAACATACATTTCCTGAACCCATGTAGTTTTTCTCTACTCAGAAGTACTTCTGAATTCATTAGACTTCCTAATTTATCTTGGCATACACAAGTAAGAGAGCCTTCCAAAAGTGCAATACATGGGATGAATCATTTATCTGCAAAGCAAATGAGCTGAAAATATAGGTCATCAAAAAATATTCAGGAAATATTCATTACTTTGTTCTGAGTTCTTAATATCCTGTGTATTCTGTGGTTACATTTCTTACAGTTTTACTATTTTTTCATATGTATGTATAGATGTATGTATGAAATATATTTACCATCCTAATGGACTTGTGACCGCAACAAGGGTGTATAATATTTTCCGATGTTACTCATCTGTATCAGTATTGCATGATATGTATATAGTAGATGTAAACTTCATCATAATTAATAGCAGCTTAGAACAGAGGTTCTAGACAGAATTTACATGGAACTTTAACTGCTTTCTGTATAAAATACTTGGAATCTTAACTGGCCTCTATTTGACAAAACAATGGATACTACCTGCCAAAAATCAAAAAAAAGTCAACTCTGCTGTCTAAAAATGCATCTGCCTTCTGATGTCTCCAAAGTTAAGACAGGGAATTATATCCTGCCCTGCCTTCAGCACTTGTATCCTCTTGTTTACACATTTGTAATATACAAATATAATTGCAATTTACACCATGCTCAAGCTAGCCCAGAAGGGCTGCTTCAGTCAAGTACTTGTGAAGCAGTACATATTGAACTCTGTGGAGCTGTAACTGCACTGCTATCAGGAGCTACATTGATTGTGGTGAATCTTAACAAAAATTGTTTTGAAGCATTCTGACCTCAGAGACTAATATTTCCATCCTATGAGGTTTTTGATCAAATATTTGGAGATTTCCTGATGGGAACAAATAATATTCCAGTTTATTCCATGTAGATTTTCAGTTGCAGAGCTGTTTCTGAAGTAGCTTTTAATGCATTTTTTTAACTAGTATTAAAACTAGTATAAAACTAAAGAGGTGGGGAGATGTCCTCCTTTTTCTGAGAGGTAGTATTGTTTTCATCATGTGACATTTATAAAAGATTGAACCTCAGTATCTAATCTTCTTCCACCTGTGAATAATGTGATTTTAGTGTTTTCCATCCACCAGTGTTTGCCCTGAGACCCTGGACATGAATAGGGGGGAGGAAGTCTAAGGACATCAGTCAACTACCTCTTGTGACTCAGTTGAATTTACTAGGTTCAAGAAAATACTTTTTTCTCAGATTAACTTAGTGCAGGTACATTATATTTCTTCTTTGTGGTAGTTTATGAACGGGTAAATTTGTACTGAAGAAAATACGGAAGATACAAAGTTCAAGAAAGAGTGTTTTCATTGAACTGAATGGCACAAAAGGACTGCACTGATGGTTTCAAAGTAATGA
The DNA here is from genome assembly GCA_013400235.1 of Oriolus oriolus. Taxonomy (NCBI): domain Eukaryota; kingdom Metazoa; phylum Chordata; class Aves; order Passeriformes; family Corvidae; genus Oriolus; species Oriolus oriolus. The sequence continues at coordinate 235,556 of VXBT01004120.1, forward strand.
TTCCGGGACTGTGTCTCATAGAAAGTCTTGCCTTCTTTAGAGGAAAAATACAATGGCAAAGTGGTTTTCTTCATTTTTATCTTTTTTACATTTTATTTGTAGAGTTAGCTGGATATTTTATCATTCACTTCAGTGGATCCTGTTTTTCTCTGTAAGCTTGCTGGGGTTTTTAGGTAAAATGTTTTCCTCTTGTGTTATGTCTGAAATACAACAGAAATATTTGAAAATGGAAATTTTGGGTTTAATGCTTCTTTTGTGAAAAAAGCAGACAAAACTTCTTTGTGAAGGGCTGCTACCAAATGAAGAAAAGGCATGTCATTCTCATCATTTCATTCAACTCTTGCAGTCTTGTAAAAAGATTGATTAGATGCACTCTCCTCCTTATCCGAGCCTAGCAGTCCATCCAAGCATTAAGGCAACAAATTTACCTCACTTCTGATGATGAATTGCCAGTTTGTTTGAAGATATACTTTTACCTTCCTTTCTCATGTTCAATGTTTGAATTTCTGAATATTTCTCATATGCTGGTAATATCAAAATGTTCAGGTATTTTGAAGTTTCCCACCAGATTAGTTTTACTTATATTTTGTACTTTGCTACTTTTTAAAATGAAAAATGTGTTAATTTTCTCTAAATTCAAAACTTAATTGAATTTTGATGTACTATATCAGATTCCAATAAATATCTTTTTGCTTCATGTAATTAACAGTACATAAAAAAAGGAGAATGTATAGATGCTTTCCCTACTAGTTAATTACTTGCTATGTAATCTACCTTAACACTTGAAAAAGTGAAAAAAATAAATGTGAATTTCCACTAATCACCATGCAAAATTATGTAAAACAGGAGAAAGGATACATTTTAGGATAGAGTATGTTTTTTCTAAGTTATGCAACTCCTAGTGTTAAAAGGTTCAGATGCATTTTTAATGCCTGGATTAAAGGATGGTTCACTGTAGGCTTGCATTAGAAGGTTTGCTAGAAAAAGAGAATACATGGGATGTTTGGTTCTCTCTCTTTTCATCTCACATGCAGAAACAAATCAAGTTTTGTTTTAACCAACTAATTAAGAGAAAGCATGACCTGGCTGTCATGGTTACCCGTCTCTGTTAAACCCATCACTGACTGAACCATTAAGAGTAATTCTACTAATATACAAATGGACTTGACTATCCCTTATTCCCTTATGTTCTTTTAAGAATAATAAAATACTTTACAGCAAATGGAGCCTTACACTGCACCTAATTATTGTCCTTTTTTAACTGACAGATTGTTGTTTATAATAATATCGGTACATAAATCTTTATTAGCATCATTTCTATTCTTGTATTGGTCTCCCAGAAAATTTGACAGGCTCTAGAGTAAGTAGACCAAGCACAATAAGGGTATGAAATGAGGTTAAGTAGTATACATAACACACAGCATATAGCAGTTTTGTTCTCCAACAAACAGTTGCTCCTTCTATAGCAAGCAGCAGAGTGCCTTGAAATAAATTAATATAAAATAAAAAATAACATCGAACATCACAAATTAATTTAATTGACCTTCTGGTATTCACAATAAAATACTCACTTTTAATAATATGTATCTTCAAAAGGGCAACTTTTGACTTGCAGTAATTAAGATAACTTAAAAGAGCTTCTCCACATCTGTATCTTTTATTCCATTACTAGCAGAAAATCTGGCAGTTACCAAAATATCAAAATAAATTATTCTTGAGATAAGTAGCTTACGTAATAATGATTCATTAACTGCATTTCTTTCCAAAGCTTCTTATACTGTGGAATCCTTCTGTGGAGTACAGTCTGCAAAAGTGTTCACAGCATTCAATTTTTTCATTAGAATATTCTAGGCAGAACTAATATAGCACAAAATATAGGCATGTGGGGTCATTCAAGCTCCATTCCTTCCTGTATATGAAAGAGATCTCCATTAATGGCATCGTCTACTGAAAAAAGCTACATCCTCAAATAAAATTCATGAAGTGCTAGTCATCAGCGTAAGAGCTGTGGGTGTGTAAAGGTTGAGATTACTTAATCAAACTGGAAAAGAAAAATGCCTTCCATATGACCAAGAAGAAGAAAGGAAAAGGCCATCTGGATCATTTTCTTCTGAGAAGCACCTAATACTGAAAAAAGTAGAATATCAGGATGCAGTTCACTCTTTTCAAATTAAAGCACTCTATTTCCTGGGATTTGTGCCCTGTACTGTAGGTACTGCTGAAACTGTGGGTTTCAGCTGGTTATACCAAGCCTATGCACAAACAGCTTGCCCAAAAGCAAACATTTGCTCTGGACCAGATACGGACTTATTTATTATATTGGCCATGACACATTATGAAATTTTCCCTAAATTTAAACTACCATGCTAGTTTTGTGCCTGTTGGAGTGGCACTGTTATATCCAGACTGAAGCCTGACAGGTCAAAATTTATCTATCCCCTAAGAGAAACAAATTTTAAATGGTAAAATGTGCCACGTGCTCTAGATTGTGTGTCCAGAGGATTTGTTCACTTTTACCCCCCCTCGCCTGGGGGATTTATTGTGCTGTTGAAAAATGGTGTACAAACTGGTGGTTTCCAGCCCAAATCCCAGCTCTGACTAAAAAACATTTATTTTCAAAAAAATAACCATGAATCACAACCTTATCTGAGGAAACCCCTGGCTAAAGCTAGCCTTAAACTATGGTTACACCTCATGTTATCATCTCTACACAAAAGGACCATCTCCACGCCTGCAAGCACAGAGTGCTACTTTTCTGCTGAACAGCACTGATGGTTCTTTTACTTTTGCCTATCCAGACAAAGGCAGAAGACATATTATTATTATCATCCAAGCAGCTTTCAGAGGACAGTGACTAAACACAGTAGTCTAAACATAGACCTAATGCACCAGATAACCTATGAGGTTCTTACGATTCTTTCTGTTCAAGACTTACTGTCTTTAAAGCCAAAGCATATAACTGAGGAAAATAGGAAGGATATATACTTGAAAAATCAACCAAAAGGATACGTTTTAAGAATATCTGGGAAAAAAGGTTGTATTTCAAATTACAGGAGATATTTACAATACTTACTTGGGGATTACGACAAATAGGTCTATGAATACGTTTTCTTCACGTTGGTGAAGACACTGGTTCCCCATAACCAGTCATAGGCAAAAGAGCTTTTATTTCCAGTGCACTCTAAGCCTGAGCATTGAACAGATGTCACCCCTGCTTAATGGGTCTGTATCCTTGTTTGAACAGGGGTCATTAAGCCTAGATCACCAGACTGCACTGTGGATCTGTACAGCATTCTCTGTGCCCTTATGATTCACATCTGTGAGCATCGTGGGGGAAAAAAATACTTTAAATTGTTGATTCATTTGGGTTAGAAATTTAATTTCATAAGAAAACAGGAGCCCAGTTTCACAAAGTGACAATGTAACATCTCCTTCCGAGGACATTAGCACTAAAGCACACCCATTAACTCAGAACCAACAGCAGATGGCCCTTGGAGTGTGGGATGCTTATTTGGAAACAAATTGGGAGCAGGGATACACAAAATCAACCAGGTTTATCCAAATGAAGAGGTACAAGGCCAAAGAAACAGCTGGCATAAACTGGTATATCCTCACTGAAGTCAATTCAGGAAGACACCATTTCTATTAGTGGAGTCCTGGACACCAAAGCTTTTGAGAATTAAGAAAGGTTGCTATTAGAAGGGGGCTCAGAAGGAAGGGAGTATAGCCATAAATTGAGCAAAAAAGCCTTAAACAAGCAGGTTTAAATTTATGTTCTGGAATGCGTTCCAATCAAATTAATTTTGGATTAATCAAAAATTGTTTTGCTTACATTAGAAAATAATAAATCACTTCAAGTCTGACTTTTCCCTTAAAATGTGGAGTTTTCTATGTGAATGATATAAGAAAAGACATTCTGAAAACTTATTTTTAAATCAAAATTCCTATATTTTCAATTCAAAATGGTACAAGTAGGAAACACGACCTTATCTATAAGTAAAATTTCAAGGAACTTGGTCTACTTTTAAAATTTTCAAATTCAATTGTGAAAAAATCCAAGAAACTTTAAAAATAATTTTAAAATACTCTTTGTTCTCCCATTTATAGCGGTTTTATACTGACTCATATAATCTGATAAGGTACCAGCTGCCATACAAAAACAAAATACGACATAAGGCTTGTCAAAGGACATATTTTCAATGTTTAATGTATTAAAATATCTTACCTAAAAACTCTGACAAGAACTTTAAACAAACCAAAGTGTTGATGAGATCAGCTTTAATTCCTGTTAATTTTTTGAGAGGAAATTGATGGCTTTTTGATTAGTTGAAGATATTAAGTGGCCCGTGATATTTCATGTTCCAGCTCCCACTTCCACAGTGCTTCAATGTAGCTTTCCAGTATCACAATCATGACAGCATCTTTGTGAAGTAAGTAATGTGACCCTATAAGATGCAGAGATGGTGCACACGGAGAGCAATTCCTGAGCTGATTGTCCGATCTGGGTAAGGCTCTCACAGTACCTTAATATGTTCAGCAACCATTTAGAGGTTTCAAGCCCCATTGTCTATTTGCTTTCACACTATTCTAATGGTTGTATATCATATCTACAACTTGATAAACAAAGAAGCTTTTTACTTCTAAGTTTTAATTGTACTAACCTAAGTTTTACAGCTTGATATAATAATTTTATATTATATTGCTTGATATTAATAATTTTCTGTTTCATTTTCTGTTAAGAATTTGGTTTCTTTTATTTTTGGTTTCTTTCTATTAAATTTAGATTCTTAAAGCAAGATACGGGGTCTTTTTACAATTCAAATAACTAATAGATTAGGAACTGAAAATTATTCACGGAGATATTCTGTGCTTTCTGTAGTACAATATTTACATAAAATTTATTAGAACAAACAGAAATGCTTTATACCACTAAAAATACATTTTGTTGCCTGCAGAAGGGTCAAATGTGGAAATGGAAATGTCATACAACATACATTTATGGCATCTGACATTCATTTTTATCACGTTTATCTCCTCAAAGATGTATTTGAGTAAGTAGAGTACAGCTTGGCATTCAAATTGCTTAAAGAGTGGGGGTTTTGTGGTATTTACAATATATTAACAATTTTCAACAATGTATTCTGTATGTTTCATCAGAGATTTTTATTATGGAAGATTCATAAGCTGCTACAGCATTATCAAAACATTTCTAAAGAAATATCTGCTGAGAAACCCTCTTGAATTATTTACAGGCAGATACAACAAAATGAGAGACTTTACCTAATCTTGTTAGTATTTTCCAATGCTACAAGTAGGAAACTTAAATTCAATTAGACTTGGTTTGAATCTGAAGATGAGAAGAAAATGTTTCTTTTACTGAAAATATCAGTCCATTTTACTAGTTGTTGTACAACAAATTTCAAGTGAAACAAGCTACCCACATGGAAGTCATCTATAAGATACCAAAAAGTTTTCTAAACTACATACTCACAAATCCTTCAATTCACTCAATTTTCTCAGCTTCTACATTTCTTTACAAAAAACGAGAATCGAATTATTCCCATGAGCTAGTCATGCTTAGAAAGAAATCCTGCCTGTGATTTGTCAGTATAATCGAGGCCAAGTCGAATAATCTATCACTGCCTCAAAACAAAGCAATGCTTTCACCTGAAAAAAGGCATGGCAGTGTTAAGTTTAGGAGCATATCTGTAGGAATGTGAACAACTTACTAGCTATTCTGCACATTTAATGTGAACACTGTGAAATGTCCCTCAATTGCCTGATTCCCTTTCCTTGTACAAAATTTCACTCTGGTTTAATTCTAAAAAACCCAAATACTAAGATCAAAGATTGGATTAATTTCACCTATTTTTTTTCAGCTGCTACACATAGAGAAAAAGGCTGGTTCTAAGATGAAGGAACTAATCATCTGAGAAAAAGTACCAGTACTTAGTGTGTTTATTAATGACATGAAAATGTTGAGCAATGAGGTGATAACAACTGCAAATTCTATTAAATCCTGCAAGTTTTCAGCCTCATTAAGCACTTCAGAATGATTTAACCAAACTTGGTATTTAGGCAATGTGGTGGGAATACACGATGGTGCATAGAGGTGGGCATTAGGAAGAGCTCCTCAAACTGCACGAGAATAGATAACAGTAGAGATTACCCTGCCTTAACTCTAGTAACAACCCTTTCCTAGCTCTACTGCTTCCCTACCACAGGGGCAGAATCTATGTTTTAAGCCCTCTTTTTCACAGATTTGTGTTACAAAGCAGCTGCAGCACACTTTTTGATCTTTTCTTATTAACTCCTCTTAGTCTGAAGAGAATTGAACCTACCAATAGCCAATTGGTTCACTTTTTGATACGTAGACATTTTGGCACTGTTTCTCCTCTTTACTATTTAAGGTTCCAGAAATACAAAATCTGTTTAAGAGACAGATTTACCTGTGGATAATTACAGTTGTTTCATAAATGTCAAGGAGTACTGTCCTTGTCTAATAGACAAAAACACATCATTTGGCTGGAATATGGAAAATCTCTGAAGCCGTAATGAGACCAAATGATTCTGATATTAGCAAGTACAGGGCTGTTCCGTCCTAGTTATCTGATGCAGACCAGTATATCAGTAAGTTCCTGTGGAACTTTAGTTGCCTGCTTCCTATTCAACTGCCTTCCATAAGCTACCATGTGAAAAATTTTCACAAGACCATGTTCAGTTCTGCTGTTACGGGTAAGTTTCTTTCATGGGTACCTAATGAAAGAACGCTTTGCTTTCATTGAGAAGATAAAGAGTTAAAGCTGTATAAACCAATATTCTCTGTTTCCACATGTAAAGATACTGTATAAGGATATGTAATTTTTCCATCATATTTTTCATATTATGAAACCAGCTTTTAAAGATTAATTCAAAGAAACAGATTAAAAGAAAAATGGGAATTCTTTTAAATAGTATCATAAGTTTTATTTCAAAGGGAAAAGCTGCAGCCTAAAGAAAATCTGATAAATGTCTATATATGAAAATGAGGTCACTTTGTTCCAGAAAGGTATTGTATAAAATGAAATGTTGTTCTTGTTAGAAAATATGATTTTGATTTGTTTATATCAGTGTTATATGGATGGGGGCATTGTTTTGCCATACTGATGGACATTTAATCTAGACTGCAGTAAGAACATAAACAAGGAAATATAAATTAAAGTTTTTTACTGTCAGAGTCACAGAAATGATCAGAAGACCTGATGAGAAATATGAAAAACGCAAATATAATACAATTATCTACTCTGGTGTTAGAAAATGACAAATCTAAATTACATATTCCTGTGGATCTAAGACATCTTGTTGCATTAACCCAAACCACTAAAGATTAAATTTACAGTCTTCTATAGCATTTAACCCAGATTTCCTTCACATGGGTTACTAGACTCTAGAGACAAAGCTGAAAGCTCAAAGTCACTGTCTCTTTCTACTTTAAACCACTTGTTGAACTCAACCCAGCTTTCAGAAATGGAAAAGGACTTCAGTTTCTGTAATAAGTTTGCAGTTTCAAAACAGAAACTCTTTATGAAAAATAGGTTTATCACTCCTGACAACAAATTCAAGTATAAAATGTTTAACTATTTTTCTTTCTAAAGAGCAAAAGAAAGTGGGGTTTGTATGCAAAATAGAGAAGATATTTTTGTCACCTCTGCAAGATCTCTATTCACAACAGTTCTAACCTCACCACTCTCCTTTCCATATAGGACAGTGGTTGGTAGTCAGGAAAATACCCACTGCTTAGGTCACTACAACTTGGTCTGCCATATACAAAAAGTTAAACTAATTCTGCAGCAGTTAATGAACTCCCTCATGCTGCTCTTCCCTGCAAGAAAGGAGGAATTCAGGGACTAAATTAGGACTTCCACTCAAAATATAGCCCTTTCCAGCCTCTGGAAAATGCAGTCTCACACTATCTCTCAATCAGTTTACTTGCTGTTAACTCTTAATCAAGCTGGAATTTTTCATCATTTTCCGATATGGAGGGAATTACTAATGTCATAAAAACAGCCTTGAAAAAGGACAGTTTTTGTAAATTCCATAAAACATTATTTGCTCTACTTTGAACTCTCTATAAAGACAAGATTAGTTATATCTTATACATATTTTGATCTGAAATATATATTTTATTAAACAAAAAAAAGCATAAATGCTAACAATAATTAACTTTACTTTTTTTAATGTACTACCCTTCTGAGAAAATATAAGAGTAATGTTTAACATGACATGACAGAACAATATGTTATCCAAAGTATTAGAAAAAAGTCTAGTGAAACAATTCCTAGTAAAAATGGTAGGAGTCTTTCACCCTAAATTAGGCTTTTGAAAAGAAATAATGTTCCTGAAGATCAATAAAATGATGGTCTTCCTTGCTGCCCTGTGTGTGCCTTCTCATCTTAGGTGTGATTGGGTCTGGCTGCCTCTGCTATTAGATGTCAAGCCTCATTTATCCTACTCAGTGGAGAAGAGATGCCTCCAATGAGTGATATAGAGCACCTGAAGTTATCTACCTACACTTTATCAAAAGCTGGAGAAGCCAGACTCTGTGTGTTGACTAATGAAAAACTATCCCACCAAAGAAAAGTTTGCAAGTGTTTGCCACAAAGGTTCAACGCCCAAGAAACAGGGTTAGAACACTTTTTTCAGCTTGATTTTCAACAATGAATTGGACTGAGATTAATAACATTCTGCAGTCCCAGCTGGACTGCTGCTCAAGGCAATCTTAAAATTTATTATTGTATATATAGAAGCAATTGCAAGATTTAGTAGCTGTTTTTTCAGGCAAATATGCAGATTAGATAATAATGTTCTGGATAGTATTTAGGGAGAGAGGGAGAGAGAGAGAGAGAGAGAGAGAGAGAGAGAGAGAGAGAGAGAGAGAGAGAAGGAGATGTATTCCACTGACAATAGGCAGAAATAGACTGGTATTTCAGGGAGCATTTTTTCTTTTAGATCTTATGTATATATATGAATAATACCTGGCTGGTATAGATAGGGATAGTCTAGGATAGAGTACTGTCATTACTTAGAGGCAAATCACAATCCTCCATGTGTAAAACAGGCTAGTGAGAACTCACTCCTACAAAGTACAGTTTTTGGCTCACTTACATATTTAGTGCCCAAAACGTTGGACCCAGAATAGAGCCTCAAGGGCCAACTGCTCACTTCACCTATTTTAAAACAGGATTTAAACCATTTATTGATTCAGAAATGACACTAATTAACTCATAATCAGTGAACTATACAGTCAGGATCAATATGAGCAGTAACACATATACATATAAATGACAACTTTGCACCCTTACAAAATATTAATAAACACCCATAAATTTCCCAACAGCCTGCTAGAAAAGTTCATTCACACAGCTGCAAGCACTCTCCCACCTCTCTTGGGAGTGCAGGTTCCCATGTTTCCCACACCTCCAGCTGGAAACAAGGGCAGATGCTTTGTGAGTACCTCTGCTGCTCCTTACAACCCACCAGTCCTCAGGTCACACAGAAAGAACCCGCTGAGCTCACACAGACTGTGCACAGCATTCTCCCAAGTGCTGCACACCAAGCTGTTCATGACAGGGCAGCTGCTCTGACCCACGCAGAGGTTGCAAGGTGATTGCAGGCTCTGACAAACCAGGCTGTCAAAAGCGGATTGCTTATTTGCTTGCTTCACGAGGATTTAACTCATTTGAAGGGAAGGAAGGGGAATATTATGATTTTCTTAGCATTTTGGTGGAGGGAAAATTATGTGTGTAGAAACAGGCCAGTGATAGCAAAAAGGGTGTTCCCAAAAAAGCTGAGCAGAATTTGAACTATGCATTAAACTTGGCTTCTCATATGATTACTTCTGGAAATTGATTGGGTTTTGGCTCTATTGTATGAGTGTATACATGTTTATGCATTCATATGCATGCATACACACACTGTACATAACTCTTATCTCCAGATAAGAGACGAACATATATTTCAACATTAAGATGCATAATCAAAGTCTTTGATGGTCTGACTTGCGAGATGTTACCATTTTAGTTCGTTAAAACTGTATTGCCACTTCAATTTCTTTTTCTGAACTCTGAAATTTACTTTTTTTGAAGGAGTCACTCTTTGTTACTCTAAGTTTTACAAATGACTGTGGAGTGTCTTATACTGAGTGAAACCAATCAGCTATAATTCAGTAAGTAAACCCCGTGGTGTATGAGATTTTAGCTCATATCATCTATATGGAAAAAAGGTATTTTCATTTCTTATTGATAACTCCATACTTTGCTGAGAGTTATAAAAAAGACAGAGCTATAAATTAGCTTCGATCAACCAAGAGGAACAGAAAGAGACAGAATGCACATTAAAGTGTCAGTGCATATACTATTTTTCAGCTTGAAATAAATGGAAGGGAACATAACTTTTGCTATGGAATGAAAGACACCTTATTGCCATTTTGGCAGAAGAACTTGATTTATATGCATATGAGTAGATATGACAATTATTTACATGTGTCCTTACATTCCTAAAAGGTGTCTCTTTTATTTCACACTTATGTAGTATGATTCACATTGCAGTTCATTTGAAACAGACAAAATTGCTCAAATATTGCAGGTATTGTGTAATTTGTCAACATCTAAACACTTTCTGGGGATAAAAGTCATTCACTAAAGGCTTGTTGATCACTGTTTGTACACTGGCCAGCTGATACAGCTCATCTTTGTCTTTGCTCTGTCTGAATTAGATTGATCTGCACATCACCACGGTTTTGGGTTTTTTGGATTTGTTTTTCTTTCTTTTCTCTATAAATTTCACTTTCATTTCTATACATAATTTATTTCAAACTTGTGAGTACCTTAACTGGTCCAGTGAGACCCTTAACATTCACTAGCTATATGGACAGTGAATACTGTCCCAATATTAAATGCACTCTTATCTTAATGTCAATATTTTAGGCTGAAGGTTTTTGTTTTGGAAAGTATTCAAGGATTGTCAGTACAAAAGGGCTGTATGAATAAGGTACCATTTCAGATATCCAAGTCATAGATATTGAAATAAAATTGTATGATTTTCTTGAACGGTATTTCTAAACATGTGCAAGTATTTATTAAAAAAAAATTCTCTCTCAGGCTTAATCTCTCCAATTCTGTTGACCTGGGAGATGTATTACAGCTAATAAGAATTATTTAATTGCTTTTATAGCCTCATGTCTTTGTTGAGGTTATATAAGGAATTGAGATTCTCCATTACCATATGAAACAAAGCCTTGATTTATTCCACAGTACCTATTCTGGTATAAATTTGCATTGCCAGGCTTTGAAATTTCGGTACAGAAATATAATAAAATATATTCAGTGGGAAATGTAAGTGTAGCTAAATAGAAAGTTGGGGCAGTACTGAAAAAAGTAAAAATAAATAGAGGAAGGAGAGCAGAGTTATAAAAATACTGTCAAACTAAGTCACAGACTGCTACTTGCTTTCTCCTAAAGAACTGCTGAAACAGCCAATTACTGCAGTAGATGAATTTTAATTCATAAAGGTCTATCAAAGTCAGGGCTATTAGACGCCTAAAAAGATCTCTCAGACAAATGTTAAGGTCGAATATAATCAAACCACACTAAAGAAAAGCATTCGGCATCATGGTACAGGTTCCTCAGCCAAGTTAAATACAGTTTATACGTGGAACACAGTGCCTAAGCTAGGTCTAAACAACTCTAAGTATTACAGTACCGACTATGTTTACCCATTGAATATCCCACTATTGTAACCAAACAGCTTCAGGCAGGCCAGGTAGACTAGAATATTCCACAGGCCTCTGAGTGGTGTTACTTAGAGACAGGTTACAGAAGTGAAAATTAAGGCTAAGGGAAGTTTCAATTCACATGTAAAGAACTGTGAATTCAAGGATCATGTTGCTGGAGTTGGCTTTTAATTAAATAATTCTTTCTAAACGTTAAATGCTCCTCAAAAGGAAGGCAGAATGTATACTACCTATATACAAAGGGATTATTGCAATAAGAGAGTGAATGGATGTGTTTTTTACAGGCTCAGTCTGAGTTCTCTTATCTGAATGACATTCATTAGGTGAAAATAGTATATGGACTTTATTAAAGGTCTTTTGCATGGAGATATAAGGTAAATGAGGTAAATAATGTAAATTAGAATCTTAATGTCTGTCCACTTGTGTGTATGATCTTTTAATTCATAGATGCAATGTTGTCCACTGGAATAGCTACCTGACTGTTAGATGCATGCTATGTAGTTCTTCCACAGGTAAACCTGAATGCTTCCAGAAGAGGTTAGTAGACACTGAAAATGCCAGTCAGACAGTAAGCCCTATTCTCCATTTTGTCTTTGCATCTTGAAAGAAAACATTTCTTGCTCCCTTCAAAAACAGTTTGCCCATTTTATTCTTCCTATTCAGCTGGCAAACTGGAAAAAACAATCAGTCATTCATAGTTTTACTAGAAAAAGAACAGTCAGTTTAAGCCATATTCAGTCAAACTTACCTGTAAAGCAAATTGAACACTGCTCTCTCCAAAGTGTAACTATTTCCAAGGGGCATAGGTTGAATTTATAAGAACATTTCTTCAAGACAGACATTTGTTTGTTTGCTAGCACATTGAAAATATCACTATGCAGAAGACAGTTTCTTTAATTACCCCTTGCACTCCAAAGAGTATTATTTATTGTGTTGACCACAAGAGGACTTCAGTAGTTTCTTAGCACTACAGTGATGTTGAACAAAATTGAAAAGTTCCTTCCATTTTCATAACATCCTTCAAAGTCAGACATTGCAGCAAGCAGATTCTATTCCTCATTGCAGTCTCTTTCTGATTATTTGAAAACTAGTGACTTCTGTGGTATATCTATTTTTATATCTCTTAAGTTTAGTTCTGTCACCTTTAAGCATGTACAATTATGTTTAATACTGGAAAAAATTCTATGCAGTATCATTTAAGTAGCTCATAAAATGTAACATCTTTAGTCATGCACCTCACAGGGCAGGCACATGCTCTTTGTTTTTTTCTGTCTTTCAGCTCTAAGCTCTTTCATAGGAAAGTGGGATTTTTTTTTAGCTAACAAATATCAACCACTAGAATCATATACAATGTACTAATTTTTGGCTAGTCAAAAAAATGTCATTAAGATGCCTTCTCATGTGGAGGTTATGTGTCGGACTATGTATTGTCAGAGGCAAAGGCCGCAGAATTAGACTGCTGTTGTAATAGCTTACAAGATACCTTTTTATTATTCATATGTTAAGTTTGGAACAAGTGGAATCAAAAGCTTTACTTTATCACAGCAAAATAATATAGACATCTAACATCAAAAAATAAATCCAAAACCCACATATTTACATTTACTTTTTTCATGTTTCCTTAGCCAAAAAATAATTCAAAGCTTGTATGTTGAAATCTACTGAGCTGTTTCCACATTGCATGCATTTTTAGTAAAACTATTTACTCAAGAAAATATCCTATATATTTTTTATGTTGTTGCCAACTGTCCTCTCATGTACCTTATGTATTCTTATTAATATTCATGTTACACATAAATCACTTAAAGTAGACAATATGAGTACATCACATTTAAGCCATCTTCTTTCCTTTGATTTTATTGGCCTTTCTTAGGGGCTGCATCCTTTGTAATCATGTTGTATAAGAATTTCAAATATATTTTTCAGGTATGGTTAAATGTGAAAGACAGTGACAGTTTAGTTTTGAATGTTGCTTCAACAGTATTTCAGTCCTGACTCAGAAAGTGTGTTTTACTGTGAAATTTGACAATTATTCAATTCCTTCACTAACAGGACTCTGCAACAAAGCCACAGTCAGTACTGAGGAGGATAAAGTATTATGCTAATCCTTGATAATGCTAGGAATGCCAGCACCTGCATAAAAGTCTGCTGCTATTGAAATAATCTACTCTATTCCACATTACCATTCTTGTGGAAATTATAGAAACTATTATCTGCCTAGTAGAAAGTTTGTATGCTTGCATACGACAAACTAGCCTCATACTGAACTGCCATGTTCAGCCATAATGTACTTTCAGTAGTAATTAAAACTATATACAAATATACACTAAATTGGGGGAAGCCCAAACCTTGGTCTTACTGTAATAAACAAGTGCTTATAAACATTGGTACTAGTACTCAAAAAAATGCAGTAAAATAATATTGGTAAGTGTGTGAAGTACTGAAGTGATATCTCTGTCTGAGAGAATGTAAATTATTGGATATGAGTTTTTCTTCTATTCTTGGGATTTCACAGCTAATTTATGGGCCGTGTATTTGGCAAACAACAGTGAACTCAAGAAACAAGTAGTTAAAAAGACCATCACATGAATCCACTTGGCAATGAAGTCTCATCATAAGAACCGCATAAATAAAATTTAGATTTTCCTGCTTGATGGCAAGCAGGGACTGAAATAATGAGTTTGGTGATCTCCAGACTTTCACACTGATGAGCTGCAGGTTAGTAAGGAAATCTCTGGGCAATTACGGTATTAGTTGTTAACGTATTATGTGTATTATCATATGAAAAATCCAGACTTCACCAGACAGACTGCAGTCTGTCTCCCTGTTAGGTGAAAGGGAGTATGAGAGTGCATGCTATGATTAGATGCCTTACAGTTTTGCTTGTTGTCACATGGACTCCAGTTTCACAGGGGGCTGACTGCCCTAGGCTGATTGATGTGTTAGTGTGCAACTTAGATCTGAACTATTCTCACTTTGTAATCAGCAATAGAAAAAAAATGCATCTAGGTTCTCTGAAAAGTTGTCATATACAGAGAGTTTTCTGGATGGAAGACTGAAATTAAATTACTGTATCACCAGAACTTCATGGGGCTTTTTTCCATCTGTTTCCACTGCCGTTACACTTTGAGTTTCTTGAAATATATATTTTACTCTCAATTTTTAAAAATCTTGTTCAATGAATGAGAGCTCATTCATTTAACCAAACTATTGCAGGGGATTCAAACATGATTTTACACTTGACTGAAGTAACTTAGTCATGAAAGGGTATTGTAGAAGTCCCAAGTACTCATATACAGTTGCTTTTGAAAATTTAGTTCTAGGAAATGTGTGGTATTTTTAATCTCTGTTTTTAAATCCATAGCTCAGTTTCACTGGGACACTCCAAAACTGTGATACAAATGTCTACTAAACCATTTTAATGTATCTGCTTTCTCCTTTCTCTCCCAATTCGCCACACTTTAAGTTCAAAAAGTAATGATTAGAATGAGAGAAAGCACTCTTCATGCAGCCGTCATCTCTCTTCTGCAGCAGAGTGTTATTATACCAAATACAATACTTTGTAGAGATATCTACACCGGCACAGGTGCCAAAAGTAGTATAACTGTGTTATTGCAATACCCCAACTAATATAACTAGATTACTTCCACTACAGTGCCACAAAGTACAATTACATATTACATAAATATATTCAAGTTTAGTATGCACAGAAAATTCCAGTTAATCTAAAATAAATGGCATTTTTCTAATAAAATTGAATAGTTCAAAGATTTCAGGCATGGACTATATAGTTCCTGATATCCTTCAAGACTGAAAATTAAGTTTCTAATAATATCAGCTCAAAAATTTTCCCTTATTCAGTGTGAATTAGCCTGTACAAGGGACAATTTAAAGTTGGCCCAGGGCCATGAATATATACCAGTCACTTCTGAGGCACTACCTAAAGTAATTGTTATAATTTTGTGAGATCTAATTCTCTTTGCATTCTCACTTTCTAGTAATTCATTGCCTTCAGCCTGCAGAAAAGAGAAATGTAAGTTCCTGTTAAAGATACTTTAGCTTACGATCGCAAAAGATATGTGTATTTTACTTCAAATACACGTTCATCACACTTTGTGTAGAGTAGAGTACAACAGACTATGCTAGATATAATATAAACACAGAATTCTTACTGAAGTCTGAGGGAAGTTAGCCCAAAATAATGCAGTCATTCCTTCATTTTGTGATTCTAGGGTTATAAAGATGGAATTAAGACTAGAAACAAAATATATTGGGTGGGAAATACAGATTTACTGGGTGGGAATTTTAGAGGTTTTTATGACAGAAAAGAGTGAAAATACTGTTAAAAGTCAATTTTCTTAATACTCTCATATATATGAAGTAATTATGAAAATTCCCACATTCCAGAATGTGGCAATAGCACTTGCAGCAATTGTTTTCTAATGTAGGCTGAATAGGAACAACAAATTGCAAGTTCAATATCTTCATATCAAAACCTCCCCCCCCAAACCCCTCAAAATAACAAAAAACCATTCATAGATACTACTCCGCCTTTACTACTACGTTTTGAAATGTAAAACCTTTCTTGGGTCATAAAGTTGCCCACTTTTTATGTAAAACTTAAAACAGAAAAGATATTATTATCCTAAGTTGTTTGAGACACTGTTAAATGCAGTTTTGCTGGCTAAGAAAATTCAAATTAGAAAAAAAGCCATTTAGAACTGGCTAACCTGGCCTAAAAATGGCCTTAACTTCATATTATAGTCTTTGTCTAACCAAATAAACTTCAAATTTATGTGATCTGTAGGGTATACTCTTCTCCACATAAGCTCTCTCTTAAAACAGTTTCTGTGATCACATTCATTTTTCTCATTTAAAGAACCCAAAGATTCCAGATGGCAACTCAGCACCATGCAACTGCTCACTAACTCACCCCAATGGAATGGGGAGAGAATCAGAAGAGTAAAAGGGAGAAAGCTTATGGGCTGAGATAAAGACAGCTTAATAGGTAAAGCAAAAGATGTGCAAGGATAGCAAAACAAGGAATTCATTCACAGCTTCTGATGGGCAGGCAGATGTTCAACCATCCCCAAGAAAGCAGAGCTTTGTCATGGGTAACAGGCTTGGGAAGACAAACACCATTGCTCAGAACATCCTCTGGTTTCTTGTTCTTCCAGGTTTATATGCTGAACATGATGCCATACGATCTGGAATATCCCTTGGATCAGTTGGGGTCAGCTGTCCCAGCTGTGTCCTGTCCCAACACTTCCCCCACAGCCTTCTCACTGGTGGGTGGGGTGAGAAGCAGAAAAGGCCTTGGCGCTGTAAGCATTGCTCAACTATAATGAAAACTTCCCTGTTTTCAGCAAAAATCCAAAGCATTGCCCTATACAGCTATTCTGAAGAAAATTAATTTCCCAGCCAAAACAAGCACAGTCCCCATCCCTTGGTCCATACCATTTATTTCATGCTCAGAGCCAACATTATCCAACACCTCCTCATTAACCCCCTGAGAGAGACTGGAATGTTACAGGGTCACACTCAAAGCAATCAGCCATTGGCAAGGGCAGTGGGTGACTATGCACAGAGTCAGTGCTCAGGTGCAGAGGGGGGCACACCCACCACTGGAGGCCACAAGCTGGGAGCTGAACAAGATAATGGCAGATATAAAGATAAGAAGCAGATCCTGCAAGGTGAGATAGCGTATTCTATTATGCCAATGTCCTCACACAAGTGGCTTGGGTGTGAAAACTTTCCTCTAAAGTACCAGGACATTCACACATAAACCTGAAGATATTCATCTCTTCTCCTGATCCTTTGATAGAATACCCAGAGATCATTCCCCTAGTCTATGGGCCACTCCTGTAAAATGTCCACCAATGTCTGCACAATGACAACAGAGTTCATTTATTCCATGACTTAGGGCTCCATCTGTTCAGATGGTCACTCAGGACAGGAGGGGACCAAAGGCAGCTCAGGTCAGGTCACTGCTGCACTTGCACTGCTCCTTGTAAGGCTTCTCCTCCACTGGCTCATGTGTTCGAGTTATAGCAGTGCCTGTAATATACCACTCATTTCTGTACTCAGATGCTGATGCTATGAATTGACAGAGGTCATCTCACATAGTAATTCCTGTCTTGTCTATAAAAATTCATAAAAACAATGAACAGAGGTTAGAAAATGCTGTTATAAGGTGCAAGTGTGACCTTAGGCACAGAAAGGGCCAAGTCTAGAGTGACTAAACTAGAATATATAGTCTACATATACTATAGAGGGAGATTTGTTGCTGTTTTTGTGAAGCTATTCCTTATGTTTAGCAAAGCAGTAATACTGCAAATGCAGTCAAATAACTACAGCAATATGTATAAGGAGAATTAATTAATCTAAGTATCAAAATACTATAATTAACATAATCTGATAAATTAATACTACCATGAATTTTATGCATCTAATGCTGCAGCAATACAGCACTGGATATTCACATCCATATATTTTTAACTGACAGGCTTTACAATAAAGGTATTTGTCCTTTCATAGTGTAAACTTTCAGTTTAAAATGCACAGGTTTCTATTCACACGCATAAACACAATTGAAGTAAAGTTACAGCAGATGCTTTGTCCTTCTCCAGTGTCTGTTTCAGTAGGTATGACTATTTCATGTCACTATCTTTGCTCTTACTGAACAGAGACAGTCTGAAGCAGTGTTAGGTTTTCCTGAAGAGAGGAATTGGGGAGTGAGAAGTGAGGGACATTAAAAACAAGCAAACACACGAACAAGCAAATCCCCAAAAAGTGCTAGCTTTGCCACCACCATATATTTTAAAGCAACAAAGAAAAAAAATTGTAGCAGCAGAAGTGAATTCTGGAAGAAGGGGATAATATGAGTCAGTGGAGCTATGAACACAAAACTATGAAAAGCCACTCCCAGTGAAGGACCACCTACTCTTGGTGGTAATGTGTGCCAAGGAAATCTTGCAGACATTTGATAGAGTACTTTTTTTTTTATTTTGGTATAAGAGATGTATATGAGACTTGCAAAGCAAAAGAAATTTAAACTGAAGCACATCAATATTGAAACTGATGCCTGCAAATCTCTGCTTGTTTCTGGCACATGTGACTCATCTGCAACAGCTGTTAGACACTGTCTGGTGGAAAGCACTGGTACCAAAAATACCATCAAACTCTTCACCCCTTCTTTCCTTTATACCCCAGTTAACTGACTTTCAAAATCAAATCCTTCAAATAAATATGAAGGTGACAAAAATAAGACTAAAAATATTATGAGGGGACAGAAATTTTAAAACCAGGGTTTTAAACTTCAGCTGTGTAAGGAATGACAGACTCCACGCTGAGGAATTCATATAAATTGTTTGAGTTAGGTGATGCAATCACACTGAGCAGAACTTTCTTTCTTGTAATGTAAAACAACATATGAAGAAATTATGATTTTTTTATTTTTCTGTAAAGCATTCATAGTTAAATATTTCTATAAACAAAAAGCTTTCCCTGAACAACTTTGTGGTGAAAACATAGTAATTTACCTATGTTTAATTTCTGAGGGAAAACCACAACCAAACTGACATTAATATCCCTTATGAGTCCACCAAGAACTGTGAAGTACCGAGTTCATAGCTATTGTAGGTAAAATCCTATGCTGTGGGGCAAAGTCCCACATATACTTTTATTCTTGTTCAGACTGCACCAGATAGCAAGGCGCAGTTCCCACATTCAGTAATTTCCCCTGCAGGAGGGGAACAGAATATAGCTGAAAGGTACTATTCACCCTAAAAAATCACTACTTATTGTCTTTAATATGATTGTTTCCTGTAGTTACAGCAAAATACTGTATTTATTCTAGTGACATAATATTTTGCCATTATATGTATTGAAGAGCCTCAATAATTTGATTGTAGGAAGAATGCTTAGTGATTTTTCTATGCCCTTAAATTGATGTGCAACACCATATGGGTTCAATCTTATTAGGCTTTACTTGGCTAGTAGAGATCAGAGCTAGGGCAATTAACTTCCAGGTTTTGGACTAATAAAGAAGATAACGTAGACAACAACCTCAGATTTCAAAGGTCAGGAAATTACCTGCTCATTCCACGCCATTGAATACAGCACCTTTTGCAGTGTGCAATACCCTAATCAGGTACATTGGGCCTAATATTAAAAATATTTAGTGTCTACTATTGGAGTTGAGACATGACTACCTTGCTTAAAATTCAGGTTAAGATGGTCATTTTAGGAAACAGTAAGGTTTTTCCTAAAATTTCAGTTTACGTCAATATATCAATGGTTCTGCCATTGTCCGAGTTTATGGATAAGGAAGAAACGTAAACTTATTTTTCTATTTTCACTTATTTTAATAAAAAGGTAGGGCTTCTTCTGTTGCATTCCTTGAAAACCAAAACATGGAAAAGCAATGGGAAACCTTCAAATACCTAAGCAGCACAAAAAAATAAAAAATCAAACTTAAATTCTCAAACTGTTTTGCCCATATAGTGACATTCTAAACACCTAGATATCCCTGCAGACCTCTCCCCAGAAAAAAAAAAATTACTGTTAGTGCTGAAAAGACAGAATAAAACTATAGTGAGAAACAGTATGTAAACACTCGTTTTTACCTGAATTTGGTAGCTTTGGTGGCTTCCCAAATCATCAGCAATGCAATATGTCTGCTCCTAAAGGAAGATTTCCTTTTGACAGTATTTTCTGTAATTTTGCTAAAAGCAAAATACCTCTGAGGTATGATCCAGTGGAAAATAATGAAAATCAACAGACTTAATTCTCTATTGTCTTGTACATTATAATTCCTTAGCCTTGAATGATGTCTTTAAGTTTATTTTAATAGAAATGCAGAATAGAAGTAAATTGATTCTAGTCTGATATAACAATTTGGGCCCACTTTGCTTTTCATTTACACCAATGCAATCAGGAATAGAGATCTAAATCTGAAACTCAGTCAGGTTAAATCAAATTCCCTTCAAAATTAAGCTAGCTTTATGTTACCATCTCTGAGTTTTATCAGTTTCATTCAGAGAAACTCAGCTTGTGGCATTAATTGCTTTGAAATATATGGAATAAAAATAGTGCTATTTTTCTTTTCACTCTGATTACAGGAAAGTAGAGATGCTTGAATGACTGATTAATGTGCTGCTCCAATAGTTTTTTAGCAGTTCAGAGTGAGGCATCTCTGTTTCATGAACCATACAACCACAGTACTATGTCAAAGCTAATGAGCCAGATGAAAAGCAGCTTAGATGAGGTATGGCATCTTCATAAAAAATACAGTTTCTAGATGGTTTATCCAAAGCTGACTAGATACTTACTCCAACTACCTTTCACTGGTACTAAGGACAATCTTTATTAGTTTAGGAGTAGTTTCACAAGAATAGTGCATGAATCACTGTACCAGTGTGTCCTATAGCTATCAAATGTCCTTTTCCATCTTTATATAAAGACATTACCTTTTTTAAATTCAAAATTCATATAAAAATATAACAGGCTAATTCCACTTTTTGTAAATTATAGTTCAAATGTCACTGATCTTCTGTTAATATTCATAGCAATAATTCTTTCCAAAAAATGTTTAAAAATCTTTCTTATCCCCAGATAAACCGAAGTATTTACAATTTTATTTTAGAACCACAGGCATTGCACTTCCTTCGTTTTCAATTTGACCTATAAGTGCTCTAATTCACCTTCAGGTTTATGCATGAGTCTTTTATAGTTCTAGAGCATCAGTTCACCAACCAGCTTGGTTTTGTTTCCATCTTGGTGTGATAACACTCCATCCCTCTCCCTTGCAGAATTAATAACCATATTTAGTTTCAAGGCAAAAAGACTAAATAAATAAAATATTCTTTCTTAAATATTAAGTTTGTGCCCTATTCTCATCATACAAAAATGACTGTTCTTTCCCTTAATCCTTTTTCACTTCTGTCACTGAAGAACTTTTCAAGTTCCTATACCACTCCAAGTTTATGTAGCCTGTCTAAAACTACAAGAGGTTACTTGTTTTTCATCTCAGCTTTTATTCTAAAATCTTTCTTAAAGCTTTGATTAATTCAGTTAGTTCTTTAGCCCTCTTCTACAATACTTTTTTCCTTTTGTTTCTTTGTTACACAAATATATAATTACACTGTGAGAAACCTCTTTTAATCATATGTGTAATTGGAGCTTTATTAAGTTATATCTGTTTCCCCCTAGGCTCAACACTTGTTCTAAAATCCATTAGATGATAAATGCATGAAAACATGGACAACAACATTAATTTTGTTTAAAACAGCTTTATAATTCTTCAGCGAGCAAATAAATGGCTAAGAAAATAAGCCTGTAAACAACATTCTTTATGACAAATAACTTAATTACAACTAGTTTACAAGTCACAGCAAGGGTCAAATAAAAAGGTCTTAACATCTGAAGGAAAGACCAAGCTGTGGTCTGTCTTGTTCAAATAGATAATGAACCCATTTGCCCAAGTTAATGAAATCTAAATGGCAGCTGTAAGATAACAAGGCCTGAGATATCTGAGGTGAATGGGCATTCAAGCTGAGTGCCTTTTGCTGAATATATTGCTACTGACTCCTAGTACCAGACAGACAAACCAATACAGGTATAAAACTAATGGTTCAAGAACAAGTATAGTC
Source organism: Oriolus oriolus (assembly GCA_013400235.1). Lineage (NCBI taxonomy): Eukaryota > Metazoa > Chordata > Aves > Passeriformes > Corvidae > Oriolus > Oriolus oriolus. Next base: position 257,978 of record VXBT01004120.1, read on the forward strand.
AGCAAAAGAAGGAAAAATAAAAGATCATCATGAAAGGATAAATGTTCTTATAAACACTTATGAAAAAAAAAACCACAGTGAAAATGGCCTCCCCATAGCTCTTGCAGGAAAAAAAATATTATTTCTCCCTTGGTTTTGGTCACCTCTTTCAATTATGTTTGCTAAATGTGGTCAGAATCCACTCAGGAAGCCAGGTCAGGAACAAACTGGGAAGGGAAAAAAGGCAAGCCAGAAGACAAGGCACACGGTACAACGAAAGCAGGCATCCAGGACACAAGCTGTCACAGTGCACAGCAAAGGTCTGCTCAGATCACAGAGAGACAGGGATGGACACCTGCACTCCTATGGCATCCCTGGGACAGGGACTGGTGGCCCCAGGTTGGGCTGAAATGGGGTATGGGACCATGGGCACTGTGTGGCCCCAGGGAGGCTAGTCAGGACCATTGAGGACTGGCGGTGCCCTCAGAACCCTGAGAAAAGAAAGAAGAAAGGGCATGCTGAGACCAGAGCATCTGATCTGCAATTAGAAATTAAAGATGGTTGGAAACAAAATGAATGATGGAAATGTCTATAGGGAGAAAGAGGAAAAGCTGCAGGGAATATAACCTTAGCAACACCAAGAGCAATTTAATTTTTATCAGGCAGAGACATCCAGCTGGCCATTACACTGATCCAAAGAACAAAAGTGTGATTTATCCTCCAGCAGCAAGGGTATTTCATGTGAATCTGAGGCTGGAAATTCTTTTTAAGGGAAGTCCACAATATGTATGAGGTGTCCTTCATGTCAAGACAGATGATGCTGCTTTATTCGCCGGTGAAATGATTCAAGGGCAATAATGCTGAGCACACTATCAAGAGAAGGGGATGGAGAGCATTGCAACAATCTGAGTGGAATTTTTCAAATCCATAGAGAAGATGGTAAAAGATGGCAAGATACTAAAGATCACTAGGCAAAAGAATAAAAATTCTGTAGACCTATCAGGAACTTAGACTGCACAGTCACTGGTAACAAACATTGTATGTTTTAATCTTGAGAAAATTAAGATCAACACAAAACCACCCTTCAGCCCATCAGATTTCCCATGGGCTACTAACAGGACTTTTCCATTCTGTTCCTTTAAATTAGGACTACACCATCTTTTCATGGCATGGCTTCACTTTATAGGGATTGTCTCTTATTTCCTAAGAGAATTGCCTCTGAAAAACATAATTCCTTTCTCTGGCTGTTGACTACCACAGAAATAAACAACAGAGCCCACATCTTTCTGGAAAGGACTTCTAATCAACACAGAACCAGTAAGAATGATACTATTTCAGTGTGGGGTTTTTTCATATCAGTGATGTCAATACCTTCTGCAGCGTAGCTCTGTGATCCTGATGAAAGATGTCTTCAGACAGATTCATTACAGTACACAAAATGTGTTCACTCGCTTTTCTAGCTGACCTGATGCCTTGCTTTTGTCTCACCTGACTCACTGTGATGTGCTTGAGGACTACCAGTTTAGAAATTCGTGGCATACATAAACTTTCAGGCAAAAGCCATCTTTGAATGTTGATAAAGGGGTTTTTTCACAATGCACATGAAACCTTTAACTTGGCTTCTCCAACTAACTTGATAATTCCATAAGCTCTTCCTTGTCATTTAAAAGTGAAAAAATGCAGTCTAGCTGCAGAGTGTTGAACTATGAGCAGAAGTGGTCATTCTGTCTCTTCTAATGATAGTTTCTGAATGACAAAGCTATCTGGCCAATTCTGTGCCTTTGTCATGTCACTTGTGACACAGGAAGCTGTGCTCTGGCATTCATTTCTGCCTAGCAGGGAGGGCTTGATGGGTTTTTCCCCAGGAGGCTAATATTAGATTTAGTAGAGATCTTTTCAGAGGCAAAGAGTCTACATCCTAGTGTCTCTTGGGGAATAAAAAAGGACAAGAAAAAAAGAAAATTAAAAAAAAAGGAAGTTGTATGTAATACAGTGAAAGCCAGTCTGTGTGGAGAAGTAGAAAAGGAATAGTTCTACTCGTGCTTCTTACTAGGGATAAATATGGACAACAAAATTATCATACCATAGGAGCCTAGAGGTAACCTATATTGTTTGGATAAGTGTAGCCAAAATACTCATTGCCACATATAGAAATTATTCATGTCGCACGGAATATGCACAGCAGAGATAAATTTAAGTGCATAATTTGGGAAATCATGTAATGATGCTTCAGATCTTCAACTTAAGACAGTTATATGCCAATCAAGGAGTGAATAATTGCGCTCTAAAGTACTGAATGAGTCTCATTAGATCCAGGACATTATACACATAATCAAATGCTCAGCTATTCTATCAAAAATCAGATAAATTAGAGTTGATATTCCCCTACTGGAAAACAGCAAATAAACAGTTGGCTCAGATCTTCTCAGCAGGTCACATAAAATAAAAATTTGCATTACATTCTTTGCCTCTCAGACATGAAGGAGAAAAAAATCCAGTGCAGAAAGATGGCAAAAGAGCGCAGCAAGTGACTTACGCTGCAATCGTAGTAACAATTTTCTCTGCTCTGCACCAGTTTACTTTGACACAGATTGTTTCCCTGGCTGGTTTTTAATATAAAAAGAATTAAAAATAACTGTTTGAGTGCAAAATGTTCTGAATGTGCTAATAACAAAACGTGATTGTAACTACATTCAAACCTTTGTGCAAACCAGTAATAAAGTTGTATTTGTTTAGCCTTTTCATGGATCAGCAGTATCTGTATATAAGAATGCAACAATTCATATATATTAGTTTTCTTTTTCTTCAGTAGAATTACAGAGACAGTATTAGCAATAAGAGTTCACATTTAAAGCTGAAGAATGAAAAGGATAAAATAGGAAAGTACTGTAATGAAGAAAAAGAGAAGCAGGCAAATACTGTCAGAAACAGCAGGTAGATAAAATTTGAGCTACACTGAAGTGAGCAGAGATAGAGAGGTTCTAGGTATAGAGGAGCACTGTTAATATTTTATTCAGATATATTCACATGTCTGAAGGGATCTCTTGATCAATTTTTATCTCATTTGGGTGATCAGATTCAGGTACTCACTGTAATTTTTAGTTTATGCCTTCTGGGTTTCCACTTCAGTTTTAGTCTCTTCACTGTTACTGCTCCTCAGCTGAACTCATGTTCTTCATATTTAATCAGATTCCATTTAGCATCCATCACATGCAATTTCAAATTACATGGCTAGCTTGTAATGCAAGTTGGGTTTTTTTAATTGGGAGAAAAAATGAATTCTGAAATGGAGTTGTGCCCAGAGCAAATGGGCACAAGAGCACTTCTAATCTGTAAGGGTTCAATTATCGCCTGCTGAGCCACAGAGCCTGCATTTGTCTGATTTAGTGTCACTTATTTCAAGTAACGTGAGGAGGAAGGGAATGTGTCCTTTGTGTGATTAGTCTTAAACAGGAACAGAAGAAACAACTAAGGGATGTTTCTTGCTCTTTGTTTCTAGTATTTAATAGGATACAACTAAACTAGCCTGCCCCATCTTCTCCCCCACCCCTCACCTCTATCCTTTTATTTTTGTAAGAAATCCATGTTTCATTCAGGTTTGTCTTCCATGTAAGAATACAACACAGTTATGTAACACTTACTTATACTTATTTAGTAATCTGTTTAACTCCTGAAATAACTGAAGCTCAATGGTTTTTGGGTAACTGGTGTACATTAAAAACAGACAACATACATTAATTGCATACACTGCTCTTCGAGACTTTACATTTGGCCTTTCTTTCAAAGGCATCAACTGAACTCCCTGGGGCTCAGGACAGAGTTACTGAAAAGAGAAACATTCATTCTAAAATCTGGAATAGGTGAAATGAAGGTCATAGTCTTATTTAGTAGATCAAGCACAACATCTTCCCCTGATTAATCTAACACTTGGTTTAAGTGCCTCATTAACAAAGCTATTCCCTCCGGACTTCTGCAAAGAGAACTACAGACGACTATTTAGCTGAAGAAGACAGCTGGCACAAAAGTCACGAGACTAGGAACATGGAATTATGAAAGGTGATAAGCAGAAAGATGAAGAAGAGCTTTCCCTCAAAAAGGAATCTTATTTGTTAGGAATTGCTAAATTCAGTAGCCCAATGGAGGCCAGGCTGCCACACTCCATCTCCACAGGTCCAGTAAATAGCAAGACTGAACTCCCAGTAGACACGCACACAGAGTAATTCACCAGCTGCACAGGTCACCACAGACACACACAGTCAGCACTAGCAAAAGCAGCACTAACAACATCATCCTGTTACGTTTTCTGGCTGTTCAGGATGAAAGCCCATTAGAGTAAAAGTCCCCCAAGTAGTCAACCTTTGACAAATAACCTACCCTGGACCCTGGTCTTCCCAGCTGTAGGAACCTGGACATGTGAGCCCCAAAGGATGCAGCCCCACTCCAGATGCTGGTACTCAGACCTACACACACACACACAAAGAGGTACACACACTACGGACCTGTCCAGCACCTGGTCTTGGACACTGTAAGGCCCAGAACTCAACTGAGGAGTCGCTTAAACTAGCTTACTTTTTGTTAATGTATCCTGAGTCAGAGGCAAGGGAGAAATACAAAAAAGGTATTCCTCAAGAGAAAACAACAGAAACTTTACTGACAAACTTCAGAAAATAAGGGAAATTTGGTAAAATTTGAAGCAACATTCAACCAGCATAAATCAATTCACAAAGCATTAACTTAGTCCATTCATCTTAAGCATAATCCAAGCCCATCTGATTTTAAGTTACCCAAACTTTGAGAAGAGGCAATTAGAAGAAGAAAAGGAGAGAAATATAGAAAAGAACAAATATATCTACCATTCCTGGTTCCATCAGTGTTTCAGCTGATGTAAATTCTAAGAGGAGGTAGGGTCAAGACATATACCCACCTCATGCTTTGGCTTAAGTACCATTTGGCCTTCCTGGGCCCTTCCCCCAGGTACTACTTTCAGCCATCTAACCACTCAGGAGCTGGGTTAGGGGCTCCAGGGGCAGGTATGGAGCACGGCCAGGTGTGCCAGGGATTGGCGGCCCTTGAGGGGCTGGGATACAGGCCCCACGGAGGGGTGGGGTGCTTAGGGCAGTTCATCGCCTCACCAAAGGCAAGACCCAGCCTTCCCCTTCCCCCACACATGCATATGAAATGTTTTGAGACAGTCATCTCCTCCAGTCTCTCACAGACACCCAACAAATTACATAGCTGGCCCTTGGGTCCTCCAGTCCTTCAGCTGCCTTGCACAGAGAGACAGAATCTGGTATCTGGTCCAGATTCATCACCTTACCAGTAGTGACCCCCCAAGGAACATGGACTCTCCACTTGCTGGTGTGAACCTCCTTGTTCCTCCAGCAGTGCCCTCAAGACCCCTGGATCTCTCCACCTTCCAGCCTAGACTTACTGTATCTGCAGTACCTGACTCCAAAAGCTCTTCCCCCATTTGCTAGTTAGTCGAGGTGGATGTAGGCTGTGATCACACCCCAGCAGGCCTACCCACACAATATGCATGAACTCTGAAGGCTCCAGGTGCTGGCACCCAGGGTCCCATGACCAATGGCCCCACTCCCACTGCTGGCACCTAGACATCCATATGCACACAGGCACCCAGAATAGAGTCCCATTATCAGAAAATCGGCCAAAAATGGCATTAAATGAGAAGACATAACAGAAGTCTGGAGGGATCATGGCAGAGCACAGCCATACAGGTGTATTGACTGGCAACTGCTTACATGCAATCAACCCTTTTTATCATTTTTTCCCTTTCTTTTCCTTTCCATTTCCTTCTTAAACCATCTTGATCCTCTCCTTTTCCCACCTTTGATGCTTCCCCTAAGCACTCTATAAATCTTGTACAATCCCAAGATGATTTTCCTGCATCCCATAGTTTGTGCCATACCTCTGTCCAAAGACTGCCAACCCTCTCAGTCCAAAAGGCAAACCAGAGAGGTCTTCTGATGGTTCCTCTTCATGGGTATTACCCTTGGCCTTGGGACTGAAGCAGGGTTTTTTTCTGTTGGATATTGAGGATGGCTTTATCACATTATCTCAGCTGTTGATCTTCACCTGTAAGGTGAAGCTTCACAGATTTTTCTGAAGAATTCAGATATTAACAGTACCAAATTATGCTCAAAAACCAGAAGATCCCATTCCAGCCTATATTAAAAGATCATTCTTCAAGCAGTACCTTCTGTTTCAAATTAATTAAATGTGAATTAATTTGATCAATTACATTTGATTAATTATGTGGCACGTGACTGATGAAGTAATCATTTTAACAAAGTGTATGTCACAAAATAATGAAATAATTGGTAACTGTGGTCTATTAGATACTTGTATGAATTAGAAATTGTAGAAATAAAACCACAATCTATAAGTTTGACGTGATCAGCTCACAAAAGAGGGTAAGACTTATAGTATAATTTCTCTCCTACAGAATATAAATAAAATCACATACTTCATTTCTTTTTAATCATATAGGAAAAAATCTATGCTCAATACTTACACAGATTTATGCTTAAAGAGGAAACGTACTATTGAAAATATTTGTTAATTAACTTTAGCTTACAGTAGAATATGTACAGAAATCTTTAAAAAGAAGTTGCAAGGGGTTAGGAGGCAGGCATGCATGATTTCAGTAGGGGACTTTTTACAATGTCAGTCACCCTTTACGATGAATTATTGAATGAACTTGGAAATAGGTATAGCAGTGTAAAAAAAAAAAACAGGTTAGGTTTCAAAAACCCTTTCTGTTCTTGAAATTAATGAAGTCCAGATCTTGAAAACTTAGGGGAAAAAACCTTATGCACTGTCTCATCTAGCCTGTGTACTGGCGTAGAAGGAAAAAACAAAAGTGAGATTTACTGTAACTGAATGTTATTCAAGGAATGGAAGAAAATGGAGGGAAGGCTCCGCAGAAACACAGTGTTTGCTTTTCATACAGACAAGTGGAAAGCGTAAAAGTAAGGGCACATCAGAATGTCTGGGAGAATGTACTGCCTGAGGAAATGAACTGTTTCAGGTTTTCCTCTGTCCTTAGCAATCACTTTTTGGCACCTATGAAGTTCCATTCTACTTCCTAATTTTCAGCAAAACCGGGACAATCATTAAACCTTTATACTGGCATTGGGAACAAACAGCTTTGCAACCCTTAAACAATAGAACATATGAAATCCTGTTCTGGAGAAGAGTAAGAAATACTTGCTATTGCATAATTCTAAAATTTTGAAAATGGTCCTTGTGTTTGAATTTTTTTCTGGACCTTGCTAGCCTTATATTCTGCAATGTTTGTCTGAACTATATGTCTATGTCAATACGAGCATTGTCAGAAAGTAGTAATACAAATGAAATGCCCAAAAAGATTTTTAAAGGATTTTAAAATGCTGAAATATTTATGTGAAGAGAAAAAAAACGAACTGGAGTTTAGCCTTGGGAATCAGTGAAACTTCAAAGAAAATGGTGGGTATAGCCACAGGTATTTCACAGGTTTAAAACCTCATAAAATATGCGAATCCAAGGTACCTGCTTTAGGTGATTAGATTACTAAAATTAAGCATTCCCTTCTATCTGAATAACAGCCCCTAAAGTACAATATATACGTCCCATAATGCAGCATGCATTCAGCTCTCCATGAAATAATTGAGGGTGAGGAAGTGAGGGAGGGGTGTCAAAACAGACAAACTACCAGCTGAAACGATGGCACTAATTTTATTTTTATTGATAGATAATAATGCTCATTTTTCCAGAGGCTAAGGAATACTTTCCTTAAAGACAAAATGTCAGCTTCAGCTTATTCAGTGGCCGCATCATTGCCAGGAGAGATTCCTTGCAAGCAGCGTGCTACATTTCAGTTTTCTGTCTCACATAGGCACATTTAAAGGTGTTTCTTATAGAGTTCACTATAATGCCAGTCAGCTAACAGAAATGCAGAACTTTGTATTCTCCTATAAATGTGAATGCTATATTTTCACCTTAATCCCTTCACTTGGATAACCAAACTGATATTTAATTACCTATTGAGAACCAGGGTCCTAATTAGAGCTGCTCACAGCTATTCACACATTGAACCTGAGTGAACAAGCCTCTCACTGTTTTCAAGTTTATTGCCATTAGCCCAGTGGGTTTGCTCTTCACCACAAGACTTAGTTCAACCATTATGCTCCAGAGAAAGAAAAACCCTGAGAACACAAACACTGATATTACTGCACTCTATCAGGAGCCCACAGAGCTTTTCTATCCTTTTGAATAAGCTATTAAAAGACAAAGTAAAAAAACTGTAGTAGATCCAACCAGAGAGGAAATACCGAGACAATTTTACAAAAAAAAGGATATTACTGAAAGAATGGAGGAGATTTAGAGAAAAAAATATCGTTGAAGCAATTTAAGATAATAGGATGCTAATTAAAGAGGAATTATAGTGGAGATTTTATAATACTTTTAACACTGGCAGTAATGTTGACTGCATCTGGGTTGAAACAAGCACAAGGAGCTAAGGCATTAGTGGCAATTAGGAACCAGACACTGCCACTCTCAGGGAACAGGCTTCTCTGTAGGCAGGTAACACTCAGGGCAAGCAACAGAGGCAAACTGTACCCCAGGTGCTGCTCAGTGTGATTGCTCTGCCACTGTCATGGCACTAGATAGTTAGGAAGAAAATAGACAGTCAGCACTCTCTCTTGTAGGAGTCTCAGGTGTGTGACTGAAGAGTGGGGCCTCAGTCTGAATGGATGTTTCCAGGGTCTTATTCTCGAATATATTTACTCGCCTTAAACTGCACAATTCACTTTCAGACATCTGTGACAATTTCTGAAATGCCCTAGAAATGTTGGTTCCTGTATGGGTCAAATTATATCACCAAAATTAGCATGAATAGCAGTACCATAATATATTAAAAAAATTCATTTTGATGTAAAATAGTCCAGTTAGCATGAGATAATGCATTATAAACAGGGAAGTAATGGCAAATGTCAAAATATCTGTTGAATATGTTTAAACCACTCATTTGAACCCCTTTCTGTTTTTTTCCTTTTTTACTTTGACCTTTGGAAAATTATAAAAGCTTCAAAAAAAAAGCAAGGATAATTTATCTCTAGTTTGGTGGTTAACATAAAAACATTTAAAAATTAAATGGATGTTTTGTTTCAATTAAAGCAAATAAAAGGTTTTGTGGTGAGAATATTAGAACATTTTGCCTGAAGAAAAGTATTGTGATCAGGTTACACACCTGAAAAAAATGGGGCTTATGAAATTAAGATTGAAAGTACTGAATTTGCTGACACAACTTTGACAGAATAACACATGACCACAGTAATGTAAACATTGTCAAACACAATACCTAATCAAACATAGCACTATTCATTAGAAAAAAGAGAAAATCTTATTCATTGCAATTAAAAACACACTGATGTGGTATACTCAGTGAAAAAAAAAAAAAAAACCAAAAAGAAAGAAACTGAGAAAACCATACAGCTGCAGAATTATGCAATTTTAAATTATGCTTTTCTTGGCCCACATCTATCTGTTTTACTGCACTCAGTACATGACTCTAAATGACCAGTGGCCAAACACTGTGATAAAGAGAAATTGAATATTGAAAGGAGAGGAAGGCATATTACAAATCCTGTAATTGTCCTGTCCCAAACATATATTCTCTCCTGAGGTTCGGCTTATTCCAGTGCTTCTAGGGTAGGACTCAGCTGCCTGTCTCTGCAATAGAAAAGACATAATGACTTCTGCTTCCCAAAAAGGACTCAAAATACACGAACGTACAAAATACCCAGCAATCTGTACAATCCACATGTGATTTCCTGAAGGACTAAGAGGCAAGAAAGCCAAGGTTATATTTTAATTTTGTTCTGACTCATTCTATTCTTAGTTTTCTATTATTACCTCTTCTTGAATGAAAAAGTGCCCACATGTGGAACAGTCTAAAATAAGAACATCAGCCCTAGATCACATCTTGCCTGTATTGGCATCTGAGATCATTTGCAAAAAATAATCATTACCTAGCGGGCTTTTGGGAGGTCCTGACCTTGGCTGCCTTAAAGTGCAGACAACACATTGTTTCAGGAACATGCTCCTGCTTGTACCCATAATAACGAGGCCATTTCAGAAAGACAAGCAAGGTATCCCTATGCCTCTGGGTTACTTCACCATGCTACTTATTTAGATGCACCTGGTACTGTTACATTGAATCCTATGCAGTTTAAAAGAGACTTCAAGCATCTGACAGCAGAGTGGTGGAAGGGGAGATAGCAGTTAAGTGTGATAAAGATCATAGAGGCAGATGGAGACAGATGACTTGGAGATGAACATTTCAGTCAGCTAATGAGAGTAAATAGGTACCGTGACGTCTGGCATGGCATTACACAACGGAAGGTTTAAGGGCTGTGGAAAGAAGAGGAAGGACATCTTCAAGTGCACACAGGTGAGGAGATTTCAAAATAGACTAGATCTGTGATTAAATCTCAGAAGTAAAGAGGGAGGGAAAAAAACCAAACACAAAAGCCCATTTTCCGTCTAAATTTAGGCAGAGGTGAACCACAGTCATGAGTGGGTCAGGTAAGAGATCTGCCTTTGGGATATTATTACGCATCTGCCCCAGTAGTGGGGTATGTAGAGAGAACTATTTGTTAAAACAGCCAAAACATAATGACAATGTCGTCCTAGAAACTGGTTGAGCTAAACCACAGAGGTTCATTACTGATATAGAGATGCAATCTCCTTAGGAATGACAGGTGTAAGAACAAGAAAGAAAGGTGTACCATGTGTTAATGGTGTACCTTTTCACAAGTTAATGGAGAGAATTTTTCTAGATTATTTTATTTTATAAAAGGAACATAAATGCAGAGAAGAATTCACATATTCCACATAAGCTAGAAGAAAAAATGGTAAACTTTTTTTCTTTTAAATTAAAGCCTTGTAGAAAAAGGAGATTGTAATTGTTCAGAGACACCTAAAGGGCAAAGTAGGATGACACAGTAAGTGCATGGAATACTTTTCAGGCAGTTTTTGTTTTAGAGATTAAAGCATGGTCCCTTTTTAGATCATGTTTCAGCTAACTAAAATGATAGAACATGTAAACAAAAGGTACAATCAGAAAATGAAATTGTGAAAGATTACAGAAAAGCTGCGAGAACTAATGATGTGTGAAAGTAAAAGAGCAGGAAAGTGATGGCTTAGGGGGAAGGCAAACTACACCTTTTCCTGGAGTACAGGAATGCCACAGGATGTGGAGACAGCCTATTGGGAAGAGAAAAAATTTAAAGGGCACAGGAGTGCAGCACTGCTGGAAGTTACTGAAAGAGAAGGTATTTAATGCATAGTAGTAGGTTATTTGCAAGTGAAGGAAGGAATGGCACAATAGTAAGAAACTATTGTAGAGACATCAGAATTTCTCCAGTGACCTGAAAATCCAAAAAGAATCAAACAAAAAGTGGAAAGAAGATTATAGGTTTTAACATGAATATAAAGGAACAGCTCAAGACCCTTAGGGATAAGATCAAAAAAGCACAGCGACATAAAAGGAAACAAGATAAGGTTCACTAAATGGAGAAAGAGAAAATCAAAACATAGGCTAGCTGCTTAACAGTGAAGTAGACAAGATTAAGAAAGTCTCCAAAAAGATTGAAGTATTCAATAGTATCTCTTCTCAAGTCTTTCTGATAACAAAGAAACAGAATTGCATTTGTAGAAGCTCTCTGGAGTAAAATCTTTAATAAATTCAATTTTAACCAGGATATAACAGCGTAGAGGAGAAATACATTTAAGAATATGAAAATAAGATATACTGATACACAGAAATACTGATTTCTCACTAACAAAATAACAAAATATAACCTTTATTAGTTCCTGATCTCTAACTAACAATAACTATCGTCTAAAATTTGCCTCTTATGTCCAAAATAAAAAGCAAACCCTGCATTAAAAAAAAGAAAAAATTAGAAATTATAGTATATTTGTAGTAGTTTCCATTCACATGAGTATTCACTTAAATGCACATATTGATTGTTCTTCATTTCCTTCTTGTATTCAATTGAATTTTTGAATTCTAAAATACCTACAAGTTTGGATAGTAGCAGTGTCTTGGTTCTGCTAAGAGCTGTTGATATTAATTTCATTCTCTTAGGCCAGTTGCAGTGTTGAGGAGTACATCTAGTGCAGGTAGCTCTGTTTGCAAGCTGCAGTTTGAGCTCTGGGTGGGAGACTGAGACAAAAGGCCGTGAACTGCCAACGTGGGTTACCAAAAGGCAGGAAGATGCGTGGTGCTAGCCAGGTGGATGGATACAGGGAGATACAGCAGGAGCAGAGGACTCAGAAGGAAGAGCACGATTTCTGCTGGGTTTGGACCGTGAGGGGATAAAAGCCCAGGGGTACCTCTGTTGGGGGCCCTCCTTGGACACAGCAGCTCAGGCTCTTTCAGTGTTCCTGCACTGTGAACAAATTGTTTTATGGAACAGGACTTCTGAGACTCTGCAATGGGAAACCTGGTCTGACTGTGAGTGGGATGTGCGGGGAGTCAAGTGGGGACCCTTCTGGTCACTGGAGCTGCCTGCTGTGAAGGGGCTTTGGTGACAGCAGTGAAAATCTGTGGCATTGGGAGTGTGACACAGAGAGCATCATGAATGGTCAGACTGGGAAGTTTCCTTAACAACCTGGCTTTGTGGACAAAGGAGGAACAGCCCAAATGTTCATCAGGTAGAATACTGTGGCATGAAGCTGTAACCAAACTCAGGCAAAATTAGATGTGATTTGTGAGTAAAGAAAATAAAAGTTTAGGTACCATAAAATTGGGGAGAGGACAGTTCATTAGGTATATTACAGATGATCATTTGGTTAATAAGAGCCAGAGAGTAGATATATTTTCCCATTGTATAAAAATATTTTTAATTTGGATTCTAGGAAAGAAAATTCTCCAGGACAGAAAGCACTTTCTGTGGATAGTGTTCAAAGGTTTTTGTATTTTATTGTAATTTTCTGTTTTGGTAAAATGTGTTATAATAACAAAAGGTGGTGATGGTCTACATCTGCTTGATCCTATCTCAGTGTACGAAGGTGGGCTGCATCTTATTTTGGCCACGTCTACTGTTCTGTTTCTGTCACTCTGAATACCATAAATATTCTTTGTGCAGTGAGGAAATGTCATATTTTCTCTTGTAGCATTAGTCATATTTTTATTTTGCACTGCTTCATCTTCACTTTTCAATGCTTAATGGAAACAATAAGACTGTGGTGGAGGAATCATGTAAACCTCCCTCCTCTTACATGCATATTACAGAGCTACAATGATTACATGAAAAACGTACTCTGTTTTCTTTATGTGGACATATAAAGAAATGTATATTGATCCATGATCAGAACAGAGAATAACAAGAGGGGTTTCTACATCTTCTTACTGAAAAGTGTAAAAATATTTGTTAAAATTGCGCTGTAATTTCTTATCTGATTGAAGAATCTGATGCACAAGGAGCGCTCATATTTGCTGTGAAGTTACTTCAAAGAGCATATTTGCTAGGGAAAATGGTAGGAAGATTTCATCTCTGTAAGCATCATTTTTTAAGATTAGTGAAAGAAGTTCTGATTTGATAATGATACTTGAGTAGAAATGCTATGGATTTTCTTTTTTTCACCATCAGTTATATACTTAGTGGTTTAGAAAGAGAGGTTGGCTTGAATCATATTTAGATAAACCTACAGCAGGACAGGTGCTGCAGAGGAAAGGAGCAGAGACCTGATTCCTTACTCCACAGCTGGGCTGCAAAAGCTTGCATTTTTGACCTTCATGATAAGTTGTCTGTGTTCATCTAACACCAACAGTATTCTGCCACTGTCTCCCCATTTAACACCTACTAATATTTTGATCTGATACTTTTTATTTGCATATTTCAAGTCCTTCACAGAACGCAACTGTTTTTACCCTAGGGCCTGAAGCAGCAATTCTGTCTGACTGACAGGCCTAAGGTTACACTAGGAAATTATAATTTATCAATATCCTACAGTACATGTTGAAGTCAAAATCCACTCTTCAGTGCTTTCCTCAAAAAAAAAAAAAAACAAAACGAAAACCCAACAAAAACCCCCCAAAAAACCAGTAGAAAGGCATCTTTAAATCTCTGCTTTCTTGGGTTTTAATGTGGGACTGGGACTATGGACTGTTTCTAGCAGAGATTTCAAGGTGACCGCAAGAATAACTATCTTAACATCTATCTGCCACTTTTATTCAGATAATTTACCCAGGCTGACATTTCTCTGTGCAATCAGAACATAATTTTACAAGGACATTCTTAAAGCCACCAGAAATCCACCAAGATTTATAGCATATTATCAGACATTGATTTATTTTTCTCATCATTCTCTCTGCAACTGGATAAAAATGAGAATAACAATTTAAGGTGATATTTTTATATAGGATTAAAATTTACTACCTATAAAAAAATTATAATTGAGCATGCAAAAACTGGGGCAAGTTTATGCATAGAAAACAGACAATAGTTTATGCAAGGAAAATTCTGAGTCTGGAACACATGCAGTGCAGAATAATTCACTGCATGCCAGTTTGTAGAAATGTATCTTTACCATGAAGAAGTCTTCTGAAACTCCGTATTTGCACTTTTGCATGTTAGACAGCAACAAGACAGTCTCTGCTGGATGAGGATTACCAGCTAATTAATAATTGCTCAGTACTTTTTTTTTTTCCCCAGTCCAGCAATGTGAAACCAGCTCAAATACAGGGGATAAAGCCCTGTTCCCCAACTAATTCTAATCTACCTCTAAATAGCTCAGGCTGCATCTGGCACAAGCTGAACTCTGATCTTTGGTCTCTCAAATGGAGGCGCTATACTTCTCTTCAGAAAAACACAAGAAAAAAGAAACAATTACCTGTTGCTGTTTCTCGAATAGGCAGGTCCACTTTCTCCAGCTTTTCGCTATTGCAGTGCTCTTTTTAGAGCCAAGGATAGTTCTGTTTGATACATCTAGTACCAGTTGTACAGCCATAAATCTGTACTTCAGGAGACAGTGAAGTCATCAGTTTAACACAGCTACAGTTGGAAAAAGATACCTGTCATCCACTAACTGAAAACCTTCTGTCATACTCGAAAACAAATCAGTGTCCAGGTGTTGCATGTTTCAGAGCTTCCAGTGTGAGAATTGTCTTACCACCCCAAAGGACTTACCTCTGAAGTTTCTGCATGCACTCTGCTGTTGGTGATCAGAACTGGAATAAAAAATTTGTGTTGGTACCCCAACACAACAGAGGGGATCCCACAGAACATATGTGTAGGCTTACCTGGTGTTGCCCACAGAAACCATTTTCAGAAAAGTGGAACACTTCCCTGTTTGACAGGGAAACATTGCAACATTGCTTATAATATATGTTTGTATGAGAAATTTTCTGCAAGGTTACTGTAACCTTCAGTTGTCATTTGCCATGAATTTGCCTTGCAAATTTGAATTATCACTCATTTCTCTCCTTCCATCCTTTCCAGAATTACTTAGGTTTACCTCTTTGTTTAATTTGCTTGTTGGACCAGATCCTCCCCTTTGCAAATTAATTATCCAGGTAAATGTATGCTACTTTCATAGAATCTAGGATGTCGTGCAAATTCTACAAATGAATAAATTAAAAAATGAGTTTTGTTGTAATAGAAAAAAAATAATTTAAAAGCTTTAAAAAATTCTAAAACATTACAAAAGGAGCAACATTTTTGTACAATCTTATTTAGGAAAATAGTAGTTGTTATCTTTGTCCCATCTTGAGTCAACAAGCTTGCCTAATCACTCACAAATGAGGTATAGTATTTTACTATATTTGTACATGTCTGTTAGCATCAGTATCTTAGGATGCTGTTGTCTACAGTAACAGTAGCATTTATAAATTATTAACCTTTCTTTTTTTCAAATCTGAGGGGAAACATGGGATTTGACATGCAAACGCAGGTTTTATTGCACCCATCCACAAAATAATTAAATTTTATTTTTTAATTAATTTGTGTTAGAAACTTGAAAAGGTTTTATTAGGAGTATTTGGTTGAAACCTGTTTTAAAGTGGAATTGGATGTCAGATTTTAAAAACTTCTTGGTTGTGCAAAAGTCTCACCAGCTGTAGTATAAAGTTTTGGAAGCCTTGCATTAGAACAATTAATCACTGAAAAGGAAAGAAACTAGTGCATCCATTGGCACATAGATAAATCACACATGATTTCTTTCTAATGTCTAGTCACTGAGAATAATAGAAAACACAGCTGGCAGGAACATTAAGAAATTATCTACTCCATTTCTTTCCTCAAGCCAAAATCAAGTGCACCTCATTCATGCCTGACAGATACTGTCTAACATCCAGTCATGGTGCTTCCACATTTTCCCAAAGCAATATGGTCCTTCAAGATAGAAAGTCTTCTGAGGTATGTCAGCCTTAATCTACCTTGCTTCAATTTATTTTTTGTCACATGCATTTCAGATATGGAAAGCAGTTTATCCCTTTCCTCTCTGCAGCAATCTTTTCTATACTTCAAGACCACTATCGCATTTAACACGATGCAAGCCCTTTCAGCGCATCTAGATTTTTGTGCTCAAAAATCGCAAGAGAAGTAAGCACAACTCTACCCTGAGCTCCCAGAAACTGAGCTCTGAATGAAGATTGTGCTTGGAGGAACTTCATTTTGGAAATCTGTTAGGGTAGAAAAAAAAGGAAACAAGAAATGTCAGGAGCAGTTTTCATGCAGAGAAAGTTGCATTATCCCCTTGTCACAATGAATATGGAGTACCCAGTTAAAACACAGCAATATAATATTTATGTTTAGCTCCAGTGGACTTTTGCAAATTTTATGATGAAGTGAAGGATATAGCATGTGTTTTGGAATGTGTGTCAAACCTGGACAGATTTCCTGGACTTATGTAACCTCAGTCTCTAAGCGGAGCATCTACACACGAATGCAACTATTCAGAGGTAACTGACTTCTCTGTCGCTGCTCATGGATGTGCATCTCCTTGTTTAACTTGGGAAAGTAGGAGTTAGGGCCTAGTTTTCCAATGTCCAGTATTTTTCACATGGGAGAAACTTCTACTAACCAAATTCTGTTGACATGCAAAAGTCAGAAACCATTTATTTAAAATCCATTGGTTTATTTCTCATTTTTTATTTTAAAATATGTGCCAAAACAATTTTAAAAGCAAACAATAGCTAGTCTCTTAAGCAAGGACATGATGCTGCATCCTATTTATAAGACAGAAGTAAGAAGTAGAAAACTGGACTGGAACTGGACTTTTTTTTCTTCTTCTATTGACATTGCCATTTTTCAGAAAGCTATGTTTATATTGTTTGGGCACAATTCTGTTTGAACACTCGGATGACTCTTCCTTGAGCTAATTCTCTACTGATGGGAGATTAAACCAATTCCTGTTACCAAGAAGATAAGTTCATAACAACCTGTTCCAAAACATTTTTCAATATCAAGTAGAACAATTATTTATTATTAGCCAAGTAAAATCTGCCACTCTGCACATTTCAAGTTCCACATTATTAGGCAGTAGAAACAGACTGTCACTCAAGCTGGGAATAGTTTAAGCCTAATACGTATTATTCTAGGTGATCTAGTTTTGCAATAAATCTTTGCATGTGTTTTGGAATGTATGTTCTACAGGTGATGGTTGTAAGAGAGAAGAGGATGACTTAACCGGATGCTATCCAATTTGTGGGTGGTATTCAGTCAGCACAATTTTTCACAGAAAACCTTACTCAGCACAACTTGAATTTTACTTTTTCTGTGTGAAAGGTATTCACAAAGAAAAATACTGCAACATTAACATTTCCAAATACATATTTTTATGGGTGTTCCTAAATCAGAGATTATTTCAGAACTGGTTCATAACCATGTTAATTTGTACAAGGCTAAACATCTCAGAGTCTGGGCTCTGGGGTGGTTTTGGCCAACCAGCTTGATCACTGCAGTGGTGTAATACTTAATCTCTAGTTATCTTTTCCTTGATTGAACAGAAAGATCAAGTGATATTTATTGTCCATACAAAAATGCCTCTTCATGCCTCCATTCCCACTTCTGTCTCCCCTGTTTCAGGATTGAAGGGATTTCCAGAACATTTGCTATAGCTCTTTGGACATTCAGAATTCAATATCACTTGAGCTTTTCCTGAATGATGTCCTCTAAATAATAAACAAAAAGAAGGCTGAAAGAGTTTAAAAGCTTCCTCTAACTTCCAAATCCAAAACAATCTTTGTGTCAGAAAGTATAAATAAAATGCTTGAGACCAATGCATTAACATTCATTACCATTGTGTATAATATACTGAATTCTAAGGATGATACACTTAAAAATTTTGTGTTACATAGTGAACACATGAATTTAGTTTTGCACTAAATTCAAAAGTGCAACACCAAAAACTTTCAAACACCAAAAATTCCCTCTAAGAGACTCAAAAAACCTATAAATGCATCTAGAAAACAAAAAAAGGATAGTTTGATTTTCTCACCTTTACTAAACACCATGTTCTGCTGTCTGTGTCCACAATCCTTTCAGATGTGTTTAGCTCTTTACAGGGTAAATTTAAAGTGTTGACACAGATGGAAAAAAATTAATTATAGGCAAAATCATCAAAAGAGTGCAGAGGAAAAACTCCCACTCCTAATAACATGGTGTAATTTATAGATACCCTATATTGCAAGTTGACTGTTTGCTTTAAGTACTCATCACAGATTCTGGCAATTACAGAGACTATTAACCCCTGTCTTCTTTAAATTGCTCAGGTACCTTGATCTGCATATTCCTATCCTCAGGAAGAATAAACCATTTTTTGAATCTGTCATTCATTATTAAACTGTCTTTGAGGATCAACATTTAACTACTGCTAAAAAAACCCATTTCTACTACTAATAATGGGTCTGTAACCCAGATTCATTAATATTGCATTATACATTTTCTTACAGGACCACTCATAAAAATCTCTTTCTTATAGATTTTCTGTAATAATAATTTATACCAGACCTTAACACTTATGATTTGAGCTTGACTGTATCTCTGTATCAAATATATTATCTTTATTTCATTGCAAAGCACCATATATATTGTACAATATGAGCAAGTTAATTGATCAGTAATGACACTTTCTCAAAGTCATACTATTCAGCCCTAAAGCAACAGACAGAGGTTTACAGATCTTGTAGATTTTGCTTATTTTAGGGAAGGACCAGAACATTCATGGCAGTAGTTATCTTTTAACTAATTCATCATTAACTTGTGCATTTTTTATGAATAAGATCCTTAAAATAAGTAAAGGCTTAGAGTTCTGACTTCAAAATCCATAATTTAACATACATGGAAATGTGGAGTTTTTTCAAACTTGGCTTATTTTCAATAGCAATATCTACAGAGAAAGCAAAGTTTGAAAACTTTTCTTTTCAAATGTTTAAATTTATCTGAGTAGAAACACCTTTAACAGACTATATGAGGGAAAAAGGACAGAGTTTTTTTCATGTTCTTGCATCTAGGGAAAAGGAAGAAAAGACAAAAATATGGTGAGGATAAAAATTTGAGCTGAGATCAAGAAAGAAAATTTGTAAAAATTATGAACACTGGAAAGGACTCTCAGATGTACGCAAGAAACTAAATTATATGTATAAGAATGAGAAGACTTATTTAAAAATGAACTCTTAAAGACAGAGAAGTTGTTAAGATGGAGGATTGCATGGCTGCCTCAAAATGATGGCTCAGAGTTGATTATTTTTCTATCAAATGTAACCACAATACATGAAAAGATGTTAAGAAGCCAATAACCAAATAAATAGCTGGACTAAAGGATGGAGCATATACAGCAGAAAAAAAAAATTGAATATCAAAGTGGGTGATTTAATTTTTCAGTATTTAATGACGCTTTCCAAGAAAAAAAAAATCACGTTAAACAGATAAATGAGATTAAGCAGACACTTTATCAAGGTGCACTTTTCCCAGCGTACCAGGGCAAGTGAAACCGACCACACAGTTTACAGCTCTATAGATCTGATACTTTCCCAGGAAATCATGTCTTAAGAGAGAAAATGCAAAAGATAATACTGTCTCTATCCAGCTGTTCTGGAGTACTTTAGGAGCTCTGTAAATGGCAGAAGATTTTCCTGTTGGTATATGAGTAATCAGTATGCTTTCCACCTACTTTGATAAATATGTTTATCAGTGGTGTTTTTCTTCTCCAGTAGGATTGGATTACTTTTGGTATTTTCCTCCTCATTACTGGAATATTTTCCAATATTTCATGAACAGTGAACCAAAATTCTCCATGTGGAATAGGGGAATCATTCCACACTTGTGTTTGTTAGGACTGGAGATGCCATTTTAAGTATGTGCTGTAACATTTACAGCACAATCAAGATTTATTAAAACTACTCCACAGAGCACTATTGTAAAGAATTTATGAACTATAAAACTGCTATAAAGGTCACTTGAGATGCAAAAGTTTAATTTGGAGTATCATGTTATGGTGTAGTACAGCTAAACTTAATGCTTGTTTAAACAAATGTCTTGAGGATATTTGTCTCAGAATGTGGGGTTTATTAACTTCAGTAAAACAACTTAATTATCTATTTTTTCTGCCTAGCTTTGATTTTTCAAGGCTTGCTCACCTTTTTATGTCCACTGACCTATTGCTTTACTTCTATGAACATAAGCATAAAGCACAAGAAGAAAATGATAATTTAAAAACAATTATATTGTTTAATAGAACTGTGCATAGTTTTATTGTTATCATTATTTTGAGGTTTAATAGTCCATTTAATAACATTTATTTTCTTTAATTTCCAGCTGCAAAGGTTTAGCAAACCTTAACTGTCATCTGTGAAATGAAAAAAAAATACAATTTTATTAATACTTAGTGAGGGCCTAACAATGGAAGTTAAAAGAGAAGTCATAATTTGTGGATAATAATGTAGAATTGCATGTAAATTCTGCAGGATGAACACCAAATTCATTTGCTGAAAATTAACACTGTTTAGAAGTTTTGAAGACAAATTTTCTCTTTCTTTCACCAATTTCTATACTATTTTTTTCATTTTTCCAAATCTCAAACACTTGGAGAAACTGCTTGCTCATATACTTAAAAGCAGGCAGAGAGTGCCTTTAAACTTCCGGGAAGCTGCAAGTGCCAAAAAAAATGCAAATTCGTTAATGTGAAACATTTATGATTTGTCAACAAAAATTGTTTCCTGTTAAAATTGGCAGGGGTGATTAATTGCTTTCTCTTAGTATTTTATTGAGGATTTAGGAAGTTTACAGAGGGAAGCTGCAATTGGCAATCCCTCCTACCCAAACATATAGCCAGAGGTGGTCCCCACAGAAGCAGTTAGGAGGAGAAGTGATTTCATGTGGGGTTATAAAAAGGCATACAATTATTTGCATGTCAATAGCATCAGACAATGTTTTAAAGATCTCTGAGGTGGGTTGTCTTTCAGCATATGGCTGGACAACAGAAAGGCCAATATATTTAGGATCAAAATCACAGCAAAATGACTAACAACCAGGAAATAACATAACATAACATAACATAACATAACATAACATAACATAACATAACATATAAGATTATATATTTTAGAAAATTGAAGAAATCCCGACTCTTTGAGCCCATTTTTAATGGAATTTGCACAGATTCTACCATGACCTTTTACCACCAGATAAATGAAGATTTGATTTTTAGTTTTCTTTTACGCAAAAATATTTTTGTTATGTTATGACTCAAACATATGGGAAAAATTACCTCCAGATTTAAGGAGCAGACTTATAAGATAAATAATAATAAAAAAATAAAATTTGAGGAGAAAGGATGTGAAAAAAGGGATGCTGGCCATGACAACCACACACTGACTGACAGAATGGACCTAGGCCTTTGGCAAGATTTGTTCATCAATGTATAAGTACAGGAAATCTAGTAATCAAAACTGCACATATGGAAGATGTATTACAACATCTATTCAAGAAAAAGGAAGGGGTAGTTAAATTTAAAAATAGGAAACACAACAGCTTGTGTTATTTACTGTTGATTCTCTACCAATGTGAAGCTCTGAAGTTAGACATGCTTCCTCTCACTTTCAGTACAACAAATTGCCTGTGGTCTTCGATGTGTTTCTTCAAGTGTTAAATTAACAAACCAGCTCCCAAAGCTGTCAGTGAGGAATGCCCCTGCATGTTCATTTTCAGCATGAGACAACATTCACCCTGCAGACTCAGCAGTCTGCCTGGGTCAGGTCTTCCGGTTTTGACAGGGACTATATTCAAAATAAGTGTATTTACTATAATAAGAGGAGCTTGTTTGTTTGATATTTCTTTTATCTTGACACAGCAAGTACAAATAAATAAGCATGTATTGCCATGAAATATTTAACCAGAGCCATAAGAAAAAGTAATTTCCTGAGGTCTCCAAGAATATATTTTTAAATCTATTCTGCCAACCCTCTGATAAAACTTCCATTTAAATTTCAAGTTACCCAAGGAAGCTATTTAAGTTTTTTAATGCTATTTTATATTTCAAGGGGAAAAATAAGTTTGTGTTTACTTATGAACTGCATACTAAATTCTGCACACTACGATGTCATTTTTATTACTAAAAGACCTCACAAATAAAGTCCCCTATGTATCTACAGTTCTACTGAAAAGCATTGTTTTGATGCCTTAGGTTTTAGCTTTTATATCTTTCAAATCCTTTACTGCCCAGTGTGTAACTCTGAAGTTTCTTGTAGCCTGTTAACTTCTGCTCTCTCATGCTAGACATAACAAGCCTCTCCAAGCCTGCTCTTCAAGGACCGTCCTAGGCCCAAAAAGTATAAACCAAAAGCCTCTGAAAGGGGGGCAAGCTTGGGGAAATTACATCATTAACTGAAGCTTTAATTGGAGAATTAACCCTGATATGCAAATGAACCAAACTTATAAAAGTCTGAAGAGCTCGTGGCCTGTCATCCATCTTGGGGTCCATCTTGGCAGTAGCCTCTGGACTCCCCAGGGTGCACCTTTGAAGGCCCTTCAAATAAATACCTACTTTTATTTCCCTTATTCCTGTCTAGTCTCTGTTTTTAGGTGGCCACCTCAGGCATCAGTTTTACCCACAGCACACTGACAAACATGACTTCATGATACACATGGGAATTTTGCACTGCTTTCATGTTCTACACAACTGCCTACAAGCATCTGTTAGATTCAGCACAAAAGCAATCTAAAAGTAAATATTAACACTTAAGATATTAGCCAAAGAAAAATGTGCACTTTTGCAAATAAAGAACAAGCACTTAAGTTAAATTACCAAGACAACTCGTGCATTACACATTTTTAATAGTACTGTGCTTGTAGCACAGCACTGGGTTTTCTCACAGATTCACAGCAATGTTCAGAGGTCATGTGGTAAGTGGTTTATATTGAGACTGTGGATTAGGCCAAGCACAGGCCTATTAAGTGTTCTGAAGTGAAAACAGACAAGGCCAAACACAGCAGATGATGCAGGAGAAATTTTATCTATAGAATCCATGGAGATAATATTCTTTATGTGAGAGCCTCTTCTATACAAGGCTACCAGGATCTTGTGGTAGGTAAGGGAAAGTCTTAGGATTTAGTGCACACTGATAGGATTAGAATGAGTTTGAAGGCAGAGACAGAAATTCACAGGATGCTAAGACAGCAAGTGAGTAAGATGATAAAGAAGCATGAACTGAAGAAGTAGCACAGTATTAATTCACGAAAGCACAATGCCGGTAGGAGGCTGTGATTAACTAAGGTCATCAGATTGAGAAGGATGAGAATTCAGAAGAGGCTAGAGAGCTTTGAGGAAACAGAGATTGTTAATACCAGTAAGAGTGTCTGTAGGTACTGCAGGAAGCAAGCACAAACGGGAATTAGGGGTGAAGCTAAGGATACAGAACCAATTACATTCAAGAAAGTAATTGGTGAGTATAGAAAGAAGAGAGGACTCCGGATTCAAGACAGAGATCTTGAATGGTTCATTGAAAGTATCTGCCTAATATGATGTGATGGTGAAGAGGAAATGGGTGCTGGTAAAAGCTAAAAAGGAGCAATGAGTAAATAGAAGCACTGTTACTCTTAAATCTACTGTACTTTTTAATCTTCAGTAATGGTGATAGACAGAAATCAACTAAATTAAGAACCATATGAATATTTTTTTTAATTTTAAGAATGCGATCATTGCTAACGATTTCTAAGGTGCAGAATCTCGTGCTGAGCCCTGTTGGACCTATCATGGGCACTCTTGGGAAGACCCAGTCTAAGAATAGGAGAATGATGATGCTCTGTGGCAGAAAAAGTAAATACATGCTGCCTCATATATGAAGGATGTGAAGGCAGGCCAAGGAGATAAGGAGAGTTGAGCAGAAAAGATGATGAGATGGGGACCAGTAGGTAAAACCCAAGGAGCTGAAGGTGGCTAGAGTCTCTGTCTACAGAGATCTGTAGGGGAAAAGTTCTGTGTATAGATCATCTTTCACCAATAAAGTGAAGAACCATTTCTATTTTAGAGCAAAAAACGGTCTTTTAAATCATGGATCCAAGTGCATTTAAACTGAGCTGAGACTGAGGTGTATACAGGTGTATGTACACACACACACATATGTATATAAACACAAAGGAGTAGGTGGTGACAGTTTGTGTATAAATGAGATAGATATGTAGATAGGACAGACAGCTATGCAGTGATTAGTCTTTGTTCAAAAAGAAACATTTTCCAATTCGAAGCCATCCACTCAACACTTCCTTTTTCTTTCCTTTCTTGAAATCCAATGGAATGTAAAGATAATCCCTGTAAAATATATCTAAATGGTGTCAGCTAAATGCTGACAGAGTAAAGCTGTGAATCAAAGAATAGGAGGATGCAGGGAATCCCTGGTCCATATGAGAACTCAGTAATTTAAACAACTATATGTAGAGGAAAGGCAGACTTCTGTAGAAATTATCGCAGCTTTTTTTTTTCCCAGCACAGAAATGTGTTGAGCTTCGATACATAGCAGGCCATTCATAAGCTTTTGCTTAAACTGCTATTACACCTGTGCCTAATAGCTGTGAAAAAACATATTATTGTGTCTTGATTATTATTTTTTGAGTCACAGTATTTTTTATTACTGTTAACTCTGTCTGACCAGTTTTGCTGTAATAGTTGATGCATGATATTGATCAACTCAGCAAAAAACTCCTTTGCTTTGGGGAATATGCTTAACTACAACAGAACCAGCTAACTGTCCTTTATTCAAGCTCAGAGTATGTATACTGCTATTAGTCAATGTTATGGCCCACTACTTCAATCCCATTCCATGCCTCGTGCCCCAGAGCAAAGCCAAGAACAAGTGCAACAAATGTACACGTTACAAGAGGTTTATGTGATTCACAGCAGCAACAGAACAGAGGAACTCAGTAATAAATACCTTTTAGACACAAAAAGAGGCATTTTCATTTTAAATTTTGCATAATCATCCTATAATCAAATATCAATGAAAGATTTTCAGGAAAACACATGATCAGCCTCAATTGGTCATTAAAGAAATATGCAACTTTTCCCATATGTCTTTGGCTAAACTATACAATTTTTTTTTTGTCACACAATAGAACTTGTTCCTTACATTTTCCCATAGAAGCATTTTCCATGTTTTTTATATGCACAGAAGTCACGATCTTTGGTTATATGTATTCCATAATATTTGAAGAACATTCTCATATATTCCATCCTCTGTGGTGGGGTAAGTGAGTGTTTTAAGGTTGCTTAAAGAATCACCTCAAAGGTATCAGCAAAAGCAGGTTTAATATAAAAGTGAAAGCATTACAAAGTTCATCAAAAAAGTTCTCTCTGCTACTTAGGAGATGCTGAAAGCATACAGAGGAAAAGCAGCCTAAAATCTAAAATCAATCAGTCTAAACCAAAAGTCAGCCTGTGTGGAGGCTGGGGGAGGGGCAAAGGAGAATGGGATGGGGAAGGTAAGAGTGAAAAGGAATAAGACCCTCCTGTTGAGTCACAAGGTTCAGAGTAGACATCCTTGCTAAACTGAGCTCTGGACTTGACTAAGTCTTTAGGCCTAAAGTTTTAACAGCACTTTCAGACGCTTAGTCGATATTTAAGATACACAGTTTAACAAAAGATTCATATAGAATTTACTATAGCACAACACTATCTCAAGGCCTAACTTACTTATAAATCTAAAATATTTACGAATCTAGGACAGCAACACATTTCCTACAGGTTAACCAAATTGCATGCAGACAAATGTAAAGAATATGTACAAGATACACCTGTCAAAAATTCCGCTCAAATTCAGTGAATTACTCACATTGGATGCCTTTGCATCTTCTCAACAGGCAAAGAGTTGAGCCTTGAGGAGTGGGGGTATCAGCCCAGGCTCCATCAGCGGTGTTTGATGTTGGTCCTTCCAAGTATAGCAAACTTGAGGGTTTGCTGGCTCTGAGAGGCGCCCATTCAGAGGGAGACTGGTGTTTGCAGCCTGGCTGGTCCAGGAGGGCTCAAAGGGTCTCGCTTTGGACTGCTTTTTATTGGGTTTTAAGAGACTGGGTTTAGTCACAATAATTTTTCATCCTGGCCACAATTTAGGTAGGTAACTTTCTTTAAAAGATGACAAAAAATGGTTTTCCACTTGGGTAGTTATTCAGGCAAAAAAAAAGTTTCCAAGGCTCTTCATTAAAAAAACAGGAGCTCATTAGACAGCATTAGCTCCTGGGAGCAGACAGTGTTCCTGATAAGCTCAAGAGGAGCTCAGCCCAGGTGCATGTTCATCAAAGCAAAGGCCTAACGAGCATTTCTCAGATCATAGTGAGGCCTGGGGGATGTTGCACTGCCACACATGGTCATAAATACCTAGTTAATGGAAAGAAAGTGGCTACATATAGAAACCAAAGCAGGCTGCTCTGCTCTGCCTATACTCACACGGAAGAATGCAGCACTCCTGCATTTTATGCTGCTGTATTTTACAAAGTAAGGATTTAGAGAACTCAGTGTGGGTTGTCTCTTAATAGAAAAATTGTTTCCTTTTTGTGTAAGACCTGTGTAAATGCCAGAACTGATCTTTTTAATTAATTTTCTTGTGAGGGTCCGTGAGAAAGTGCATTGCCTTTACCTAATCATCTTCTAAAACATCTTTACATATGTTGTGTATAATACACATTTTTATTTCTGAAGGCTTTTGTATTTCAGTGAATACATACAGCTTATTATTTGAAACCAATGAATGTAAACAAACATCCTCAGGCAAGTGTAAAAAAGGCAAAAGGTTGTTAGTTTGCAAAACTTTTGTTCAACATCATATAAATTGCAGCCTTGAAAAAGTAATTGAAAAATATGAGAACTAAAATGGAATAGCATTTTAATCATCAGTACTCACACTCTGAAGATAGAAGCATTGCTATTTGTAAATCACAGTAAATCTCTGTATGGAAAATGTCTGGAAGGTAAATTAATATCCATGTATGGAACTACACATTAGCAGGGCTGCTGGCTGTTTTAAAGCAGCCGAATAAGCCCCTTAGTTGCTAGGTTTTTTCATCCATTTTTTCTTCAATATAAGAGCAAAGCAAAAGTTGATTTCTCTCTGTGTGTCTGTGGATTTGTGTGTGCCTGTGTGTGTCTGAGTACATTGGTAGTAGGAGCAAAGAAATGAAGATATGCCCTTTTGAGCATCCCCATTTTGTATCTTTCATAAAACTTTGTATTTACTTTAATTTTCAATAATTATTGACAATAATGATGTAATTACAGTACATCTCTTTAATCCACCATTTGCTGAATGTTTTCTGCCCCTGATGTCAATTGTTTTATTTTAAAATTGTTTTTCTTTCATAGTCCATTTATTTCTACATTCTAATTTTCTTTCCTTCTTATCTGTCACAGAAATAAAGAACTTGATAAATAAGTGTTAGTCTGATGGATGAAATAAACCACAAATATTTAACTTGAGCTTTGCTGTACTTTAAGGTTTTGTATTGTTTCTTTAAGACGGACTATCCAATATTAATAACAACATCTACGCAAGACACTTGTCTCCCTGACAGTCCCAGGACATGAATATCACTCTCTCCTTGGCCTTCTTTAGTTTAGTCAGGAATTCCAGTACATTGTAAGATTCTCTTCCATGAGTTAGCCTCATAGAAAAGAGACAAAGCAAACAGTTTTCACTTAAACATCTAAACATCCATTTAATATTTACAATTCAATGATGTTAAGTCAAGAACACAGCCACACATAAGTAAATTGCTTTTTGTAAGGAGGGCAAAATAACAAGCCCAAAGTCAACAGGTTTACCCAGCTCTGAGCCAAAATATTGTACCAAAGAATTTAGGAAGAAAAGGGATCCTGACCCAAGGAATAGAACCCTACTGACTTAATTTTTTTATTATTTATTTTAAATGGAATCCAAATTTGTTCTTGAGCAGATAACTGTAGGTCTCAGTCATGCACTGATCATTTACCTAACCACGCACAAAGAGAGAGAGGAAAAACTGTGGGGAGGGGTGTATTCTTTGCAATGACTGTAGACTGAGATTATATTACAGCCGTCTTGTAAACTTTAAAGTAAATAAAGAAAATTCACAAAATTCAATATATTGATCATAAGCAGAATCAGGTATCAATGTTGTTTTGGTTTTTTATCTTCTTTTCCTGGTGAGAGTTTTCCTAAACTGAACATTTTATAGTCTTAATCTTGTGCCTAGAGAGACCCCAACATTTTTATCATAAAACAATAAATTTGAACCATCACAAATGTTAGTATACATTTCAGAGCTAGGCCATGGGTGAGACAAAGATGGAAGGCAAGAATCCTAAAATTTGTTCAGCAGTGCTGAAATGAATAACAGGAGGCAAGAAAAATGCAGAAAGACGGCGAGTGTCAGTGCAGACATCTCCCATCTTCCTCTGAAACTGCCATGACTGAGACCATGCAGACGGAGGCAGCAGGGCCTCCAGTATCGTGGAATGAAGAGGAGTGATTATTTTATTTATTTTTTCGTTCTTCCCTTTAACCTCTCATTCCAGAATTTGTTTAGCCAAAGACCACAAAAATCTATTGTTTTCTTATAAGTGCAAGTGCAGAAAGACAGA
The DNA here is from genome assembly GCA_013400235.1 of Oriolus oriolus. Lineage (NCBI taxonomy): Eukaryota > Metazoa > Chordata > Aves > Passeriformes > Corvidae > Oriolus > Oriolus oriolus. Next base: position 287,072 of record VXBT01004120.1, read on the forward strand.
TTTTCTGAACAGTCATCTTTTCCAGCAAATATAGGCACAGAGCTGCTCTGAAATGTACAAACCTTAAGTATTAACATTTATGGATCCAGAATACCACAGAATTTTACCATAGAGTGAAGAATCAGCTATTGCAGTACCTAGAGAAATAAGACTCCCATTGGCATCAACAGGGTTTTGCTTGAGGTCAGAATGCAGGATCAGACACTAAATCACAGTGCAGCTGTCAGACTAAGCCAAAACCATTTCAATACATCACTTCTTGCTCACTATATTTCAAAAACAGTGGGTCTCACCCATCTGCTGCTTAGAACTCTTTTTTTAATAACGAAATGTAAATATAACTGATTGAGACATCTATGTCATTCTGTCTCCAAAATTAAGTAACATGGGATATGAATATGACATAATATTCAGAGGGTTTCCTTAGTGACTTTATTTTCCTTTATAGACAGCTTTGGTAATCTCTCTAGCTAAAATATTACAAGAATCTCAGTATTTCAAAATTAATCTCTTGATGATGTTCTTAAGTATCTTAAAGATTTTAAATGATTAAAAAATCCCCAAGTATTATTTCTGCTTTCTTCTCTTCATATTTTTGGTACAATTTTTTTCTTGCGAATATAATTAAAGAAGGAAGTGAAAATACAACTAAATCAGTTAATAGAAAACCTAAGCACTGGCAACAGCAGTAAAAATAAAAGGAGATTACATCAAACAATACTCATGGTGACATTTTGATTGATACAGCAGAAGCACTTACAGAGCAGTACTTTATGTTCATATAGTGACACACTGGGCCACAAGTAATTTGCAGACACTGTGAGTCTTAAATAGAGAGAGAAATTGGTGAGTGAACGTTCAAGAGCAGAAATGTCTATCAGAGAGGTGAAAAAGAGAGCAGTCTCACAGAGTGGATATACAGATGAGAGATCAGTTCTGAGAGGACTGAGCTAGGAAGACAGAGAGCTCAACTCTGCCACACAGACCATGAAAGGGCAGGGAGAATCAGTGTTGGTGAAAAATGCTAAAGAGGAGCAAATAAATTTGGGACTTTCTGGAAAGGAAAGCATACAGAGATTACTTTTTTTTTTTTTTAATGCACACTGCAGTCCTGAAGCAGCAGTTAATTGCTTATGAGAAGCCTCTTTGCATGCACATGACAACCAGACAAATGTATAATGATAAAATAATAGAGCTGGAGACTTTTCTAAAATTCACCATGAGTATCAGGGATCATCTGTAAAATAACTCCCAGCCACTTCCTGCACATGTATTTAGCAATGGAAATGGCATAGGAGGAAAAAGTCAAAAAAAGAAACAATTTCCCATACACAATAAAGTAGACATGCTGAAAATTATAATTTATAATTTTTTTCTACCGTATATGATATAGAAATTATTTAGAAGTGTTTGCAACTCTTCTTTGGTGTGTGCAAATGAATTAAACAGAGTAGTTCACAGGATTTTAATTCAAATGTCAAGATTTCAAATGGGGAAATTAGATATTTTTGTAAATTAATAATTTTTTGAATTTAGTATGCATGTGAATCAGACAATTTGGATTTTTTAATTATAACTTCCCTTAAAAGCTACATGAAAGTCTCCTTACACATTTTTTACAGCCTAGCCTAGTTATAAATAATTGCTGTCGACACGGGATTTACACATGTCCTTACACTGTGTCATTTTTTCAAAGGCAAACAAGATACCTGCTGAGTATTAGCTTCAGGAAGCATGTCAGATATAAATCACTGAGTAAATATCCCTACCATTCACGTGGAACTTAATTCATCTTGAAAACAGTCTTTCTAGGATCTTCCCCTTTTTAAATTTCCTGTTAAAAAAACCCACTGCTGTGCCTCAATTTAATTTGCAGATAAAATGTAGGTAATAAACGCCCTGTGTGCTGTAACCTGAGGCCCTGAGAATGCTTCACTAGGGTTTGGACAGAACACAAGACCTGTTGTATTCACATTGTAAATAAAGCTTTTCAATTTTCAGGCAAAAAGGGTTTTTATTGTTTTCTATGTTATTTTTTCTCAAAATAATGTATTAATTAGGAATGACCTGCCGTGGATACAGCCCATGCAATATACCTGACTGGAGACCAACACCTCAAAAAAAAAAAATCACTTTAAGTTTTCTAAATAAAACCTAAAGATACAATTAACTGAAACAAAGTTATCCACGGACTTGAAGCTCAAGAGCTTCAGGCACGTCTGCCATTGTTACATACTAATGCAAATAATGTAGAGGTCAGAAGTGATATTCCAACTTCGACGCTATTGCTTAGCAAACATGCCAGCAGTTTCTCCGGCATCCTTTGCTACTTTTTGCTTTCCTCTGCTTTAGATGAAGTGCAGAGCATGTGCACTGTGATTCTCACTCTGACTGTCACTCACAACTAATTGTGCTGTGAAATACAGATGTGAGGTTGAGCTGGTTGCTCATATCTCTGAAGATAACCCCTACAGACATATTAACCTGAAAGTTCCTATGTGGATATACGTGAATTAACTAAAGACAGTGGGATAAGCTTACCACAGACCAAATATCCTGCTTTGCAGAAGTTAGGTTTTACAAATACAATCTGACAGCTTTAAGGGTTTTATCCTACACATAAGAGGTGCTGAGCATTGCTTGTATAAGCACAAGATAAAAAAGGATGAGCTGCAAAGGGGGCACAGCAAAGCTTGCATTAGTGGGAAAGCACTGCTACATAAATGTCAACGTGTTCCCATCTAGTGACAGATGTTAAGGCTAAAGATGAGAAAGAAGAGTTTAGTCCTTGCTGACAGTTCAAAATGATGCTTGAGACCACTTCTCTCCAGGCATGCCAATCACCCTCATCTCTAGTGTGCTAACCAGAAGTGAGCCCAGAGGTCTGAATAACCTGCTGTAACTATTCAATACTTTGGTCCTTGTCCAGTCCTGACACACACCTGTGAAAACAATTATGCTCATGTTCCACCTCCTTCTCTCCCTATTGCATATAGCACAAGGATGAAAAGGAATATTTATCTTCTTATTTATTTATTTATTTTATGCAGAGACATTTATACTGTGCGGTTCCTGTAGTTTTGGCATTCTTACTACTGTTTGCACTAAATCTGGCATGTGGAATATCTGTTTAGCATTAAGCATGAATGCCTTCCTTTGAAAGGAATTTCTCTTCAATTTTTATGCCTTCTTTAAAAGTGCTCTTGAAAGCCCTAGGCCAAACAGCCATTTTTCATTTTCATGAATAAGGTATCTTAAATAAGCCGATCCCAAGGCCCCCTGGTTGCTTTTGAATTCTGAAAAAATGCTAGAAGAATTTGAACTCTACTCACAAAACACCATGAGCAGTGGATGTTTTGTGGGGGGGAAAATCCTGCAAATACCATAAGGGAAACATTTCTGCAAAATTTCTGGATTGTGGTGTATGGGTCTGCAGTTTTACATATATTCATTTCCCTTAATTCACAGTGCAAAAGTCTTGCTATTTTTCCTGCCATTTTAATCTCATTCCAACTGTCATTTTAATATAAAAATGTAACTATTTGATCTCAATACAAACAAAGTAGGATTATGAAAAAAATTTCTGTCACAAGATTCAGCACAAATTGAGCATGTCAGAAACATTCAAATCCATTAGAATGTGAGTTAAATATTAAAATCTCAATTATTTAGAACCTTACATTGGCAGATGTTGCTATCTCTTTTTCTCCAGGTTCAGAAAGAGAAAAAAAAGTATGAAATGGAACAAGCCTGAAGCAGTAGGCCCAAAGCAACTTGTTATCACAAAATATTCACTGTTCAAGTTAGTAAAAACCAGCCTTACTTCTGCTAAGATATAAAAAGAAAGCAAACCACAATTTTCATGCCAAGAGTCAGTAGGCATATTTGTTTCTGCTTCTGAAAATGGTCTTTCCTCACAAATTTCCTCAGTGTGACTTTCAGCTTGTAATAACCGCTGAAACTTCTGGCACTAGTATGTAATGACCATGTCCTCACCAGCCTCCGTTTTCTCACCCTGCCACCTGCCTGAAACACTACATCCTCAAAACAGTGTTCTTCCTGCTTTAATTCTGTCATATGCCATGGGTTTTTTCCACACTTACTGTATAAGAACTCTGACTAAATATAAAATCCATCCATTTCTCTACTGAAACTATTTTCCCAATGCCATGTTTGATTCACCCCTAGAGAAATACACTATTATCTGCGTCACTATTTTATATTTCCTAAATAAAAAGATAATAACAAAACCACTCTCCACTTCTTTGGACACTGCTGACAATCACCTTAAAAATACCACAAAGATAAATCTTGTGTAAGTAAAGAAGTTCAAGATCGGATCTGAGAGAAAATTGTTTTCTCAATCCACAGCGCTTTCTATCATTCTTTTTTCTTAAATTTTCTCAGGGTCTTTTGAGCTGCAAAAAAAGGCTTATGCAGTAAAGAACCATGAACCCAGCCTAAGCTCAGAGGGCATAGAAAATCCATGATAAAGTCATATTGTCTAAAATTGTTGCTATAGGGTTAAAGCTTGTGTCTTGTACAATTTAGGTGATGTTGTGGTTTAACCCCAGCAAGAAATTAAGTACCAGACATCCCCTCACTCCCTCCCCCTCATGGGATGGAGGAGAGAATTGGAAGGGTAAAAGAGAGAAAACTCATGAGCTAAGATGAAATATTTTAATATATAAAGTAAAAGCTGCATGCACAAGCAAAGCAAAATATTCATTCGGGCAGGCAGATGTTCAGCCATCCCCTGCAGCGCAGGGCTCCATCACACTGAACAGTGACTTGGGAAGACAGAACACCATCACTGTGAATGTGTCCCCCCCCCTCCTTCTTCTTCTTCCAGCTTTATATGCTGAGCATGATACCATATGGTTTATTTCAGTATCTTTTAAAAGGTAAAGTTATTATCTAAATTTTGAATGAAATTATGACTCAAAAATTTCCAAAACTGAGAAAAAAGGAGAGGGAGGAAAAGTGCCCGTGAGGAGCTATTAATTGAGTAGTTCAGATCTGACAGATTTAAAATTAGAATTATTGGAGTTTTTGAGAAAGTAGTTTTTATTCGTTATCGTCTTCACTATATTTTCATTTTCCTGATTGAAGAGAAAAATCTTACCTTCCTTGATTAAAATGCAGCAGAAATGTAGTGGGTGTACTTTAAGAACTAGCTAGAACTCTTGAGTTAAGGTCTTAAACGATGTTTGCATATATTTTTGGCAGTGTAAATAGAAAAAGAGTGAAGGCAGAAATAGCAAAGAATTCAGAGAACAAAAATGAAACAATTACATTCAAAGTGGAAAAAAATAAAATGGCACAGTGCAGAGTAAAACGTAAGTTACAAGAAGGACAGAGAACCTGTTTTACTCTGTTCAAGGAAATTCTTCCCATTTCTCTGAACATATAATAGAACTGAAGACTTCCACTACAGCTGTGACCAAGCCACCTTTTACTCTAGACTGAATATAAACTGAGAGTTGCATACTGAATACAAATGCTAACTTGCTATAGATCACACTGCCAGAGAAATCTGAAGTTAGTTAGTGGAGTGCATCCACCAGTGGACGGCATTCCTGCAGCAGGGAATCATTAATCATCTGCATAACTGCCTTCTTGCTGTTGATGAAAATCAGGTCTGCCGTTCCGTGGCATCACAGAAGGCTCTGAATACATGCATACCTGAAGGAGTGGAACAGGATAATTTGTTCCAATAGAATCACAAGAAATCAAATTAATGCCTTTTGCTTCTATCACACTGAAAATGGGCGTCAGATAGTCAAACTCTATGGACTGGGTGAGGAACTCATCACCTATTATTGTAAGGGAAACAGAAGGATATATCCATACAGCATCAAATAAGAATCAGTATGAAATAGGAATCTAATGTAGATGAATCTACAAAATCACAATCATACTACCTCCTTTCTTTTTTTTGCCCTTTTTTTTTTCTGGTTCCAACATTCAACAGTATAAGGATGAAGAGCAAACAGCAAAACCTGAGCTCAAATTAATACAACGTTTCACCATGAGAGTCTTATTTGAAGAACTGCTAGCAATTTGCTTCTATGTATGCTACAAAGGAAAAAGACAAACTCTAGTTTTAGAGAAGTTTGGAATTTAGAGATATCTGTTTGGACTACATATATTTGAAAAAGGATTGGTTTAAACACATGAGTTTCACTAGAGTGAGGGTCTTTGAATATATGCTGTGGTTGAACGACTTGCTTGTACAATGTTCATGTTGTAATGTATGCGGTGATTCTGAGATTGTTAACTACCTTTTTTTCTTTCCTTATGGGTCGTGGTCATATGGTTTCTTATTATTTGGATTTTCTCTGGTAAATTATTAAAGAAAATATTAAAATATTTGAAACAAGTAAAATGTGAAATGTCTAATCTATGTTTTGAATAATGCATGGAAAATCTGCAGGCTAACAGCTGGAAGTATGCTAAATTTAATCTGGCAGAAGATCTGTGAGTGACAGAAGGAGTAAAGTTGACAACGGAAAAAAGAAACCAACTCCCTGAGTGAACATTTTGGGTGTTGCCAGAGCTCTGATAAGCTCATGACCAGGAGACTCATTGAAGGATTGCCCACCTACACAGCCTCTCAGTCACAGGAAGACCATTCCACACTGAGACTCAATTTCCAGCTATGAAACTCATAAGGAAAATTGTCATACCAACACCCTGCAGCAACCCCGCTGTGCCTGAAATTGGCTATAACACAACATTTATTTCTACTTCAACACAGCATTCAGTCTGAAACAGCAAGTGTCTTGTTAATTTCAATCCCCAGCTTAATGATAACTCAGCAGCAGGCTTTTCATGTGTAAATATGGAACCGGAGAATAAAACTAAAGAGAGGTGTTTTCCCTTCTTTGCTTTTCTATAATGCTCAAAAGTTATTGCCGTGCCTAAGAAGGTAAGTTTTTCTCATACATGCAAAAAAATTCCACCTTATTCTAATGTCCTAATGTGTAATACAACAAAACAGTAAATATGCCAAAATTCCACCCTCTGCACTCTTAAGAGTTATTCATAGACTCTTGTCAGTAGAGCGTAGGAGCCTTCCTGCAAAGTATTTTCTTCATGTGGAGTGTGAGAATACTGACTGGGGGCAGCTGATACAGCATCCTTCCCTAGAACAGTCACAGAAATAGCAGTGGGCCCTCAGGGTGAGGCTGTGAGCAGCGAGAAAAGCTGGGATGTGTGACTCCTTTGCAGCCCCATGGTGCTGCTCTGTTCCCAGTGACTGCTGTGCTGCCTTACAGCTCAGCCCCATTCTCACATTTCACTCCTGGGCAGGACTGAGTCCCTCGCTGACTGGTGTTGGTTTCTCAGGCAGCTGTCTTCAGCAGGCACCCACCCAGCACACACAGCAGACCTAGGCAATGCAGCTACCTGGGGAGCCTCCATAAGGTGGCCCCAGTAAAGGGGCAAGGCCACAGAAGGCCAGAGACAGGGCACTGGCGTTCCCTGTTCGCATTAGCGGACTCCGGATCAGCTGATAAAGGGACAGTTTGACAGAAGGCTTGCGGCAGTATTGAAGTGTCTTCTCTGCTCCTTAGAAGAGTAGTTTTGTACAATTGTTTTCGCATTAAGCCCTCTTTGGGTCAGATCAGCACTGTGTAGTAACACAGTGCTCCATTGCTGTGACGACTAAGCAAAAAAAACCCCTTTTATTTTGTCTTTGGAAATCTGAGTAGAGGAGTCATTACTTCTGGTTTTGAACTACGGGAAATGCCATTTCCACCTGAATAAACTTAATTGCAGCGCCCACTTTTTCCATTATGCCTTTTCAGATTAGTCTTCTCTTTCTTTATAGATGGAATATTTCAAACAAAGTCAGTTTTTCTCCCTTTCTCCAAAAATAACCTTCTGGTCTACCTCTAAACAAAAATGTTCCGTATAATATTACTCACCGTTTAATTACTGACAAATATAACCTTTTTGGTTTGGACAGTTAGTTTAGTTTCCTTACTGTAATAGAAGGATGGTTTGGGGATAAGGGTCTTAACAGAAGCACAGGTAGATTTATACTGCCTCCAGCTATATGTGAACTTTAATATTTGAAAGCTATTTTCTCTAGAGAAATTTATTTATTAAAAAGACACATAAATTCACAAGAAGATATGCTGAAGAAAGTTGCTGTTATTTATGTATTTTTAAGATATGGTGTGCCACATCTGATTTTCAGTAAATTATTCATAGTTCAAATCTCTTAAACATTTCCATATACCACCTTTTCAACCATGGCCCATCTCAAAGGAGTGTTTTACATTCTCTGTTACTGGTCCTTCCTGTAGGCAATGTTTATATAATTCTCATTCCATTGTCGTAGAAAAATAATTTTACTAAAAGCAATTTCAAACTGCTCTCTTAAAAAAAAAATTACTTCTATATTGCTTTTAAAAATTCTATCTGTTTGTAGATAGGGAGATGGTAGGAACTAGATGCTTCTAAGTTTTGATTTCTTTCAGAAATTGTCAGTAATTGTAAAGTGGAATGACTGTTCAAATCTCAGGTTCTGATAGTAATGAGAAAAGGCAGGAAAAGAAGTTAGATTTCTGTGCAGTATATGTCTGCTGTACCCATGTTTATTTTTTACATTCTGAAAAACATACACATCCCATCTCCCCAAAGCTATTTTTTAGCAGCCTGCTTAAATATGTTCAGCAAATACAGATAAGAAGTACCATGGGGCTTTATGATTCGAATGGTTTCAGCTCTGACACATCCTGAGCAATGGGCACTGCAGTTTAAAGATTCATATTCTGAAATACATTTGCTGTAACAAATTTTTTATTCACAGATAAGTAAGCATCACATGACAGCAAGCATTTGACGGATAGAAAAATGCACTTCAGGTACACAAAGTGCGTGACTTTTTCATCACATCACCCGTCAAAGGGATAACCAGCTAAATTCATCTTAGGATTGCTTGTTTTACTTTGCTTTTTTCAGGGGTAAAAGAAACACTCTAGTTTAAATTAGTCAATACTCATGAAGGTACTCAACTGACAACTGAGGGGAGCAAAATCTTCTGTTTACTTCTGTGATATTCTCACTGCATCTTTCAGAGAATCTTGATATCACTTATTGACATGACTAATTATATTCTTCACACCCATTTTAAATGGAGTATCTAGTTCATGAATTGCTTGAGTACAAAGCTTCTACTAGTCAATTAAATTTCTTGATAGCTAAATTTGAAAGAAATGCAATCTACTCTGTTTCTAAAGCCAAAAGAAAGATAAAAATGAGGCAAATGAATGCAAATGAAAATGCAAATGTTGCCAATGAAAGCATTTTATTAAGGCATTTAAAATGCTCAGCTAAAAACATCCAGCCACTACAACATGACATCTTTCTGAAAACTGAGATTTCCTAGACATTTGTGGAATCATTTTTTTCACCTTTACATTAGAAGAAAACTATTTCAATTATCTTCATGGAAACAGTTAATGGAGTTCATGGAAAATAAAACAATCACACTTATATAGTTTGCAGTTGCCATTAGCCATTGTAAATTTAAATATAGGGATGTTATTTTATTTTTGCATTGGAGTCTAATGTCAATAAATTTCCATCCTGACAGCTTGAATATCATAGCTTTTGTAATCATTTTTTTGCAATATCTTTATTGCCTAAAAATTATTGTTTCTACATATTCTATGGAAATAGTAATAAATACATGAAAATCCCAAGCTCGGTTTTACTACTTTACATGCAAGAAAGAGGCATACAGACTCCAGCATTAGGAAAAAATCCATTAATACAATCATCCCCAAACACAACCTCTTCCCAGAACAATCTATAACCAGAAGATATTGCCTTCATCCCTCACTTTTTTCAATGAACTCTTCAACAAAGTGATGCAAAACTGAGACAAATCGTACACCCCTGATGCTTTTAAGGGTAGCTGAGTTGGTTGCATCTTTATAATGCAATGAGTGAGCAAGACCTTTGCTCCTGCAATGCCTTTCTAGCAGAACACTCTAAAACCAAGTCCAAGGCAAAGGCTAGATGCTTCATATGCATTCTTTGGGCAGCACTGGGGGAACAGAAAACATAGCTTTTGTGTCAGAAAACAGCAGCACTGTGAGGTTTGTTTTTCATTTTCAGTGAAAAACAGGATAATTAATATTATCTCCTCCAGAAGGCAGAAATAGTCAAGGTAGAGAAAAAAAACCCAAATTCATCCCTACACCATGCAACAATCCAACAACAACAACAAAAGCGCAGACTTATGAATGTATATATAACTTCTACTTTAAGAACAGGATAGTACAATTGAAATTAATGTTACTTAAATAATTTCAGATTTTTAAAATTCCATTCTGTTTGGGATTTATTTCTTCTGACTGTTGCCAGAAGAAGCCATCCACTCCTTCCCTAGTCAGGTTGAGATTAACAATCTTTTATTCTCTGCCCTGATGCCCTAAACAGAGCTTTTAATTTAAAATCCTATTTTGGCAAAGCATTTAAATGTAAAAAGATCCCATGACAATCAATTTAAGTGGTTTATGTATATATGGGGTCTGCATGTACCAAGATAGAGAGAGAGAGAGAAGCAGAAGAAAAGAAGAAAGGAGGGAAAATAAGTAGGTCCAAAACTGACACCAAGGATCTTGAGTCTATTCAATAAAAACCTGAAGGACAGATATAATTCCCCTCACTTTACTCACACAGGAAAGTGAAACTCTCTTACGCACTCTCTCTCACATGCATTCTTTCTCTTTTTGTGCCACACTCAGAGACTCCTTCTGAGCGTTTGTCCCTCTCAGTCACATACAAAACCCCTACATGCAACATCATAAAATGGCCCTATGTTTCTGCTGTAACACCACAACTTAGAAGCCTTAGAGACCAGCAAATAATTGTAGTGCTGAGCTGTAAGAAGACCATGATTCCAAGTAGAAAATTTCATCTTCTTAGAAGAGATATAAAGGTGAAGTTGACTGCTTAATTCTAAAATTAGTTATTCAAAAAGTGTTAAATTGCCTTCTGCATCACATGGAAAGTAAAAAAGGACTTCAGAGACAAAATATCAAGATATGATAATCAACTCATCCTTCAAAAAAATGTTGATAATGTATCTCAAAATCTCATCGTTAATAATTACCAACAAAAACTAATTAAGAAATGTTTGAACTCATTTCGTAGATCACTTTACCATGTCAGCTCCCAGTTATTTGAATCCCTTAAACTTTGAGTTATTTTTATGGCTACAAATATGGGGAAAAAATAGAAATGTATATAGTCATGAATTACCAACTGATATGATCATTAATAGAGTACATTTCATCTCACTAGTTATGTACCCAGCAGTCTAATTGTTTGTAAACCTCAATGCACATGTATTGCTCATTCAAAGTTTAACAAACTCTGTTTAGAAGTTCATCTGGGGTGAGATAGCCTTTAAAAATCTAATTAACACTATTTTTTGTCTCATTCAACTTAGATTACCTACTTCACATGCAGTTAGCTGACTTACGGGTAAAAATAAATTAACCTATTTGTTCTGCTTGTGAAAGTAATCCCATCCAATAAATCTGTCTGAGGCAGAGTCTATTTTCAGTGTATCCTTTTTATTCAGGTATTTTCTTTCTCATTGGATGCATGCACATATCCAGTTTATGGGAACAAGGAAGCACAATTTCCAACAGAGACACAGTTCCAGTATGCCTTTAAAGATTTCTGAATAACTGTATGTGTTAACATTATTGTGCCTCCATGTCCATCTACTAAAGTGAAAAAGTTGCCAAGCAAGTAGAGACAACCTCTCAAGCATGTATAAGCCCAGGTAAGACTTACATTGAGCAAAGAAGGAATTCACATGAAACATCTTTTATGACATATCATTCTGTTTCCTATATGAGAAACTATTTTTCTCAGACTGACAAACTTGAAATGAATGTGAATGAAAGTCTGCAGAATTGGTCCCCAAAATAAAATTCCACTGTGTTATGTCATCTGAACTTTTTCTAGAACTCAATACTCTTGTGCCTTGGAAATTCCCATTTTTCACAGCTGAATAAATTCAGAACTTCGTTCATGAGATTAAAAAAAAAATCAGAAAGGAAAGAGACTGGTGCAATCTTATTTACTCCAAAATTTATTTGAATTACCTTTCAACCTATCTTTGACCATAATGATCTCAGTGGAGCAAGGATTTCTAAGGCCCATTTACCCAAACAGCAACATACAATGCAAGTCTACCATGCAATTAAAATTACAATTGCAGCAGAGGTAGCCCAGCTGGACAATGAACCAATGCACTTTTTTGCAGGCATAAATGTAGGCCATGAGCAAGTGATATCTCAATATTGTACAATATATTGTTGCTGCACAGGATCTATTCTACCTTTGTAAGCAGTATAGTCTGAATGCATTTATAGAACAGAACAGGTTGGTGTTGGGGACCTGTCATCCATGTATATATTTTGAGGAAGTTTTACTTTGGAGTAGAATTAATCTGAATGACTGAATACTCACTCACAGGTAGAATACATGTGAAGTCCTGGAGCAAACCTCCTAGTCTAGTTTCATCACAAACGAATACAGCTCAAATGCCCTAAGACATGAACCAAAGCAGTAAGTAAGTGAGGGCAATCCCTAAAGTAGATATACCTTCTGCTGTATTTTAAGTTTCAGATTACCTTTCTATGATTTTTTTAAGGGTGTTGACCCATCACAGTCCTAGAAGAGATTTTGTAGCACTGCTTGCAGTATGTACATTGTTTCTTTCATCTGCAAGTCTCTGCCAATTCATCAAATTAGAGAAAAACACATCAGAGTTTTGGACACAAATAAAACAAATACAGTATTATCAAAAGTCAACCAGTAAGACAATTGCAAACTGATTGCATTTACTGATAGATTCACTTTAGACTCTTCCTTCTTGACGTTGCAGACAAAAGTGTGGAAAAATACTAATGAACAAGTCATTGGATTTCTGACTTCCCACATGTAATCAGTTCCTCCATCAATAAACCATCTTCATTAAAGGTTAACAGAGCCATGGAGTTTTGTTGCTATTACGTTTGCCCCTGCTGGCAATTAGTCAATGGAGGATATTTAAGTAACTCACTAACCGAGAAATGCTTTTATGACAAGTTTTAAGGTGGGAACAAGGATAGCTAAGTGGAAATTAATCTCTGAAGAAAGAGAATTGTGATCTTTTGGAAGGGTGAAAACAGCAGGAAGGTATAAGGCAAGACACTGTTTTTAAAAAATATATTCAGTTTTTTGTTGCCCATGATTTTTTTTCCTGTTTAAGAGGACTTTATACAAACACATTTACTGCCTGTATAACTTATATCACTTTGTATTTCACAGCTGCACCCAGCTCTTAAAGCTGAGACTTCCTCAGTTAAAATCACGTGTGCCCATCTTGGTGCCTGACCTCTGTGGGCACCAAGAACAACATGACTAAAGGGAAAGTGCCTTCTCCTGTTGCCTTAAATCCTGTACATAGGCACCCATAGTTACACACGCTGTCAGTCTACTGAAAGGCATGCTGATGAGTATTAGGCTATTACTTTATTTCAATCTCTTTTAACTTTAATATTTCTCCGTATACTAGATATATAAATATATTATAAAATTAAATGCCCTCAACACTAGAAGTTCATAATGTCAACACAATTCTCAGGATATTTTAATTCCCTATGATGAAATTTGAAGAAAATTGCAGGTGGCTTTGCCAGAAAAGGAGTCAATTTTCAAGTGATTCTGTAAAATTTGTATGAACCAGAAGGATTTTTTCATATGATTAAGGTGCAGGTTTATTTATCATACTGCTGAGCTTAGAAACAAGTTTAAAGTTCTAAATGCACTCCTTGCTAAACTCCCCAGTTGGACACCCTGATGGAAGAATAAATAATTTGAAATGAAAAAGTTTTGCTTAAGGTCAGTGAAAGCTCTGATGTCGATATAAAGAGACATGGGCTTCCATCCCAAACACAAAATGTGTGTGGCAACTTATTAAAATTCTAGACCATCTATTCCTTAAAGCAAACTAGTGGTTTTCAGGTTCGTCTCCTCTCTATCTGTGGGATTTTACAAAGACCTGCTATTCTGTCTCACCTGCATGCTTGTGTAGCAAGCTTTTGGCAGAGAGGGTTTTCAGCCAGATCAGCTCTTTGAAATAGTTCTGAATTTTGGTGTGTCATTCCAGTATCAACACAAGCAATAAAGGAGTTCATCAGCCTTATTTTTTGACTGGTCTGAGTTATTCTGTGAATCCCAGACAGAGCTGATATAAAAGATAAATCCGAGCATTGTCTAAGGCAGATCCTGCTCTCCCTTCTGTGTGTCTTTTGTTTCTATTACACTGTCTCTAGCTCTGAGATGAATTTTTGCAGCTGCTTCATGAACTAGCTTGGCAAACTGAGACAGCAGAAAAACAACCAGAAGGAAAAAAAGGGCAGGATGATTCTTTAACTTCATCCACTGATCAGTGAGGCTTGTGAGAGACATTAAACTCATTAAAATAGGTCTTTGTTTATAAAACAAAACAATTTCCATCGAATGAGACTAAAACAATTCTTAATACTGGAGATATCTTTTCCTTACAAGAAACAATGGGTAAGTATTTTAAAGGAATAGTATAATAATAAGAAACTCAAAGATTTCTGGGAAAAAAATCACTGCAAATTTGGGGGGTTCTGTTTTTTTCCTAAAAGAAAAAGGATCCTTTTAAAGATGATACGGTTAAAAGAACAAAAGAAAACTTTGGTCTGCAAAGAAAGTAAAAGCATCTGGTATCTAATAAGAATTATAGTCTTACAGGTTTTTGTTTTTAAAGCCATGTACATATTCAGTAAGGACTTGTTATATCTGAAGTGTTTTTATATGTAACTAAGAAGGTGTGGATTCTATAGTTTTATGGTAAGGTTTAAACACAAGCATGACCCTTTGAAGAAATTCAATACAGTCATAGGAAATACCATTCCCCTTATTTGACTGTGGACAGAAAATGCATATATTTTATACAGGATCATTTTCAATTAATACAGTCCCTTCAGTTCGTTCACTACACATTATACTTATACTATCCCAAAGCAGAAGTAGAATAATCTACCTGCGGAAATGAACAGAACATTTTAGTTATGTTGAGTATTTTTTACACATATCAAAATACATTTATTAAGGGAGAAGAGGCCACCTTTTTGAAACTACAGGACAACCATTGACATGGAGAAAAAACTCAGAAGGAAACAGGGTGGTTTTCTGAAAACAGTAAGATATCATTAAAAATGCTAAATAAGTAGTGTTTATTTGGCTGGGGAAAAAAATTATAAAGGAGACACTTTAGATGTTAAAGAGTTACAGGTTCAAGTTACTTGTGAGCACAAGAACAGGGAAAGTCATTTGTCTCTGTAGAAAAATTCACAGCAGATTAAAGAAAGGGTAGATTTGGATTCAGCCCTTCCTCCTTTTCTCACTTTTTTCATTTTGTGAAAAGCAAATCACCTACTAGCAACCCCTTAAAATACATACCAGCCACTCACATTGTTGAAGCACTTGACCTTAAGTCTGATAACCTAAAAGCCGTCTTCTGTCTTCTCTGCTGGAAATGTGGTTGGTTTCACTGTCTGAGTGCTCACAAAGTATGGACATAGGCGTTGAAACAATACACGACTTGCAATGAAATACTTCTTGAATGAAGTGAATTAACACTTTCATTATCTGTGGGTTTCTTTCACTTATTTGTTATTATAGAAATAACTCTAGCTACCTATATCATACAGAGGCTTACATGGTCTCTAAGGGCCTTTCTCTGCACCATGCTCCTTGCACAACCTGCAGCTGTGATCATTATCACCAGTAACAGCAGAATGCAGAACAGCGAATATATTTAGCATTGTGAATAGAAGTACTCGTCACAAATGATATAATTCATTGACCATAACATGAAAATTGCAAGTTATGATCCAATATTCATTTAAACTAAACACCAAATAAAGAAGGGAGATTTTTCATTTGCTAAATGAAAGGATCATTACAAAGATACATGTCAATTCCACTGTGACAAGCTTAGCTCTTAGATAATTTCACTCATCTCTATATATAATTTCTAACTATACCAGTTCTTCCAGATGCTCTATGACTGCTAACTATCTTTAAATCACCACCACTTGAGTAATATAACACATTCTATTCCACTACTTGGAAATATGAAGCTGTAATAAATTATGATATTACCGATTTTACTCAAAAGGGAGGACAGCTCATAATATAGTCACCAAACCAGACAAAATTAACTGCCAGTGCAGGTGGTCCCTAATGCATACCATATACATTTCTTTAACAGTCTTTCAACTCTGATTATCAGAGTACAAAGGTTTTTCTAGCTATCAGCTTTAAAGGTATTTGCCAAAGTTGAAGAATGTGTTAGAGACAATATTCATTACTTTTTTGTCATTCATAATGCACTGTACTAAACTAACAACTGTATCTCAAATATCTAAGAATGGTCTTGAATTAAATAAACATGACACACCATATCCTGATGTAAAAATGGTGTGTTTTTTTCTCAGATTGATTTTTTGCTGTGGTAAACCTCTGCATTTCAAGTCACCCAAGCTGCTGTTGTCTGGGTATACCAGAATTAGAGACATTGAGGTGTGAAATGTCTTTGCATGAAAAAAACATATTTAACAAACCAAGCATAAATATATTTTAAGCAAAATACCAAACAAGTGTAAATTTCACCAAGCTAGTGAGAAAAGGAAAACATGTTTCTGGAGACATATTTCTAGATCAAAGTCCCATATAGAAAACATTATGAGAAATATCTCTCTTCTAACACATCAATACTTCATTCCTTTTGTTAGCTCCCGGTGTGGTGCTTTTTCTAATTGCAAGGTAAATGTAGAGAGCCAACAGATGAATTAAATATTCTTGTAATCCCAAGTCAGTTATGTCCCACTGGGTGAATCCTAGAATTGGATCCATACACACTCTTAGGAGGTGCATTAAAGTGAAAAATCAGTGAACAGGAAGGAATCTGATGTTTTCCAATCTTCAGGGAGGAATTTAGACTTGAAGTAAGCCCAGAAAAAAAAAATTCAGAAGTATTAGAATTACCAGTTCGCAATTCAATTATTAAAGATCAGCAAACCATTTGGAATTTTTTTAATGCATAATTACGATTCAGTGTTCAGAACTCTAGGTTTTCTGTTTAAAAGAGCAGTAAACTTAGGGCTAATGATTTGCAAATAGTGTGTGATATTTTTCCATTCTTTTTTAATTGATTTATTTTAACAGAGCACTGAATTCTTCTGTTTCTTTAAGTTAGATATTGATATTAATGCTACTACTTTGCCTCAATGGAAATATTGGCAAATTGTACATTTACAAAGAGATTTAAATCTACAAACACCAAATGTGTTTGATACAAATGGCATGTACCTAAGAGGGGCTGCTGAAAAACTGTTGGTTTTATTTTGTTTCCAAGGAAATCCATGGCATTTGTGGCAATAAAATAAAAAATATTGTTGAGACCATGCTTGTAGAATATGACATTTTAAAGGAACATGTTTTACAGAGACCCTAGACTCTTCCAAAAATTACAGAATTTTTTATCTAAAAGTTTTCCATATTTGCTATTGAATTTTTGGATAAGTATTAATATCACAAATAGAAGCAAGTAAGCATGGATTAGTATGCTGAACCGCATTTCTGTTGTGGATTAAAAGTGTGTTGTTATAATGTAGGTGCTAATTGACATTTAATTTGTCCATTAATAATGTTGCTAAATCTCTTCTTCCTTATTAAATGGCCTAGCATGCTAAACATCAACAGGAAAGATTGAAAAAAACCCCAAAACCTGATCTTTGAGCAGCCTAGAAAGCATGAAATCATTCTGTCTGATATGAAATACAATTATATGTGTTACATATCATGGTACCAATTTTTCAAACAAGCGTCAGCTTGATGTTTTCTTTAATAGTGACAGGATCAGCCCAAAGGTATTAAAATGCAAGTAACATCACAAGTTAATTGCTCGCTAGCCAGGAAGTGCAAGATTTCGTGTTGAAACCATAATGCCATAGGCACCATGCAGTATGTCAATATATCGTTCCAAGACCACAAAGAGTATTGAAATATAAATGTTCAGAATCACTACCATCACTACCACCTCCCCTAAAGAGAAAACATCTTGCAGTAGTCTGGATATCTGTCAGTCCTCACCAGCAGGTACAGGGCAGAAAATTCCTAATTGTACAACAGAAACACAGCTGGGTTGTAGCATTCCTCTGTTTTTGGATAAGCTTCTTTGTAATCCCAAAAACAAAGAGCAGTATATAAAGGCACTAACTAAAATTTGTGTAAGCCTCAATTCAAAACATTAGAGAACTTTTTCTCATTTCAGCCTTTGCTGATTAGAAGAAATGCAGTGCTTTTAAATCCAAAATACTAGGTAAAAGATCTTTAACATGAAACAGAGGAGAAATACTTCATGTAATTTCATATATTACCTTACACAGGTTTTTTTGTTCCTTCCTGCATGATATGCAAAATACATGTTCATATAAAATCAGCTCTATGAGTCACTGCTTTAAGCCATCATTGATTGATGTCTATAAAATAATATATGCATCTGTAAAAAAATCTATTCTACCGCATAAAAATTATAATTTATTTGAAAGTAAGTTTCTCTGTACAATTGTGACTGTAAAACATTCACAATCAGATTAGTGAAAGGCATGGTTCAGCCTGTCACCCTTTAGTTACAGTAGATTTGCTGATGTCATATCAAAAGGCTTATTTGCAATCCTATTTTCCAGTTTTAATTACTTATGTAGACCAGAGAACAATCTCAGTCCTTACAGGATCAATTCAAGCATTTCCTTTTGGTACTGTATGTTCTATATAACAAATGCAAAAATTATGTTGCACTGGCTGTTACCTGTATTCAAAATGAAATGTTAATGGATACTATCCTGCAGTTTTACGTATATTCTCTTGAAAAATCTAAATTAAGCATCTTTTTTTTTTTCTCAGCACACAGGTAGCAGCAGATTCAAATTAGGAGATTCTGATCCCTTTACAACACTTTCAGACATGAAAGTTTTCACCTTCACTCTCCTTTCAGCAAAAACTAACTGGAGCCACCATTCCGTTACTTATATTCTAAACAGTGCATTAATGATAACCATATTACCCAAGAGTTAGCTCTACATGCTAGTTCTTCCTAAGCTTTCTTTTTGAGCTAGCAAGTAACTGGGGCAGCAAACATAAAAAACTAAATTTCTTGTGTGGGCACAAGAAACTTAATTACCCCAGCCACGACATCATTGTCGTGGCTGGGGTAATTAAGCCAGTCATCTTCACCCTTAAAAAAAAACCCCAAACAAAACTGTATCAATTGTGCCGCTGAGGTTTGTTAAGCACGGCAACAGCTTATCAATAGTGGCCCAAAAATGACAATTTTACTGTGACAAAATGAATACCAAGCTTCTGTTTTACGTATTACTGGTCTTTCCTACTCTTTCCTTTCTCACTCCTTGTGCACATCACTGGTTAGCATGATCAGCCACCCGAGTCCAACAGATGCTCCCACTGTACTTCAGGGACGTTGCCATTTTGTCATGTTTACAGGTGTGTTCTTTAAAGCACTGCAGAGAATTACACTAAGCACAGTTTTGCAGCTGAGTCTTCTGCTGTCCCTACAGAGAGGCAGATGGATGATGATTCCTCTTGCTGTCAGGGTTTAGTCGTTCTTGGGAAGACTTCTGGGCAAACAGCCCAGAGCAGCAGCAATCCGGGGATGAGCTACTCAGTACTAAGCAAACTTGGAAAAGGACGTGTTGCCTGTGCCACCCCATGGAATGCTGTAGCCTGACCTGTCACTCCTGTGTGCTGACACCATATGGTGGGTACCAGAGCTGACAAGTCATCTAGCACGGCGCAGGTGGTGCTGTCCTTGCTCAGTGCAGGTGTTATGTACTTGTGCAAAAAGCACCACTGCCCAACAAAGGAGAAAGGCAGCTTAATCCCAGGAGCAGCAGAAACTTTTGGGGGGTTCCTTCTAGTGTGCTAGTGTAAAATGGCTGTTTGCTTTGGGCTTAATGAACTGCCCATTTTACAGACCCATTCCAGTTTAATTCAGTACAGAGAAATAATCTCTGTAAAAACTCTGTAGCTGACAATATATGGAAGTTCTGTTATGGTAATGTGGTGATAATAGCCCTTCACATTTCCTAATACTAAAAAAAAATTATCTGAGAAGACACTTCACCTACTCACTTCATTGCTTGTGCTAAATATTATTATATTAGAAAATATTTAACTGAGTTCTACTAGGAGTCTGGAGAGGATTAAGGGCAACTTTTAAAGGAACAATTCAAATTTTATCTTGGCATCAATGGTAATTATAAAAATTCTGCCCTTGAGTTAGATTTCGTCATAACAGAAAAATTACAAATGAGAAAAATAATCTTCTTTCAGTGCTGAAATTTGTTTTGTTAAGTTTCACTGGGTTTACAAAATCTTTATATATACACCTGTATTCTCTTTCATCACCTTTTCCACCTTTTCTCATCATTAAGTAATAATTTATAATGATAATTAGTATTGATGTGAAGAAATTTGTCTTCCCTGAAGTCATCCCTAAAATTATTAACAAAGAAAAAAAAAAAAAAAGGCATTTTGCCTGAAAATGCTCATTAAATCTTGGTAACAGTAGGACTACTGTTCTTAAGGCAGTCCTTTCACTGAAAGTAGGTCTGTAGTAAAGCCCCATGATATTAAGCCTGAAATGCAGAACTTTTCTGGAAGACAGTGTTGCTCCAAGACATTAATGAGAATTCTGCCCTGCAGGCAGCACGTGCTTTGGTATGACTTTGGCTGCAGCAGAAATTTGTCTTGGACACATAGTCATATCAGAAGAAAAGTGATTTTCTGTCTAATGTTACAAATAGACAGAAAGATAAGGCTTGCTCCCATAAAGGAACTCAAAGACTCAGACAAATGTCCTGTTTTAATAAAACCACTGAAATCTTATGGCACAGAACAGTTCTCCCAGCATCACACAAGGGAGAGATTTCTGATTGTTGCACAAGATAAACTATTATATTTTTGGTTTACAGTTTATACAGTGGATTCATGAACAACAAAAAAAACCAGCTCAACAAATAACTACATAACTACATACCGGATGGAACAACAAAAATAAAGGAAGTGTTCAGAATATGTATTTGCTAAGCACCTGTCCTTCTCCAAGCATGCTAGCACATACTTTTGCAATTTCTTCAGTTTGCCTGCATAGACTCACAGACTTGCATGCTGCTACTCTCAGACTAAAGTGTACATGGCTTTGTGTGTGTTCTGCTAACATCTCCTGTTCTTTTTCTTTCCCTAAATCTGGAGCAACAGCTGATCAGTATCTTCCTTTATTATTTTTTCCCTTTTATCTCAGCTCAGTACTTTGAAAGTTATTATATATCCTGTTTTACCTCAGTAATTTTCAACAAAAGTTTGGGTTATGCATAAATAGCTATGACTCCCTTACTGTGCATCTTCTTTTGTTAAATGTGAGCTCATAAAATCAACTGACATTTAAGGAATGAACCTGCTGTAGTTTGGAGTAGTGTTGGCCTATGCAATAAATATAATCTGTCTCAAAGTAGGCACGGAAAAAAAAGCAAGAAGTGAGGCTGAATTAATCTACATATTTGCTGACTTGCCTGAGACTACAGTAGTGTACTGAACTAGAGTTTAGAAAAGCATAATTTTCATTTGATTATTCCAGGCAAGTACTACCAGCACAAGCATCTTTTAATTTGATGCCAGATGGTTGTTTGTACTCTGCTTGTCTCCCATAGTATGAGGCACTGATGAGGTTGAAAATCAATGCCTTTCACACGGCTGTAGGATCTCACTATATTCTCACCTCTATTGTTGCCTGCTGTCTAAAATCACTCCCAGCCACCATTAAGAACAGGGCTGAAACCGCTTTCAGGAATGCCTGCCTGCCTGTAATCTCTTTCTTACCAAATTTCTCTTACCTGTGGTTGAAAATGACAACAATCAGTATAATGCCAAGGGATACTCTCTTCTCAGTCATAATAAAAGCCAACGATTATAATGATCATTTTATTAAAAAGGAAAGGTTGATACATGTGAGACAGAAAATCATCAGACATCGTTCTTATTCTGGTTGCACAAGACTGAGAAGTAACGGGAAAGAAATTTCCAAACAATCTTAAACAAGGAAGCTGAAGTCATGAAAGGCTGATGTTTGTACTGAAGCCCTCTTAACTTCTGTATAGATAAAGCCAGAGGAAGGATCCCTTCCTTCTGTCGCACTATCCCCATCTTCCTTACTTCCTATTCCAACACTTCCTGACCAGATTGCTGGCAGCAAGGTAATTCTTTAATCTAGCTATACCTTGCAACTTAAAGGGAAAAGGTTCTGCCCTTTCCTCCTCTGCTGGCTGGTAAAATCCCTTTCTTCTTTAAAGTCTGCTGCACTGAATCTCATATATTGGTGCTCCTGGAGCCATATTTTAAATTACAAGGAGTGAAAACTTCTGTAGAATCCATTACACTAACCCTTCTGAAACAGGCTGATAAACAGCTGATCTTGTGTGTGTTACTGACTATCTCATGAGGGTAATTTACAATTCCTCAGAGAAAACTGAGGCAAAATAGCCCCTGCCTGTGTTTCCTCTCAGAAAGCATATAATGCAATGTCCCAAGCATATTAGCAGCAGTAATATTTTCCTTCTACCAGTTGCAGCCAGCTGGAATAAACATGAACATTCACACTCACACAGCTGAGGGTTTTACCTCATCTGCAGTGTCAGCAGGGCATGTGTCCGACTGACAGAAGTACCACACAGTGAGGTCTCCTGCCTGTTAAATCCAGGTCTGTGGGACAACCTGCAGTATGTGGGGTGATAACCATGCAGTCTCTATCAGCTGATTTCTGTCATTCTATCTTGACCTACATCCGTCTAAGAAATTAACAGAACCAAAGTGTTTCTGTTGCATTATGTCATGCTGATGTTTGGTCTTCATCTTGCATCATACCAGTGCACGTTTAGTATTATCAATCTTACACATCATACCTTACATCTTTTCTTGACAGGAAACTCCTGATTTTTTAAATTATTCTGTATTATCTGCCTGCCCATTTATACCAGAATATATCATGCTTTTCTGTCTTAACTTTAACGTCTTACCTGTGATACATATTTCGCAACAATGTCAGAAGCTTTTGTGGTCTCCTGAATGATCCATCGTGTTTCTGGCAGTTAATACTGTACCATTTTTGTAGCAGAACACAAACTTTAGAAGCAAAGGTAGAGAACCCAATACGCTGCTCTGGATAATGTCAATGCTATTAACTGTACTGTGCCACTGTTTTCAGTACCCAAAATCCTTGCCTGCATTCAGTGGACCAGATACAATGCACCACTAATTCCATTTCATATGTCTGAGGTGAATTCACTAATTATACTTTATTTTACATTCTATATGAGAAAGAGATTTGTTGACACCCAGTCAAACTTACATTTTTCCTTTCACTTCCTTATATTTAGGGTATAAAAAGGAACCCTATCCTTATACATGACTAAATGGAAAATCCCACTAAGCCAGTACAGGCAGTATTTTCAATTTCTGTCATTCTCTCTGCAAATGTTCAGAAGTCACCAGAAATAGGGATCAACCCCAGATTCAGATACATCCCCCTACAATTCTTCAAATTTAGATACATCCTGTTCCATCACACTGAGTTTTGACCTCATGATTTGAAATGAGTAACATCTGTATTGCCATCATATATACATTTTCTCTTAATTTCTCTGATTACCTAACTTGTGCTGTTTAGTGTCCCAGGCCAGCCTTGTTTTGTTAAGCCAATATCTGCCAATTAGTGAAGGACCATTTCCTCCTGCAACTGTTAATGAGAACAAACAGTTAACCCCTGTATTTCCTAGCAGGGTAATCATGGTCCTGATAGATACAGAACAGCTTATACTCTGCTTTGTATGCCAGTTCAATAAAGATTTTTATTAATAATAGAGGATTTTTATGGATTAAAGATGAAGAATCATACTCTGACATGATTTATTCATTGGTCCCTTAGTGCTGTGGTTTTTTTCTGAACCATCTACTCATTTTAAAGAACATTTGCAGTGATATATACATAAATCCTGATTAAGCTATTTAGGTTCTAACTGCTAATGATGCAATTAGTTATTAAGCACTCCTTGTACTGTGGTAGGTCATTTTTTTTTCAGAAGCAGGTTGTTCATCCTGCCTCCTTTCAGAGAGACCATCTTTTGCCTCTGAAAGAAGCCATTTTCAGCTGCTTGTATAAAAACTTTCCCAAAATGTAACTACTCGAGCTGCTGTTCTCTATGGTGTATGTCTGGCTCAAGCTTTTGAGGAAAGCACAGTCAGAGCAGACATTAAAAAATTAGGCTGGGGGAAATTACATTTTTATAATGTTAAATCTCAAACTTGACATTTTGACAAAGCATACTTTCAATGTTTCACTATTTAACCATTAATAAGTAGGGTTGTGAATTTTTGCCTGAGAGCAGCTGTTAAGTAGTCCAGCCTGGTTTTCCTCTGAAAAATCAGTCTGCTTTTTTGACCAAGTTGCAAATTGTTGAAAGGACAGAGTTTGCACATATTCAGATTTAGGAATCTAATTCTCTGTGTGCACTAGGTATCCTTACACCCCATGTCAGTTTGCAGTGTGCATACTGTCCTCACTGAAAGCATAGAGAGGAATAGAAGTGACTCTCAGTGTTAATCTTACAGATTGAACATGCTTGCTGCAGATAAAGACCTGTTCAGAGAAACTACATCTGAAATTGGGAGCAGGAAGTGGAACTGACAGAGGGAAAGAGAAGGGCAGATGCTGAGATACCTACTGAGATAACTGAGCTACAGGTAAGCTCTGTCAAACATAAAAAGTATGTTAAACCCTCTGAAAATGAAGATTTTTACTACTGGTGCATTTTCACATAAATACAGGGTCATAAATACAAATATCTTGCAAAAACTATTTCAAAGTATCGAATTAAATGGTGCAGAATATTATTTACGCTATCAGCAATCTTCCTCCGGATACTATTAATTACTGCATAGACATTGTGCAACATGTGCAGATCCATTTAAGAATTTATTTTGATTTAAGGTGGAAAATAGTCCCTGTAGGAAAGACTTCCTTCCCCAGCAGAGTAACTAAATGGGACCAGCTCCCTCCATCAAATATTTCCTGAGGGGTCCATAGCATTCAAACACAAAGACTTTGTCTTAGAAAAGAGAAAGAGTCTGATAAGAACTGAAAAATTGCTGAAATAATGGCATAAAGGCTGGCAAAAAGCAGAAAGTGCCAGCTTTGTGCCAGATAGACAAACAGGAGATCTTCACAGGCTTGTAGGTGTTTACAGATTGTAGACACTATAACGAACTTCCAGAAAAAAGAAAATTATTTTAAAAGTTGGGAATCCTACTGATTTGTCACTAAAAATGGGTTATTTCCTGCCAATTTTCAATACACAACTGGTATTGCTCTGCTGTCTCAGAGCTGATTTTCCCAATGTTAAGCTATTCAGATTCATTCAAATCATGAATAGTCTCATTTCTAAGCAGCACTCACTCAGAGTCAATCCTTTAGATTCACTGTTTTACTTGGTGTTGCACTTCGTTTTCTGAAATGCTACCTGGATCGGTCCCTACTGGAATTGGTTCCTTTTGTCTGGGTACCATCTAGACATAGAAATAGTTCCGTTTTAAGAACTCCTAAAATTAAATTATCACAGAAAAAGTTGAACAGTATTTCATAGCTTTTGCCAAGGGCAGAAATCAAGTCACTTTGTTACTCGTGTCACAGTCTAGTTCATGTTACTATACAATGGTCTTAATCAATAAAATCCAAATTAGGGCCAAGAATTTTATGAAGTTTTTATTCTGAAATGGTGAATTCCCTGTTCATGCCAGTTTGGGTTTTTTTAAAATATCCTATGACTTCCAAATATTTTGTGCCAATTAAATTTTATGGGTTTTTTACTCTAAAGGCACAAAGAGACTGATCTGTGCTGAAAAAGATAACCCAAGCTCTGGAAGTATCTCTAATGTATCTCCACATAGATCTAGGCACACCTGTATGCCTTTATAGTATCAAGTCCCCAGATAAGTCCAATTTTATCACAGTCTTATTTTACAGGAACCATACTAATGGAAATAATTTCCAAGGACTGATGAACTGTGTGTGATTCTTATGGAAATATATACTTGTGAGGTAACTTGGGCAAAGTTTTCTGTTGCAAAACACTTAGGATGAGTTACAAGTAAACTGTAATCAACTCTTTAGCCGGAAAAATCTATTAAAACCAAGCAACCAAAAGGAAAACCAGAGCAAATGAACAAAAGAAACTCCACACAGACAAACACAGAAACAAAACACAAATAAATTCTTATAAGTTGAGATAATGGATAAATGACAGCAAGAACAATCTCTGACATCTTTTTTTGAACAATATAGATGCATTTGAAAGGCAAAAAATCCAAACATTTCCTCATATAGTTGGAGAAGCCATTATCTCCACTTAATAATATACTTCACTGAGCTTCTAAATGGTTAGAAAATTGTTGAAAATTTGCATGCCAGAAAACCTGATGCCATGAAGGAAACTCCTGCTGTCCTATTTCCCGCTGAGACGAGGGGCTGAATGCAAGAGTTCACATGGGAAAGTTTTCATTTGTTTTCTTTGCACTAGATCTCAGATGTCTCCAACTTTTACTTTGCTAAGAATATAAAACAAACCCAAACTGAGGGCAGTTTGTGGTTTGCCCACCACACTCTGAGATGAGTATATGAAAAGGGCAGCATTTGTTGAAGTATAGTGACAGTGAAAGAGCCTTCCAGATTTATTTAGTATTTTTGAAACACGTCTGTCTCCTTCAGATGCAAAGAAAAGATTTAAAACAAGAAGCAAGATGTACATATGCAAACATAATTGACAAATCAGTCATAAAGCTTGAAACAAAATTAATTCCCACTTGATCCCAGTGATGTTCACCCAGGCACCAATAAGAATACTTTAAACATCAGCCTTGTTAAATATTTTGGTACACATCAAAACACATGATGGAAATCTACATAGCGAGGGATGAAAGAAAAATTCTCAGGTCTATAAAACTTTTGGCAAAGAGCCACAGAAGCATATCAACAACACAAGAGGAGAGAGCACTTCCAGCAGTGGTTCACAGGTAAGAAAGGTTCTCCACAGACTCCATGGTTTTCAGGGCTGACTTGAGCAATTGTTTGTGTATTCAGGTGATTTCTTCCTGACATTATTTTGGATTACCAGAATGGATATGATTACCATGGCCCTGCTGTGGACTACACAGCACAGCTCCAGCAGAAGAACTCTGCTTGAGAGAGATTCTGCTTTTAAGATTCAACCAAAACCTTCTTATGTAACTCCTGAGAGAATTACTGAGATCTCAATAGAAAAAAGCGTCATAGTCAGTGATTAATTTTTCTACTGTGAACATCAAAAGCAATTTTTATATGTTTCCATAAATTTCCCAAATTTCTGTAAATTTAAAATGTCAATGGGATATAAAAAGTCAAAAAATGTTTTAATCACTTAACATAAAAAAAAACCCCAAACAAAAACCAAACCCAAAACAAAACCTGTCAGGACAATTTTTCACATCATTATTAGCCTCTACAGTTTTTCAGTGCATCTTCTCTTGAAAAAAAATTTCTAGATTAAAACCCCTCTAAAGGTTAAGAGAACACATGATCTCAGGGCTACAATATAAAATGTGATAATGTAGTACATGGCATAATGAATTAAAGAATCTGCTGGACAGTGATCTTGTAACTAAGAGTGCAGAAATAACCTACAGAAGAGCTGCATTCTGCCAGATGACTCCATGTACTTTTACTAGGGGTTATAAGTAGAAGATTTCATGTTTTTCTTAAACTGCCTACGTGCTCCATTAACAGTAGGACAAAATCTGTCCTCAGTTATACCACTGGAAAATCACTCATTTCATGGACTTGAATGTATTGAAAGTCCCACTGCCATAGCTGAGGACAGCACTTGGCAAAATATCTTAATTCAGAAGCAGCATTTATTACCTATAATAGCTTTTCCTATAGAATGGGTGGGAACCTCTGCTAATGTTATACACACAAGTGTTTTCCCAAGTTGTTTCATAAGAAAAGTGATTTGAAAAAAAACCCATTCAAATCAAAATTTCTTTTCAACTTCAACTATTCCATTTGAACAGATGCTGGGGAAGAAGTAAATTGGGATTTTCTGAAGCGGTTAAAATTAAGCTTTCTTTCCTCTTCACTCAGTCTTCCCATTCTTAGATTTTCTGTAAAGCACTTGAGCTCTAATGCTACCTAACAAGCTAAATGTTACTGTTTTATTAATAGTAATATCACAACACTGTGCTGTGACAGTATATTTAAAACAGTTTCCTAAGCCCAAAGCATAGAATAATGGCAATTAAGAAGCAAGTTTATGCACTATGGTTAGCTCTCAGTCTGAAGATTTATTACAGTACTGCAACATTAAAATGCCTGCTGTCATCCTGAAACACATCATCAAAGTAGGTCAGGCATGTCTGGATCTGAGATGGACATATTTCAGAATGTAAATTTCCCTCAGTTAATACAGGTAAGGAACTTGTGGGCCAGGCAAAAAGAAAAGCTTATATACAACACTGATACTTTGTTCCACCAAACAAAAAAAAAGGAAAAAAAATGGAAATAACCCTTTTTTGTTTTGGTTTGGTTTTTTTCATAAAAGCAGGGAGAAAATGTTGACATCTATCAAAACCGTTTGAATTTATTCTGGGATTTTAAAAAGAACCTGATCTTCTTAAATGCTCACATCCTACTTAGGCAGTTTCAAAATCCTTCCCTCATGCACAGAGAAGCTGACAGATTGACAATATAATGACTTGAATCTTTTATTCCCCAAACAAGAACACCACAGGCAAGGGATGAGGCCAAGACTTTTCACTGTTTCTTTTCTGTGCCTCAACCCTCACCTGGAGGGAGCCGCTCAATAGCGGAAAGGACATTTTATCTTGCAAACCAGTGTGATTTTCAATCTTTTTATTAGCAAGAAAGACAGTGAACATACAGAATTTTCTACAATTTCTAAAAATAATGGTTTATAGTGATCCTGAGCAGAAGACCATTGTATATAGAAGAGCTGGTGAGCCACAAAACACTTAACGTGGGTAGGAAGAGACCTGTGCTGTGCAGTGTTGTGCTGTGCCACATGTAGAGTTTAGCCTCTGGGTCAGTGCGTGCTGGACAAATCTCTTGCCTGCAGTGTAACCTCAGCCTGCTCATAGGAGAGGAGGATTCTGCAGGCAACTCCCCTTCGGTTCCAGCAATTACACCTCCTGCATCACCTTGCCTTTATCTAAAAGTGCAGCAAGAAATTCTTATGCAAATATCCTCTCTGTTTAACTTTAAAAATTATAGATAGAACTATTTTCTAGTAAGAGAATCGTATAATAACTTGAATGACCGAAAGGGGGTAACTCTTGCTACAGACAGGGCCTGCATGATGTGCTGCAGGCTGGTGAGAGGCACATTTGCCTGCACAGCTCAGGGTTCCCAGCATCCAAAGGGATATAAGATTATAAGAAAGGCAATAGAGCTGGTGAAAGGACAAGATTTATGAGAAGTGTCTGAAAGGACAACTACCTGAAAGGATTTTGTAGTGGGGTGGGGGTTGGACTCCTCTCCCAAGGAACAACCATCAGGATGAGAAGAAATGACCTCAAGTTGCACCAGGGGAGGCTTAGATTGGATATTAGGAAAAAATTCTTCACTGAAAGGGTGGTCAAGCATTGGCACAGGCTGTCCAGGGAAGTGGTAGAATTACCATCCCTGGAAGTGTTCAGAAAAAGTCCAGATGTGCTGCTTAGGGATGCAGTTTAGTGATGAAGTGTTAGGTTAACAGTTGGAATCAATGATCTCTGAGATCCTTTCCAACCTAAAGGATTCTGTGATTCTACGTTTATCTACACTACTCGCTCTTTCATCGTGTTATCTCTAACAAATTGTATTTTAAATGATATTTGAATGATACAGATTTTATAGAGTCTGATTTCCTTTTTTATTTGACATTATAACTGGCTAGCACCTCCTGGTGCAAAACACTGTTCTTTTGAGGTGTGAGATTTAAAAGACACTTCTCAGCATTTATTTACAGTTTCAGGTAGGAGTACTATTTTTCTCACTCAAATCTATTGCTGTAGAACAAGTATGAAATTAGTGCGTAGGGGAAAAGATGAATCTCTAATTAATGGAGCTGTAATTAATTAAGCTAATCTAATTAATCTGCAATTTTGCTTTGACTTTTCTACAACACCGTATCTTCTAAGCTTGTCTTAGAGATATAATTCTAGAAGGTAGTGGTGCAAGAAACACAAGAATACAGTGGTGCAAGAAGACAGCTTGATAGAATGAAAATGGAAGAAATAGATCAGAAATGTGCAACACTGAAATTGGCTACAGGTGAAGTTCTGCCTCGAGGTTTTTCACTGGAATCGGTATCCAAATAGACAAAAATGATACAATATCACTGGAGGCAGAATCAAAAGAATATTGCAAGTATTTTTAAGCTACTAAGTTTAAAATAGGTGCTTTGAAAGAATGCAAGGACAGCTCAATCACCCCTCACTATAAAAAGTCGAAAGAAACTTCTCTTTTTTATTACAAGAACATTGCACAGAGAGAGATGAAAGTTTATAGTATAACACCTAAAAGAGAAACAGGCTATGTATCAAC
This sequence comes from Oriolus oriolus, assembly GCA_013400235.1. Lineage (NCBI taxonomy): Eukaryota > Metazoa > Chordata > Aves > Passeriformes > Corvidae > Oriolus > Oriolus oriolus. Next base: position 317,895 of record VXBT01004120.1, read on the forward strand.
ACTTCCAGTAGAATCCAAACAAGAAAAATAAGAGATCTCTGCTGAGAAAAACAAAAAATAAACAAACAGGCAAATGTATCTGCTAAGGTCTTCTGGGACTATACTAATATTACTCACCTGGGGACTAATGACTCCTCCCGCCCCAAAGTAGAACTATTCACATACAAAATACTAGGGAAGGGGAATATTAAAAAGATACCTAAACAGAGCACTTGATCACAAAGCTGTAACTAAGGATGAGACCAGATACACAAAAACATCTGCCCTGAGACACAGACTTCATGGTCAAGTCTCTCTCTTTATTATTTTCCCCAATACTTTGGTTTGGCCAGTTAAAGTGTCAGATACATTTAGGGAGAAAAAATACACGTGAAACACTCCGCCATTTCCAAGATTTCCTCCATATTTTACATCTTTATTTTTAGCCAGCTACTATTGTGTTCTGACAGGGATAGTCTCAGCATAAAAAATGCGAAATGTAAAAACAGAAGCAAGTCCAAATGATTTTATGAAAAATTAGCATTTTTTTAAGGAACTTCAAGAAAGGGTGATAGAACACCATTTCTGGGTCTAAGCTGCAATGGAACAGTGGCTATTCCCAGATCCTGAGGAATGGAAAGCTCACAATGTGAACTTAACAATGCAGTAAAAAAGGCCAAATGTGGGAGAACATGCAACTCAAAATGAAACTGGTGTGAATAGGTCAGTTTTGCTGACTCTGTAACCAAGACAGACAAGAAGAAACATGACAAAGAATCCAAAATGCTATCTGAATTTTTTCTCAAAGTCAGAGCAGAGAGAAAACAGTCTCTGCACTACAAGAAAGGTAAGAGAGGAAAGAGTATTTGGGGAAAAAGAAAAGATTGACAGTGTATATTATTACTTTGCAGTGTTCAAAAACACCCGTCAAGTTTGAAAAATCAGGAAGGAAAATTACTATAGTTGGAAAAATTCTTCATGGGGAATGATGGGCATTATTACCTTGGAGGCAGTATCAGTCTTAAGGAAAAGCAAATACTGAATTGAAGCTGGCAACAAGAATACAAGGCCACAAGTTGCCAGAATAGTGCTACCTAAACTGAAAGAGAAGTAAGACTGAACTGAGGTAAAAGACTCTTTTCTCCAACATGAACTGAGCATATGCACATGTGAAAGATGAAAATAGAAATCTGTTAAAATTTTACCTGGGAAAAGTGCCCCTCTGAAGGGTATTCAGCATGACCACCAGCTTTCTTTCACTGGAACAGTGCAAAAATTTTAGAATTGAGAGAGTCAAAGAAAATTTTTACATGGGAAAGGGAATACTTAGTTGAGTGGATAATGCACAGAATGAGGATAGCTACTACATTAGCCACACCTCAGGAAATGTCTCACTTGCCCTAGGAATGTGGCTGGACAACTTCAAAGCAAGAAATGAAAACTAGCAGAAGGTAAACACTCATGATACAGAAATAAAAGGGAAAAAAAAGAAGACCAGAAATTCTCACGTCTGTATTGACTTAAAGAAGTACAGTCCTTACACATGAAGTGAATATTTTCCACTACCTACAAGAGGGAAAAATTCCAGAAGAACTGCTTGATACTAAGTGTTTTCCTATACCTCTTACATCTGCGGCAGTTTGGCATGTGTCTCTAAAAACACACAGCACACATATACATGGTGCACATTCAACACTCCCTTTCCAGCATGCTCTTTCTCAAACTGCCATTTGGTTTATGTCCATCAATAAGGCTGTTTTAGCAGAAAACACACATATTTTTTGAGGGCTAGAGTATACGAACATCTGTAGAGGCGACATTTTGACATGAAGTTGGAGTAAAAGGGTAAAGTACATGACCAGAGGCTTCAGTTTTAGAAAGAACTCAAGCTGCCAGGTTACACCTATTTTAAACAAAAATACATATTTGTTCTATGTAAGGAACCTTTCTAAGAACAATTATTACAGCAAGAGGACTGGTAAACAATAAATAAGATTAAGGGTATTACAAGTTTCACTTGCTCAAAGGACAATAACATGAACAAAGATTTCCCAAGTATTGTGAATCATGTATGGAAAACTACATTTCATCTAAGAATGTCAATCCACAGAAAGAGCTGCTACTATGTCACAATGATATAAAATAAAAATTTTAAATTACCTTTTTGAGAAATTTAGGTAATTAAAAAAAAGTTCCAGTCTTGAAGGACTAAAAGTATTCTGCAAATCAACTCATTCCCAGTTGCTCCTAAAATCACTGACATAGTTCCCCTACTGTAATATGATCCAAGCACTTCACATACACTAACAGAGCTGAACATCAGTGTTCCCAAATAGACAAGGGAGGAGGCTACCAACTTTTATTCCGTGCATGTAAGAAATCTAAACTGCACATGGGAAGAACTTCTAGACACATAAATACTAGTCCTTCTCACTCCCATGCAGGGAAATGACAAAATGAGGTACATAAAATAAGAGCCTACTAAAAATGTACTCGTCTGTGGTTAGTACTGTTAAATGATGGAAAGGTGTCACCAAGGCATGGGTTGCTACCTGGTGACATTCTGCTCAGGATAAAGCAGGAAATGAGAATAGTAGATGTTTATCAATAACTTATTGATAAAGGTATATTTGAAATTATGCATTGCAAAAATGTGGGTCATTAAATGTTCAAATCGTTACATTTACTTAGAAAGAAAGTAGGTCACATACAATTTTAGGAGCAAAAACTCAAAAAAGCTCTGTTTTGCTGAGTTTCCCATTACATGACAATGAGATAATTAAGTACATAACTGATGCAAAAAACCACCACCTCTTGTTTCTTGCCATGGTTTAATGACACTTCCAATCCTAAACATTTGGTGTTAACAACAGAGCATTGAGCTTAAATCTAAAATCTGCCATTTTCTTTAATAAATGGCAGTCTGACTGGCACTCAGGAAAATGAAGACTGCTAGCAAAACTTCCTTTACAATTTTACTTCTCCAATTAATTAAGATATCAGAAGCTCTCCTTACTTCATAAATATAGTAAAAACGGTATTAAAAATCAATTTCATATTTTCTGTTGCCCTCTAAAATACACTGCAATTGTGCAGTGAAGATTTTACCTTTCTGAGTTTCTTATCAAGGGTTTCAGTGGGAAGTTCCAGGCATTAAAAAATCTGTTTATGGTCCAGCCTATGTTAGAAACAGAGCAACAATGAATTCCAGTTTAGGAGATTCTAATTTGAGCTCTAGATCCACTCACATTCTTCTTTAAAGCTGATGAAACCAAAGAACCTCCTAAACATTTCATTAATACGACGTCATATAGTTTTATTTTACATAACATATTTTTATATTTTTTTAAGATTCCAGAATTGGTTTTTTCCTTACACAGATACATCATGGCTATCTTTCTGAGTCTGACTTTTAAAACACAGCCCAACACAAAGTTAAAGGAACACACAGAGCTTCCTACAATTAAGCCACTAAGAGTGTTTTCACAGAGACCTTTCCTTCCCATGGAAATACTCTGATCCAAATAGATAAACATCAGTTTTCCAGACAGAGAAAACTGGATCACCCAGCATCTCATTAAACCACTGAAGGAAAGAGATTATGGGTAGGAACAGCCTGGGACACAGCCACATGTTTGAAGGAGGAGTACAGATACTTCCAGTAGTAGTCAAAGGAATTCCAAAGTGAGAGGAAAATAGAGAGTTTAAATCAACATAGCTTAAATTCACAATGGATCATTATGGTGATAGCATAACCTTTTCTAAAATGCAGGTTGCAGAAACTGCTGCAATAACCTTATCTCTGAATTTATAATGCCTGTATTCACTGCAACATCTTATCTACCCTCTCCCTCACACACACACTTAAAAAAAGGACACAACCCCCTTCACAGTTGTCCTCTGCTAAGTTCTTGATATGGCAGCATAAACTGCAGTTATCCAAACCAAAAGATTTTTTGTGGAACTGCGGCAGTTAAACAACTTTAAAAGCATCTCCTGACTTCCTTTCCTCTCCCTGACTTTCATCTAATTAGCTGCTAGAGCCAGTTTTCTATTTAACTTCAGAGGAACTTAACAGATAGGAGCAATCGAAAGATGATTAATAGCCATTAGTGTAACTCTTCCAGAGCTACTATAAACATTTATGTCTGGATTTGTAATGATCACTCACTACTAAGCCTTGGGGGAAAAAAGGATCAATTTTTCTGTTACACTTAAATACTCAGACTCCAGAAACAATTATTTCCAGATTTCTCCAGAAACAAAAGTGATGAAGAGCCTACTGTGCTTGATATTGAAGATGTTTAAATTTTCCCAGGATACTGAGGGGTAAGGGGTACCATGCAACTAAGGAAAAAAAAGAAAAAGCCAGCAAGAACGAGTGAGAGAGGGAGAATGAGACAAAGACTTTCTATTTTAACATTTTAGAAGTGTACATGCTCTTTGGCATACAAATAACTTCTCTGAGGAGATTAGGTGAGTCACTGGGTTTTTCCTTAGAATGCGTTCTTTGTAGCAAAGACAAAACACTTCACCCTTAACAAAAATGACCCAGAATATCCATGAAAATTGAATGTACTATTGGCATAAATCTCAAGTAAGCACCCTGGTAGGAACTACTGATTAGACATAACGTAGGAAAACAAGTATTTTGAGCAGTTTCTGCCAATGCATTTCTTACACAACTTAATGTGCAAACATTGCTGGCCCATTACTGCTAAGAAATGAGGAATTTTAAGGACTATTAAACACTCTGCAAATAGATCAGCTGAAAGTTATTCAGCACAGGTGTTCTTATAATTAGGTAACACTGGAAAAATGCTATGTTCAATGGTCCTTGTACTTCGCCCTTTTTCCTGTGTAGGGATGAATATTACCATTCGTAATTAACCAAAATCTCTGTTCCAACAGAAATAAACACTGAGTGTAAAAGAGTTACACTTTATTTTTATACAATTTAAAACTAGTATTTTTTATAATCAACTGAATATTATTTAATTCATACTTAAATCTACTAACTTTTACTGGAAACAAAAGTGCTAAGATACTGGGAAAAGCCTGCTGGGGTTTTTCCCCTTTTCATCTAACCAGAATGGATCCAGGAAGCACAGAAAATGTTACTATTTCATATTTGCTAGTATAATCTTGTTATTCCAAAGGACACAAGTTAGTCTCTGGAATATTAAAATGGTTGTTAGAGATCCTTTAAAAAAAATAAAATTAATCACACAGTGACTCCATTTAGAAAAACCTAGGATTTTACTTTTTATGAGCCTTGACAGTAGTCATGAGGTCTAACAAAAATTTCAGGCCTGAAATGTTGGTGAATGTTCAGTGAACCTACTTCTAGCCAGCTAAAGTTTCAGTGGATTTACAAACATATTTTTTTTTGTTCAAGTATATTTATTCAAGTATACTTTTTCCAGTTATTTATTTATTAAACAGCTACCTAGACAGAGACAGAACAATTTCTTTCTCAAATAGTTTATAATGCATGTGTTTTCATTCTAGTAATGGTTCACCAGTACTTCTATTTAATCAAGGGAGTAGCTACATTTTGGAAATTATTACAGAACTGTGAGGTTAAAGTAGTTAGCCCTGCAAAGTACAGCTATCCTGAAAAAATACACATGTAGAAGATAACATGTTCAAATGAATTCCACATGAAAGAAGATAAAAGACTTTCATGCTTTGTTTTGAAATTTGGTAGGAGAGATTGAGGAGAAGAATTTCGGGGGTGGGGGTGCTGTGTGAATTCCTGTTACACACCTTTGATAGATGTTAAAGGAGGATTTTACCTGTAGCTGATACATGTTAGTAAGAAAAAGCATTTTTCTCAGCATGTGTTTGATATTCTGCAATTGAAAAATACATTTAAAGAGATTGGAAATGGTCAAATAAAATAAGAAGTGAACATAAGCAGAAGGAAGCCTACTTAGTAATTATACATTTGTATGTTTCTCTATTCAAAGAATAAATCAGGAGTCTGGAGATCTTACTTGAACTCCAGTGCACAGGTATTGGACTGTCTCTTCACTTCAATACCTGTTTGTTTGAAGTCACTGAGCACTAGCTTCAGAGTGAGGCTATGAGAATGCATCCTTGCAGGCATATGAGTACGATGTAAATATGTATGTAAGTTAATGTGGAATATAACATATTCACATATACTGCAGCATATTTAATCAGATCTATTCTGTTGGGAAGACAGTGAAATGAAAGGGTTTTTTTTCCAGAGACCTGATACACAGGAAACACTGCAATATTTTGAGAAATGCTTCAAGATATGCTGCTTGATACTTCCTCTCAAAGTTCTGTGCTGCAAGAAATGTGATGAATTGTCCTGCTATTCAAGGACATATGAAAGGAGGCCCAATAGTCCCTCCCACCTTTGAGCTCAGCACTGTGTTACCAAGGAATCTTTGAGGATATGCCTATCCCAATGTAGACATTTGAGAGAATAAAAATACGAGGAATAACACCTTAATATTATGATAATATATAAAAACTATATATATATATATATATATGTAGTTTTGCCTACATTTATAATTTAAACATTTAACTTTCCTGAGTGGTTATTCTGTTTGAGGATTATAGTTAGGGCTTTTTGTTGGTTTGATTTGGTTTGGTTTGGTTTAGTTCGTTTGCTTGTATTTTTTTCAGGGTTTTTTTTTTTTGCTTGTTTGTGGCTTTGTTTAGGCTCTTTTTATATATAGAAAAAACCCAAAGGAGATAGCAGGATGTCTCACTCCAATGTGAGATCATTTCAGAACTTTGTATATAGAAAATGAATCTGATTCACACATGTCATTGATTTGGGTTGTGCTTTCATGAAATGCAACGTATTTCAAGAAAGTACGCCTGCAGTTATAGTATAAATAATAAACAATCCCCCAGAAACAAGTGCAATTTCTTCTGTGTGGAGACAGGACATGAAAGATGATGCAGACGTATAATTTGCAAATAGATGAATACCCACACTTGTGAAATCCATGAAATTCTTGTAAGAAGTCTAAAACAATATGTAGACAAGGTATATATCAAGGGGAGAAAATTATAAAGGATAATATTCTTTGCAGTTAAACTCCAAGAGATAAATCATCTTTCTGAAGGATAAATATGATTACAGAACCCATAGGCAGTGGGTTTTGTAAATTTTATGGGCTAAAACCATTTGACTCACTGCAATATATTTGTGAAATTTAACTAAACAGTTAGATTTCAAGGTCAAAACAGCTTGGAAGAAACTGAAGACTTGTATTATTTGCTGTTCTCAAGTACCTACCTCCATAAAAGTCTCACAGAGGTACACAAGGAGGTACACCTTTTGTTTTCTAATACAGAATCTATTCTTACAGAGTGAAACAATCAATCTTCTTCAAACACAGACATATCACAAACTTTAGGATGGAGAGACGTAAAAGGAAAACCCTTAGGAATTTTTTTAAAATAGCAGAAAGTGGTATTAGACCTGAAAAAAAAATGTATTTATTTATAGTTTTGAAGTACAATTAATGACAATTCAGACACCCTTAGATTATACTACCTTTGTATAGATTAATGCACTAACCTGCCATGTGATACGGCATCAAAGAACACTGTTTTGGAAGAAAGTACCCAGTTTCTGTGCAAATGGTACAGCAATAGCATCATACCTGCGTGGTGGTAGGCAGAAATTTAATGGAATTAGAAGAGGACTTGGGTTTTGCCATGTAGACAGTAAATCAGAGTTGTTCACAGGAAGAAAATATTTGTTTCTCATCCTAATTACACCAACTGACTTGCAAGATGGTGGAGTGGGGCAACTGATTCTCCAGCTTGCTTTCTCTAGAACTTACCTTCACAACATAAGCAGTTACCTTATGGGATTTTCCGTGTAGTAGAGATCACACAGCTTAAATACCTCAGTCTGTTGATAGCCTCCTATTCTTGGGTTTGGGAGGGAATTCCCTGTCCTGTCCTCTACAAAATCCTTGATTTTCTTGCTTGACTTCATATTACAAGTTTAAACTCTAGTCTTTATGCCTAATTAAGTTCTAAGTGATTATTTGAACTTTTCTTTTGTTGTCCAACTTGGGATCCAGAAACTTGACAGATTGAAGCAGTTCAAGCAAAAATAAGGTAGAAATGGATCCATTAAGATGAAAAAAGAGAAGTAGGTTTTTAGCTTTTTGGGAGCTGAGACAGGCATCATCTAAATCATGAGTGGGAAAAGAGATTTGTGCTGCAGAGATGGATCCTCACTCCTTGTCTGTTCAACAGATGTATGGGCCCACAAACTAACTTCACAAGCCAAAAACATTTCCACAGTCCTTTAACAATACTAGACCTATAGTTGTGATTTTTCTTATCAGGACGATGATGTGCTGTGAGAGAGCTGAAGAGCATAATAAAAGTCAAACTCATTTAGTGAAATCACAAATGATACTAGACAGTATAGCACGCTCCCTGTGTCATAAAATTGGCAAAATCATAAACAACCAACACAGGGTGCATGTGGAACTGATGGAGCAAGTCCAGAGGCCACAAAGATGATCAGAAGGCTGGAGCACCTCTCCCATGAAGACAGCCTGAGAGAGTTGGGGTTGTTCAGCCTGCAGAAGAGAAGGCTTCAGGAAGACCTTAAAGCACATTTCAGCTTTCAATTTTAATATGACAAAGATTGGCATTATGGATGATTTTAATTTCTGTCCTAATTAATGAACAGAAAGAGAAGATAACACTTTATTATTAACTGCATGCCCTGAATGAAGAGAATCTGTGAAGGCAGTCTACAGAGTGATGTTAGCAAAACTAGAAAGCAGCAGAAATAGTATATACATCCCTAAAATCTTCAAGCAGTAACAATTAATTCTGACTATCTGAGCTCACACTTGTCATTCCCATTATCTGCTGTGTTGTAAGGTGGTGTAGGCATATTTTCTCCCCTTGAAATCTATTTCTTTATTGGCTGAAATGAATGTTTTATCTTTAACACAGAACTAGCCTCTGTTTTTATTTGGGGCGTGATTTGTTTCCTTTTTTCTTTATTTTCCTCTTCCCCTCCTCTGATTCCATTGAGTCCAGTGGTGCTCCAAATAGTGCATTATACTCTACTTGGAATGCATCACATTCAGTTGGATTTTTTTCCTTAGACTGAAAGCAAAATTTAATGAAAACTTGATCTGAGCGTTCTCTAATTTTTCACCATCCAGACAAATCCTAGAATGAAGATGAAACCCTAAACAAAGAGAATTCTATACCAAAAGTTATTCCTCCTTGGAAAGTTATTCCAAAAAGCCTTTGCTCTTGGATTAGTTATCTTGTACAAGGTGAAAGCAACTTAAAGAATATTTTAAGACCATTGATCCCTGTTGACTATGTTGCTAGAAGAGGTTCTCTTCCCTTCAAGAAAGACACATTTACTGCCTTAGCTAATACATATATTGCATGGTATTGTAAAATAACTCTGTGATAACCTTTGCTAGCAACTCTGCTGAAACCTGAGAGCACCAGATCTCCTCGTCTGATGAAATGAATAAAGCTTTTAGGGTTTTTTTCTTTGACCTTGTCTCTCCAAGCAGAATTTTACTCAGTCAGAAATCTACGCCCTCTGGTTTTGTTAGGTTAATACTGAAATTTTACGATCCTTTAGCAATTCTCAGTAATACAGTTTGATGGGAGGAGTGGGAAGGAGATTATTCTCCTTCTCAAAGTAGGCAGAGATTATTCTGGTAATATCTGAGGGGAGTAAATGTACTTTGTGGTAGAGATATTATGGTAACTACCATATAGTGTAGAAAATAATCCATGTCCTTTCTGTGTCTACTGCTTTCATACAGCCTGTTTTCAGAGACTTTCAGCCTGTACTCCCATATTTAAAACTTTTGGGAATATAAATCAATGATTATCAATAATAATATAATTGATTTTGTTTCTTCTCTGCTGCTTCTTGTAAAATTGCTCAGGTGCAAGAACAAAAATAATGTAACTATTTAATTGCCAGTGGTAGCATAACAATGCAAAAAAATCTATCTTTAATTTAAACAGCACACTGCCTTTTTATGAATTCTGTAGACAAAAAATTCATCTAAATAAATCAATTGTAATGGTATGCGCATTAATGGATGTTTAGCTTTTCTCCATGGACCAAAAACTGATCATTTGAAAATAAAGACACCATCCTTCATGTAGAACAAGTCCTAATACTTTAGTAAACTTCAAAAGCAGATGTCTGAACATTTCTCTAGTTCTCCTTTCACTACTGCATTTTAATATTAGTTTTGTAACCTCTGAGTTTCCTCTTATGCTAGTTTTCAGAATACTGTCCAACTAACACTTGCTATTCATGAAATGTTGCCATTTTGCTTCTGAATAAAGCAAGCATTGGATATAGTGGAAAAGTAATCATTCCAGACTTAATTTATTAATATAAACCATATTTTAAAAGATTCTTGAATGCAATCTGACTGACAGACTATTAACCTTAGAAACTCTCTGATGTTGATGGTATACAGCACATCAAATTTTAAAGTGACTTGTAAAGATAAACAAATTGTGCTGCCTTCATGTTTTTGCTTTTTCTCTCATATGTAAACAAGTTCTGAAATGGTTTTTGACTTTTTTTCCTGCTTGTTTTTGACCTTTAAAATACAATGAATATCAATGTGGGATTTGGACTGCAGGATGACTTCTATGAGGTATGAAAGAACCAGAATGTGAGGTGACTTAGCTTACCTAACATGAATTTTTCAACAAAAAGTGTTTTTGCCAAAGTGTTCATCACACTGGCTAGAGAAGTTAAATAAGCCCCACGCAAAACCAAAAGAAGTTGTTTGAGTTTTAGGTTTGGAGACTTCCTTCTTTTAATACAGCAGTGGTGTTTCACATGCAATTTTTTCTTCATAACACTACACACAGTAAAAGGAATTTTTCACTGAGAAACAGGTGGTAAGTAAGACTTCAGACAGCATGGAAAATGCCTTTAGCTCTCCATCCCCTCAGTGAACTTATCTGACATTTAGGCAAACTTTTAGCTTTTTTATTTGTTAAAATTAAGTAAGCTATATCCTGCAATCTGCTTACACAGAGGAAATGGGAGAGGAGGAAAATTTTCTTACAAAAACGACTGAAATTATGATTCACATGTTAACCACTGGTCAGCAATTTAAAAATTCAGTTTGTGTGTGAACCAAGCAGCCTTCCATACATGATGTTAACTATTAAAACCTGAATTTATGAACTCTACATTTCACTTGCAGATGAATAAATTCCTTCTACCTTTAAGATGTTTTTAAACATATTTTATACAACTAGCTTAATGTAACAGAATATTTACATTCGGAAGAGAAGCTTTCTAAATGTTTGGTTATAAAAGATAAATCCTCTCAGTTCATTAAATATTTTAAAGAGATGTTGAAACATTATGTTGGTCTTACTGTGGAGGAAGATACTTTTTCTGTTACAGGTTTGAAAAATTAATAGTAATGTGAATTCCTTCTGATTGTTTAATAGTGATTTTTTTGAATCTCTCAATCACTGCTTTTTTGACAGATTTTTCACCTCTGCTGGGGAAGAGGCAAAGCTGTACTTCAGCATTTAAAAAAGGAAAGGCTTCCATGGGTTTTTCAGCTTGAGATAGAAATCCATTAAATATCAGAAGATAGAACAACATATTATTTTGATCTATGAGATGCAGCCATCTATAAGATATAGTAATACGTAAATATCTAGTCTTACAAGTATGACATAGAAAATCAAAAATTATGTACACAAGTTCATTCAGCAAAATATCAAAATACTGTGTGTATTCTTGCAACTCCTGTCTGCCTTTTCTGTGCAATTGGGTTCTGGGATCCCAGAGAAAGCAGAAAAACTTCAGGAGTTTTCATGAAGATTGAACAACCCTCATTCCCAACCAGACCTGAGGCTCAGTCTGCTTCCCTGTCTCAGAAGGAGAAGAGGGCTCTCATTTATCACAGGTAAGAGAGGCATATTTAGGTTAAGTTCAGGTTGAGGCTCTTTTAGTGAGAGCACAGGAGACACAGTGGAGTCACCATCCTCATTTAGTCAAAACGAAACAAAGGTCTTAACTGCAGAACAAACCAGTAGGGAATGAGCAGTCAGGGTCCATGTGAATTGAGAGAAGTAATAACAAGAAATGAAAAGCATAACCTAAGCTGAAGGTCTTGTTTATTTTCGTGCCACCTGCCTGAAGCAACAAAGTGTTATGTGCCTGTACAGATAATCGTTGGAGTAAAAAGATCCCATACATATTGATTTTGTTATCAAAAATCGTAATTACTGATTTCAACCTATTTCTGTGCTCTGCTGCCCACAAAGACTTGGGTTTAGGCTGACACAAAGTACCCAACTGTGCAGCAGATACTGCCGGTTAAATTACAATTTAGATCCTATTCCTCTATGCAAATTAACAATCGTTAGATTTTTGTAATAAATCCTCTTTCAAACATTTCCATGAATTACTCTACTTAATTCAGTGCAGCTATCTTTAAAACTCTATTTGAAATACAAACCAGTCCTAATTAGGTTTATTCACATTATAACAGAGCCAGAAGTTTGAAGCAAGTGAATAGACTAAAAAGGGGGCCATTTAATTTATAATAGGTGCTATAAGGTAATCTGGACTTGCCTCAGGAATCTTTTCTGGCTTGGTGATCATGAAGTGACCCTGAGTGGCACTTGTATTCAAGAGCAAGCTGGAGAACTGCTGCAGTATCTAAATGTTTCCAGGGCAATACTTTGTGGGTGGGCAGATCAAATGCTTTACAGCTAAAGCTCAACACCTGCAAATCTTGGCAATTTGGATCCGTGTCAACTTAAAGGGAGGAGGGGGAAAATGCCTCTTGACACAGTCATCAAAGTGCTGCTAAGAAAATACTTTCTTGTGAAAGTGTGCTGTGATTGAGGTTTACTTAGGAGTGGAGTCATGGAGTTCTCAGGTATGCTCATGGGAAGATTAAGAAACAGAAAGAGCTGAAAGAATTATCTAGATATATTAGGACAATCTTGCAGTGTGAGAATGACATGCTCACATCTAGTAAAGTTATCACTGTGTATCTTTTAAAAATAGTATGACTTCTACAGCTTTTTTATCCTTCACTGAAAAAAAAAAAAAGTGTGTTTGAGAGGTTTTTCTAAATAACTAAAGTTCAGTGAAATAATAGACAAAGGGAGCCAGTTTAATGGAATCCAGCTCCATTTTGCTGATTCAGTGTCTTGTTCACCACAGAAAAATGGAAATTAATAGTAAATGAAATTTCTTTTCAGAAAAGCAGAATCTCTGGGACTCTTTCCTTTTCATAATCATCTGGTATTTCCAGGAGCTGTTTGCATACAAGACAACAAAAATGAGAGGGAAAAAAAGCTACAAGTGTCTCGAATTTTATTTCCTCTTCTTTTAAATTATTAAAGAGCAAAGTCTTACATGAACATAATGTGTTTGATGTATTAAGGCCAACAGGGATCCAAAATGACCTGACATTTCTGATGCTATTTTTGAGAGCGGTGACACTACTGAGACTTTGTGGTTTCACTGTCTGAACATCTTCTTAGAGCAATGTACTCTAAATGTTGTCAGCCAAGATAAATGCCTTAGGCATGCCAGGGATTTCAATTTGTACTTATTATCACTCTTTGTTTCATGGGTGATTAGGTGCTACGAAAGTGCCTGTTATCTTTATCCCATTGATCCCAGACAATGTGGAATAACCTTGCTGATTCTGTAGGTAACAACTGATACTTAGTACAGATTACTCTGGTGCAATTATTAGTGCAATAAAATTATTATGTTATTATAAACAAGAATAAAGATAATCAATATGAGAAAACCAGAAATAAATAGAAAGAGCTGATGTCATAAATGTGATTGAAGCTGGTGGTTTCACCCTTAGCAAATAAAATGCTTTAAAGAAACAAAAATGTCACCTGCAAAAGCACAAATGCTTTCTATAACTAATAAAAATCTAGTTAAATTTAAAAGACCAAATTTTAAGTTTTCTTCTTTTTTTTAGTGTCAAGACAAGAAAAATGTCATGACTTTGTCCAAAAGATCATGTTCTCAGCCTGTAATCTCCCCCAGCCCGGGCTTTTAAATTTTTTTTTAGTGTCAGCTTGATTTTGGTTGGGGGGGTGGGGGATTGTTTGTTTGTTTTGTTGTTTTTAATGATACTTTGGAAGGACTACATTTTTGTAGTAAGTTTTTGTTCACTAAACCATTTCCAAAATTCAAGATGGAAATTTGGAAAAGGGAGATGATATAATTGAGTTGAATCTGGGTTTGGATTTTTCTTCCTGCTCTAGCTGTTGCTGAATAGAGGTTGTGTTTTGGTTCCTGCTGTAACCCAGGCAGGGACAGGAGGCAGAAGGCTGATTCTCAAACCTCTGCTGAATGTACAAGGAGTTTTGAACCAGACCTGCCTGCTCCTCTCCTTTAAAACTTTATATTACCACACAATTTTAACATTTACCCTGATGGGAAGAGGGAAATATTTTGAAATATCAGTGGTACAGAACAGGAAAACATATTTCCTGCTCATCTCTGGCTCTAAATCTACTTGTGGCTGTAAGGTCAGAACAACAGTGTTGTCTCTTTCCATCCTCACAGCCATCAGCTATTATTATAAGTGCTCTTCTGTGCTGAATTTTATGGTTGTTAAAGATCTACATGTTCCTTTCACTTCATCTGGAGTTGTGAGCGTTCGCTGCCTTTCCAAACACTGGAGCTGAAATGAAAAATTCCACTCCACTCTGTGCTGCCTAGGAGTATTCAATGCCAACACAAAGGCTGGTAAAATACCAGGGGGTGTGCATGAAGTCAGTTTTAAGTGTTATGAAGGTTCTCAAATCAAAACAGATTTTCTTGAAACACCAGAATGTATGGGTTGGATGCTTCTAGACACAGGAAGTTAACTGATATGGATATAATTAAAGGCTAAATTCCAAGCCACTGGAGCTCTTGTTTGTCATTAAAGCAAAGTGTTCTTGACCTTTTAAACTTTTTTTTAAAGTTTTTAAATATTCTTAAGCTTTTGCTGCATTTAAGGTTTTTCCAAGTGTTAAATTTTAAATTTCAGAAGCTTCTTACTTGAGCCATATATAAAAAATCTGTTAAATTCAGTCAGTTACAAAAGCCACTTAACGAGGCATTGTTCTCTGCAGGCTTAGCAGTATAAATGTTGTGTATGCTGAGAAATTAACCTGGGCAAGAGTCTGCTCAACAAAACTGCATTGAGTAGAGACAGAATTTTCAAGCACTGGTGCCTGAGGATCTATCTCACTTTTAGCTAATCTAAAGCCTGCCATAATGGAGGACAAGTTTTACACTTGCATGTACCACAGGGAAACAATGGGATTAAGGTATTAATACAAGAAAATAGCTAATTTGTCTTGTAAACTGTTTCATCAGGGACCACACAGTCAAGTTCTCCAAGAGTCTGCTTATTTAGTATTTAGTCATTAATCTTGCTCCCATCCATAAATTCACAGAATGGATAATGTAAAAACCCTGCTCCAGCCCAATGAATTTCTCTGCTATTCTCCAACATATAGTAGCCAGAACATCTACTTTGGTCCTCATTTACACCTGTATGTTATGGCTGCGTGACAATGACAAAAGAAATAACAACTGATAGCCATGCCATTTTTTTAAAGCATTATCTCAACTATCATGTCAGTACTTTGATATGCGATGGGAGCAGATCACATTTTGGCCCTAACCAAAAAAAATGGCAACACTCAAGCACTCTTTGTTTGTTCTCAACCCTTGTGACCTTTAAAAGCACCTGAAGCAGTGAGGTATCTAAGTCCACATGAAAGCTGATATATTCCACCGGCCTTCTTCACCATTCCATTCTGTGTGTGTCAGCTGTGTGGAGGAATTAATAACTAAGAAACATCTAAAAGGTAAGGAGCAGATACAAATATGGGATGGAGAAAAAATAAATGTAGACAGGAGAAAAATCAAAGGACCATAGGCTTTTGCTAGGTTAGGGCAGAGTCACAACATAGAAAATATACTAAGAATTATGTTACTGTATGGTTATTTCTTTCATTTTGTGATATTACTGTCCTAAAGTTATATTTCTCAAAGTCAAATTTAAATACAAGCTGTGTGTTTGGAGAAAAGAAGTATAAACAGCTTGAGGCAGAAAATATTTAATAGCAGATTTTACATTCAGTTTTGTCTTTTTCAGCATAATCATAATTTGCTTTTACTCTGCTGTTTGGATATTTTTTAAAGCTACCTGCTGATCCTTATTTCCTACCATATTTGTTTTCCAAGATATAACCAGTCTCCAATAAAGCTGCCTAGAAATCTCTGTGTCTAGAACGGTGCTACCTCAGAAGAAATACTAGTTTTATTTTTTGTGTTTTCATACAAATCCTTTCACAGTGCCATTTTATAGTTTTGTGTGCAGAGGGGAGGATTCCCCCTTTGTCTTCTAAAATTTGTTGTAAAATTTAACCCAATCATCACGGAATAACTATAGGTGTTAAAAACCAGAAAAGGTGTAAACTCAAACCAATTTAGCATGGCATGGGTCAGAACTGCAGCAGGGTTTCACCTTGGAATCACAGCTAAGTACATTACATGTACCATCACAGGCTGTTCAGGCATCCTTGACTTTACAGGATGTTCCTGTGCAGCACTTGCTGAAAACTTGTAAGCTTAGCTTCTCATGCCCTTATCCAAACTCTTCAGTACCACAGAGATAGGTGACACCATTGTATCAAAGAGAAATGTACTTAAGTGTAATGGAGTGGAAATTCACCCCAGCAGGTTTAAGTCCAAGTGTCAGATTGTCTGAAGATGTGTTTCAGGACTCAGCTCCGTTAAGTGTTTATCTAGTGACAATGTTGCTACGGATATGTTGCTAAGGATACAGCCTTCCTCTCTGCTTAATGCCTCAGCCACTGAATACTCGTCTTTTTCTTTCAGAAGGTTTCTACAGAAACTTTTGACTGCTTAATTGCAGTATTCACGCATGGGCAGGGACTCCGCAACATCATGGTAAAGGTGCAAGAAGAAAAAAGCTTTATTGCGTATCCGAAATTCCCTTAAATACCAATGGAAAAACAGGAAATCACCTCACACAAACAGGAAAACAGTTCACCCCAGTGTTCCCCAATCACCTGGAACATTTCCTAGACACTGCCTATTATGGTAAAAGGTAAACAATACCTTACAAGGTCACAAACTACAATTATCACATCTCATAGGGCTGACACTGTCCAGAAACTCACAATGCTCTCTCAGCCCATCCCCGGTGACCTGGCTGTAATCCCAGGATCACCTCCGGGTCTGAGAACGAGGCTCTTTCTGCAGCCAACAAGGCCTAATCTCTCTTCCAACACACAGTGTAGCCCAACACTTAATGAAACTTGAGAGTTGGTGGTCATAATTAAGTTACAGCAATTGTGTGTTAGTTCAGTGAAACTTAGCCCTCCTTACAGCAGAGAGTGAGGTACAAGTGATTTTCAACATCTGATGTAATAAAACTTCTACTTTCTTTTGTTGTTGTTGCCATTATACGTGTTAAATCAATATTTCAAATTAGTGTTCTTCCCTGGGATATCTTTTGTGACTGTCAAAACTACAGTAATTACTATCACCTAATACAGTTAGTAATGTCTTAAGGTTAGAGTTCTAGCACTCACTGAAAATTGGTTTGCATCCCAAACTTAATGTCATAAAAAATTCCATTTCATACTAAACTCAGTGACACATTTAAAAAAATACCTTTCCATTTATCTTTTACACACTAATGTAGGATTCAACTTTACATTCCAGTCTATTTAGAATGAGGTAACAACCCATTCCATACACACAGCCCAAAATGATCTTCAGTTTGGACTGTAAATTTATAAATGACAGTTCTGCAAATTAGACTTGAAAAGAAAAGCTGAGCAGAGGGTTTTAGAACTTGCATGCAAAATTCAGGACAATTTGTACAGGAAAGAGCCTGGCTCCTTCTGTTATAACTGCATAAATCCCAGAGATGTCTAGGACCAAAATGAATGAAAATAATTCTGCCATCTTCTTACTTTACAATCTTTTTTGGTCCCTGATGATTTATTGTTGCCCCACACTGAGCACAGTATCTATCTAATAATCAGAACTTTCTTAGACAAAAATATTTTTGGAAGCTGTTGTAAGCAGCTGCTGCAAAAATACCTCTACAAAATTCAGAGCCAAGTTTGAAATGGATAAGCCTGAATTTTTCTGTCTGAATATTTTCTTATTCCACAGTTAAATGAAAGTTATTGATTATTAAACAGACTATAGCCTTGATCATGTGAAAACATTTGACATTGCTTATCTTGTGTACAAATGCACGTAGGACGCATCTGACTCCAGACGTTTTCATTTCAACAGGCTTACCAAAATACCCCTGTATTTGTGGCCCTGAGACACTTGCTACTATATTTCACAGATTAAATTAAGATACTGGATTCCATATTAGTTCTTGTAAAGGAATGTGCTCTACTCATCCTAAATCTTTGTGTTTGCTATTTTATATTCTACTCAGTTCGATCTTGGTCTATCAAAGTACCACCTGTTTTCTTACACTTGGCCTTCATCAGTATATATTTTACTTCTAAGGCCTTAGTTTTCCTATTCCAGTCTCTTGCTAAAGGCTCAGATGTATTTTGGACAGAAAGTCTTTATGTCCCTAGCCAAATCTCTTCTACCCCAATTTATTGCCCACAACCAGGCTGTTTCTAGCTTGCAGCTTCATTTATTCCTTGTTCCAGATATGTTCCTAGTGAGAACTTGTTTCTCACCACACTGTGTCACACAGTCTTAGCCTTTAGAATCAGATATTTCTTTTGAGGCACCTCTCTCCCATTTCTCAGATTTCCAGGAGCTCTGCCTTTTGCTCTCCTCAAAAATTGCAGATCTTCTTCCCTGCCCTCTCTATTTCTCTTCTTTCTGTTTGTAGTTCTCTCCACTACCCTGCTGGAACTCAAGACTTCTTTAATCTTTTCTCTACAGGTTTTTATATGTAACTACTGAATGGTTTCTCACAAAATAAGCAAGAAATTAGGAGTATAAAATAAGAAATTCCTTAAGCTCATATTTGTTCCAGTAACATTAGTCAAAAATCAAAAATTTTTTTTCATATTTTAGGACTAGAGAGTGCACATTATAGCCAGACACTTTTGGTAACTTTATTTGGAGTCATGTCAGCAATCTAGTGTAGGTGGTTTTTCCAGAGCTCCAACCTGAACAGATCTTTACAATTTAAGGAGAAAAACAAACAAAAAACCCCAAATCAAATCCACACACAAAAAATGATAGCATAAAGTCCAAGAAATATTTCCAGGTAATATTTTCTCCCTGCTCAAAATTCTTGAGGTTTTGGCTTAATCTACAATTTTTCTAGATAGAAGGTTATATTCATTCTTCTGCCTTAAAAAAAAAAAAAATCACATTTTATTTATTTTACCATAACTCTACACATTTAAGATTGAGGGCTTATTGTAGCTAAAACCTGAATTCACAGATGCAAATGTTTCTTATAAATACATACTGTAGTTTGTAAAAATAAGGGCAAAAATACATTGATTTTTTTAAAAGACTCTGTGTTTCAGGAGCTGTGACTGATTTGTTCTTGGGAAGCATGTCCTCCTGTGTCTGCTTCTGAAGCTGAACTTGAGGAACAGTCAAGTTACAGTTATGTTAAGATGCTTTTCAGAGATACAGGCCTTTCAATAGGATTATGCAGTGTGTCCCCTTTGCCAGCATTTAGACTTTGATTTGCTAACATAATACCTTTCACTCAGGGGAAGCAGGCATAAAAGATCTGTATATACTTAATCTTCTTACTGTTATCAGCCATGCAAGCCTATCAGAAGTAAACACATCTATTTTAAATATTGCCTTGAGAAAGATCAGCTGGTGCCATTTCATAAAAAAGATTCTTCCCGTTTTTCCTCTGCTGATCTTTTCTTTGAGTCAGAAATTTTCTTTGAGTCAGAAGTTCACAACAATCTAAGCACAGTACTTTAACTAGAGAACAATCTATAGCATCTGCCAAAGTTCTGTTTCAAAAGGAAAACACATTTAAACAAACAAGAGTATCATTTGAATTTGAAATTATTCTGTTAGGTGTTTGCTGATATCTTTCCTTTAAAAGAAGGATTTCTAAAGGATTCTTACCATGATCAACATGTTTGAAAGTATAAAATCCTCTGTTACCTCCTAAAAATAGTTTGATATACTGAAGCAGCCTCTGTGACAGCTACAAGCTACTCCATTGGTTGTTTTTTAATGAAACATATCTTTTGCTAGGGTGAGATCATAGGAGATTCTTGATGCATTGTTCATTCAACTTTTTAAGGGTACTGGAAGAAGGCCACTCAGTAATTAAATTATCACTGCATATTCTTATGCTATTTAAATAGCCTATCTTAACATCTGCCTGAGCACATACCCATTTCTCTCTGGATTGCTTCATATTTTCAGACACCTTCCCTTTCCTTGCTCAAATATGCACAAGAACCATATCCAATACATAGAAAAGTCAAACCTGTTGCGCTACCTAATGCCACAGAATTGTGGCAATTGGCACAGAGAGTAAAAAAGAAAAACATTAGTATTTAAAATTATCCACACTTTCAGTTTCACATAAGCACCAGCAAGAATTTTTCCTTAGCATTAACTTAGCACTAAAGTTTCTATAATAGAGAAATTTAGGTCAAGAAGATTGGAGGACATGTTGGAAGAATGGTTCTTTCTAATGCCACCTTTCTTAGTCAAAAAAACATGTCTCACTATTTAAAGTATTTCAAATCTTCAGAGTTTTTTTTGACCAAACCCAAATTTGACTTTTTTTCCAGACCCATTGTTTGTTGAATCAGAAAATACCTTGTTTTGTTTTCAAATAATTGAAATCTCTTAGACTAGGTATTCTTCAGACCAGCAGTTCAGCTTCATCTGTACTTTCACCTAAGATGCTTCTTCCTTCCAAGCTGTCACATTCTACTGCTTTAGTAACCCATGTGTTGATCCAGTTTTGATGAACAGTATTTCAAACCCAAATTTATCTTATCTCTACCGACATAGAGATTAAAAACTTTTATATTCCCCTCTCAATAAATGCCCAGTCTTTTCTTTCAATTAAAAAAATACCTTTTATCTTATAACAAAATGTTGTTTCAACTGTGCTGTCAGGAAGCTGTTTTGGGAAAAGGAGCGGTGGTCTCCGTGGGATTAAGAATTGAATCAGGAATCCAGACTGTGTACTATTATATAAAACAAACATGCAGACCATGAATTATGTAGTTTTACATTTCTGTCTTGGGATTCTAATGACAACGTAAACCACTTGAGCTGCAGTTGTATGGCTGATGATGTCAGCAGAACACCTCGGTGGAATTCTAATCTCCTAATTCCCAACTGCCCACTATACAAAATGCATCTAGACAGAAGAATCAGAAAAGGAGATGGTATTTCATTTTGTCATTTATCTTAGGAGTATGAAATCCACTACATTACAACAGTGAGCCTCTTCTTTCAGAATGTAATCCTAGAACAAGAAAAAACTATGGATTTTTTACTCAGGTAAAGATTAAATTTGCTTTGAACATGCACATTAATATGAAATACATCCACAGGTTTTTGAAATAGCAAAATAAATGTGGTATTGATGTTTTTAAAAAAAATCCTGAGCAGAAGGGTCTAAATATTCAGCAAGATACCATGACTCGAGCAGAGTAAGTTTGAAAAGTAACCATATTACTCAGCTTCCCAACGTCACACATGTCAAAGAGAAGATTTATCTCAAAGAATGGTTGATGCTTTTTTTACCTGGGGAAGTTGTTTTGCCTTAGAGAATTGGTAGAGGAACTTGCCACAGCAAAAGCAGAATAGTTCTGACACAAGGACATATTGGACCCTTATTGAGTTCAATACATTTTTTAATTTATTGCCAGAAAAAGCAAGATTGGCAAAGGCCGCAGTGATTTTTTTTTTCACAGACAGCAAGTTGAGTATAAGAGGAAATATAAGGACTGCCTTTTTTTTAAAATATTTTTTGTTGCAGTGTGAACATATTACTTAAACTCTCCCATTTCACAGGGGTAACTTCTTTTTTCATTACTGTTTGTGAAACTCATAAATCCCATCCATTTAAGGAAAATCCAGACTGTCATTCATTGTTATAACTCCATAAACTAAATAATTATTTATCAGTTTTATGAAGAGTTTTTTTTTCTACTGTAGAAAGTCACTGAACCCACAGGAAGCTAAAAGCAAGCCAAATGTACATAGTTCTATGCTCTCCTTCATAAGAAAGAGGTTTTACTGCCTATTGCTTTTTGCTTAACTGGGCACTATTAAATATCTCTTGGGGTCATTTGTTAGACTCTGCCTTCCGACCTGCCTAATGGGGTTTTGGTCTCTCTTCATTAATCATCTCTAATCAGCTTTTTCCCATCCCACAGATATCTGTTGCTAAATCTCCAGACAGGAACGACCAGCTGGCAAATCACGGACAGTCTTTGAATTTAAGCAGATTTAGTAGGGTTTCAGTGAATGTTTATAGGGATTAAGCTAATTGAAAATAAGATTTACAGTGCTTCTTTTAACCAATGCCATTCTATACTTAGAAAGAGAATTACTGGTATATCTTAAAACGGTAATCTAATTTATTCGTGGGTATAACTTCCTTGAGTACAGACACAGCCACTGCCAATTTAAGGCAACACAGCAGATTTCATTTTAACTTCTACACTGTGTGAAGAATTGAAAGGTCATTTTCTGCAGTTATATGAGATACAGACAAATAGCAAAGTCACACTTGACATGTCAGGTGCAATTAGAATCAAATGCTAGTTCTTTCAAAAGAAAGTCTACAGTTTTCAAACAAAAAGTACTGGTTCTTAGAGTTGTTCATTTCTAAGGAAACTCAGTGCTTTAAATACCTCAAAATAAGGCTTATTTATGTTCATGGTAAGTACTTGGCAACAATAACAAACATTGTCTATGTTAATTCGACAGGAACAGAAAAAGAAAAAAAAACATTCCCAGAAAATTCCCAAGTCTCCAGTCATTTATTTTAATGTCCTGTCTTAAGGACTTTTCCACAAATCTCTGCATCATTTAGTAGCTGGAGAGAACAATTGTCTCTTTAAGTACAAAGCCCTTCCTTCCTGGGAACAGAAATGGATTTTCATTCTGCTGATTAATTTACTTCATTAGTAATTTAAAACAGATCTCAGTTTCTTCATGTTCAGGCCTAAACAGGTGCATAATGTCACTGTTGCATTCCAGCTGTCGTTCTGAATTTTCATTTCTTTCTTAAAAATTGAGATATTTGAATATTTCTTATGTACCCCTTACTCTTCTCACATATCCCTCACTATGTGACATATATGTGCCATATATGTCACATATTGCACTAAACAATTTCTTTACAGTATTTTTGAACTGTTTTTCAGTGGAAGGTAAATAAATAAGGCTGGGTCTATTTACTGCATGAAAGTCACTTAGGAGCACAGCTGAAAATGCTTTATTTAGGTTAAAACTGACAGGTGAGTTTTTTAAGGTTCTGCTAAAATCACCAACCAGCATGAAAATAGGTTAAAACTTATTTTGATGATGATCATTTTACCAATGTAATTTCTCTTTTAAATGGCTGCTAATATAAGAACTAGGCATGAATTTACTGCAGAAAATAAATAATAATAATAATAAAAGAGATGCCACCTGCAAACAGCTGCAACCAATTAGCCTTGCAGTGATATCTGGGTTGATACAAATCGGCCTGTGTCAGTTATGACACTGTTATTGCTTAAGATCCTCAGTCACTTTAACTTCTGATCCTGAGTCGAATTGTGGGCTGAGCAGAAAGGGAAGAAAACATTCCTTCTCCCCTTGGCTTCACATAATCCAAAAAACATTTAGAAGGTGCTCTTCTTATTTTAACATATCCTAAGCCTTTCTGCCATAATTTTATCATTTTCTGGCCCAGCTGCTTAAGACTCAGCTTAACCAGGTTAACATCCTTTAGGGTTATATCCCTTACACCATTCTCATGAGTCTGAAACCCAGGAGGCAGCCAAAAGCAAATCCCCAAGCAGTCTGGGATTCATACACTTATAACAGGTCTCAGAGCAGCTAATGAGACTGTGTACTGTGCTGATTTGCTCCAGTGGTGAGGTCCTGCATATGGATAAGCAACAGGCTGCTGCATTTCCTGTTAAGTTTTTCTTTTACCTTTTAAATGTATTTGTCTCTTCCCTGTTCTTGAAAGAAGTGTTTCAGATTTTAAAGGAACATCAGCTTCAGACCAGTTTAAATAACGTTTTCCCTAGAACAATATATAATAGCCTTTAAAAGATTGGCAAGCAGCTTTTAATCTGCTTTAGGAAATCACGTAACAAAGGAAAATAAAGGATGTGGTTAAAATGATGGTGTTATTTCATGCTTGAACTCTAAGAGCCTTTGTCATGCATCATTTTAAAAAGGTAAAGTGTTGAATTAATTTTTAAAGTACAAGACTGTTGTGGTTGATTATGAGGAAACCAATTACCACAATGAGTGCTGTAGCAATGGGTAAGAATTATTTCTTAATACTTCATTATTACTAGGTGGTAGACAAACCTTTTAAAAACAGCAATAGATGTATTTAGGTGACCTGATTTCAAAACTGTGGAACACCTGGAGACTTCCCCCAATATATATTCTTGTTATACTCACATACACTCTTGCTGGCATGAGTAACATATGGAAATCATGCTTACTGATAGCTAAGTACTATGCTTCATTATACCCTTCTTTATTCTTTCATTTCCTTTTCCTGTTTTTACATCTGAAGCTGAGAATAGCTTGCCCCAATACTAGTGAATTGGATCGGGTACTAGGGAGCAGAAATGAAAAAGTATGTGTGGGCTTGACTGAAGAGGAAATATGGGACTACACAGTTACACCCACTCTTTGCTCTTTATGCTCATTCATTTGCATTCTGTGTATTAATACAGGGTGGTGACAACAAAAGAGAAACTGTGATAATTTCAATCAATATTTGGATTTCTGAAGGAGGGATTTAGGCCCTCAAAAGGACTTAACAAAAAATTGTAGTGGTATATACAACTTTAGCTATTTTACATATAGTTGCAGACTTGAATTTAATCTGTAAAAGTAGCAAGTAGTGATAATTCTGAGATTATAAACAAAACAATCTGCAAAGAGTTCTTTTGTTCTGTGGTCCAAAGTACGGCTACCTGGCTTGAACAAAACACAGCACTGATAATTTATAGACTGCACTTGCATATTCTTTGATGTGCAGCCAGAGGAAGCTTTATCAGGTTTGCAATCCCTATTCAGGGACATATCTATGTGGGGTATGTCCCTGAATACAACTGAACACACTTTCCAGACTTTTAGATTTTCCTTACTACAAAATATCACTTATTACCTGGCCTGATGTCCGTATTTGACTCTTCTTCACCCAAATCTTACTTGTTTCTATGCTTACATATGGAATCTGAAAAAATGTAAAATGACTTACTGATGCGCTGTTAAATGAAACAAACTGTAAAATGAGGCATCAGAAAGATCTCAAGAGAAAATGCACGTGGGAAGCAGAAGATCGAGGAAACACAGCAGATTCCTAATTTTCCAACTTCCTTCATTGAGCTCACTGTGTACATTTTTCTCTATGACCCTGAAACATTTAAACCAAAACAAAATCCTACTAACATAGGACAGTCTTTATTTTGAAGGCTTAAGGGCATTGGTTGTAAAGATAGGAGATGATATCATGGGCCTGACTAGGTGATAATTATGATATTGCAACTGCAATTTGGCACATTTAAGATTACAGCATGGTATTACTTATGTCTTGAAAAATCTAAAACAGTCCCTTGAGAAAACATAAAAGACTTTCTTTGTAAAAAAAAAAAAATCTTTTTTCTTATAAACAGGGTAACAGTAATCCCTTTCCTTCTATGGGTAGGAGAAGAAATAAGACATCCTTCTGTTTTCTTAGATGATACTTGATTGTCATTTTATGGTGTATACTGATATTTGATTCTGCCAGTTGAAAGATAGATTGCTAGCATATCCTCCTGACTAAATAAAAGAGAGGTTTTCCTCAAACAAGATGGAGCTTATCACATGAACAATACAGAAGAGAAACAGGGTAAAATAGCAAAATTGGAAATTCAATACAAAATAATACTTCTGCTGTTCCAATCAAGACATACAACAGATGTGTCATTGTGACCAGATAACAAAGAATATCGTTTTGCTACAGACACAAAACACCTTTCCCATTAGAAATAATGTCTTGTTATGACTGGCTTTGGTAGTATAGTACATGTGGCACAAGTGGGAACACCCACAGTATACTACCATGTTTAGAATTCTTTCTCATGATGGATAATGTTCAGAAAAAAATTTCAGCATAATGATACAACAAACAGGTACTTAAGCAGATGTTTTATCTGAACATAGCTCAGAAACCTGAAAGAAGGCAGACAGGTTTGCTTCTGCTCATCAGTTTTTCTATAGTATTTAATTTCTTTTGGGATATAGCTTTGAGGAATCTATGTAAGATTTTTCATAAAATAAAAAGTGGCTGAAAGTCTTGTTACTCTGAAACAGAAAGTGGGTCTCCAACCTGCTGATATGCTCAGCTCCTTTTGCAGCTGACATACCAGCAGCCACAGATCTGTCCCAGTTTGAACAGTCGTACAGGGAGAAGAGCTGCTCTTGGCAAGGCGAGTTCCTTGTTGCTGGAGGAAGCAATGTGGGTCATGCTCACAGCAGCCATTTCAGCTGAACTCAGCCAAGTGTCATTGCAGGAGGCAAAGCACGGGAAAGCCTGAGCTGTGAGCTGGCACCACGCTACTGCGTTACACCACTGACCTTTCAAAGCTAGAGCCGTACAGAGCTGCCCCCACTAGGACAGTGACAGAGAGCCTGCAAACAAGGAAACTCAAGCAGACCTTTGCACTTTCCATACTGCACTTTACAGAGTTTGTCAAGGACCTTGCAAGGGTTGTAGATGTGTACCCATCTCAGTTAAATTATGATTCCATTAGTTGTCATCTGCCTGCCAATTACCCTGTAAAATCAAAATATAATTTGTTACCCCCAGTTCTAATTTCCTAGCTGATTGTAATACACTCTGAAGGACTATGGTTTCCTTTATTTTACTGATTAATGCTACATGTATGTTAAATAAATTTTAAAATCTTTCATGGTGAAAGCATGTAAGCTTTTGAATATTGGAGCAGTTGAGTCTGTAGCATAACTAGGTCCTTGCTCAGTTCCAATTATCCTGACGACTATGACTCACACCCTGAGAAGGAAAGTTTTCAGTTCTGCTCTATGGCTTCATTGGTAAGCAGATTTAATCAAGTTCTCATCCTGCAATTTTGTCATTGGGGTGGGTGTGGTTGTAACTGGCTGTATTCAGTAAGTGACCATGCAGAGGAGCAGCCAGCTGCTTCTCTTCTAGCTGGCATATTCACTGGGAGTGGGGAATGGATTCTTGCAATTCGGATGCTCCAACATGATCCTGGCATTAGGACCACTCATGAGGTCACAAACCATCCTCTTGCACATTTCTGCTTACAACAAAAGTAAGAATTTTCAGAATTTAAGTGCTGGACAACAACTATGAATAAAGGAGTCAATTGCTCTGTCAGTGTCCCAAACAAGGTAATTAGAGCTTAATAAAACTCTTTTTTTATGAAAAATAGACATTTCTATTAATTTCATGATGGTAGTAATAATCTCAGAGACTTAAATTGTTTTGTTTGAATTTGACTCTTCAAAATCTATGCAGTCTGCTGTAATGATTTCACCTGCCCATTTTAAAACTACCTGATTAAAAATTCATACTTTATGAATAAAAAGTAAGGTAATAGCCTAGAAGTTTGTGAGTAGGCTAAAGTACTTCAATCTTAAAATCCTGAGCCTTTATTACACTGAAATAATATTTTTCCTTCCCCCACCTCCCCTTGCTTACATCTTCTTGATGTAATTATTAAAACTCACACCACATGGAGGAAGGAAAAAAATAGTAACCTTCTGGAAAAGGAGATTGGAAACTAAGGCAATTCAGATTGTCTTGTAGTTAAAGCACTGGCTAAGAGTCAGATAATTCAGGGTTAGGATCTGACACAAACTTCCTGTGTGAGTTTTCTGAAAGCTGTTTCAAGCCAAAGTGATAATTTTTTTAATCATAGTGAGCTAGCGCATGTTCCCTTATGATTCATTTGGAACTACTTGTGGAGCAAAGCATCACTCCTCCTTGTGTAAGTGGGAAAAGTCTTATCTTCTGTCTCCTCCTCCTTTGGATCAATGGGATGGTAATACAAATAGGAACTTGCCTCCACAAAATGTTCCATTCATTGCCTCACTTGTGTTATTCAGATATTTCAATGATGGTGTTAATGGTCTTGGTCCAGAAAAGTATGTAAGCATGCTTCTGGTCTTAAACACAACCACCACCATTAAACTTTATGGCTTACTCAAGTGTAAGACCATTAAATCATGGAGAAGTCTAGGTGAAATCTGATTGCTATACTTAGCACCTCTGAGCTGTGGAGTTCTGGAAATACCTACAGCAGTGCTGAAAGAGCAGTTGTCTTGGGCTCACTTCTACCTCCAGTACAAGGAGATCATTTAGACTTCCTGATTTATGAAGATTCCCCCTCAAATATTTTACATTATAAAGAAAATCTTACCTGAGCAGGTCTCTTTAAGTATGGCAACAAAACACTTGAACACTACTTTAAAGAGTTCTGTCATGCATTATCTAATGACATTATTTTGTTTTACAACTCTGTCTGTACACACTGCATATAAGAACAGTTCTATACCCCAGTTCATTGATCATTGTTTCCTCACTGTTCAAAGATACTGCATATTATTCAAGAATTGCAGTGAACATTTTCTAAAATCAAGTTTTTAAAATATTCCTTATTCTGGGACAAGGATTAAATTTCCATCCCATTCCTACTGGGAGTTTAAATCCACATTTGAAGCTTGATATTTAAGCTGATCATTATACTTTTCCCATTTCTTTGGCCAGCTTCTTATTTAGTAGCTCTTGTTTTTAAATGACACTCCAATTAGATGAAACTAAAATGTGATATGTTACCCCAAACAACTTCAAAAGCAGTATCTTCAATTTCTTTATCTACAAAATTTTGCTCTACATGAAAGATAATAAGTATTCTGCATAAGAAATGTGTCAGCTTTTCTGGGGTTATATTAGCAGCAGCACACTAGAGCATTCTGGCAGTCAAAATACACTTCAGTACATAACTTATACAGTATCATCTGACATAGCCACAGGCAGCTCCACACAAGTGTTCTAAAACTATTTGCTTGGTAAATTAGCTATTTAATATTGCAGCAATATTTGATTAATTTCTCTTCCAATTCATTAGTGATACATGGAAATTCAGAACTAGAGACTCCTGTTCATTATACATGAAAAGTATACTTTTAAATTAGCTTCCAGTTAATAATGTGGATACTTTATATATCTACTAGTACTCAGCATCACCACATATCCACATTGTTGATAATTCAGAACTCATAGCTGCAGTTTTTCCATCATCAGATTTGTATTGACGTGGTTGCATTTGAAATCATTCTGCTATGCAAGAGCATTCTTTATGGAAGGGTCAACTGCATTTGAAAGTTGTTATTTAATGCATGGATTCAGACCATGTTCTCCTAAATTTCTTTTGTAAATCAGAGATGACCTATTGTTTACAACTCTGACACTTGATTTCTCATCTACCACTGCAAAAACTTCTGCTGGTAGACGCATGTTGCAGGTCAGTGACCCTCTGTAAGAGAGACATGCAAAATACTTTGTCTGACAGAGCTGGACAGCAACAACATAATTGCAAATTGCTGCCCTGACTCCGCATTGTGGTGTTGTCTCACACTCTTGTCACAATACTAGGGCAGGAGTGCAAGCAAGCACTGAAGTCGCACCAGAAGGCAAATCTAATGCAGTATCAGGATGTCACTGTTCAGTTATTTCTCAGCCCTCTGTGATTTTGTTCAGTGGAAGTACTTCCCTTTCTCTTCCACTGAAGCTCAACAGCTGCCTAGAGATGTGTTGCGGTCTCCTTCCTACACCACTAGCTTGCAATCCTAGCCATGACGTCCTCATGAAAAGTAATCAGAGGTTTACTACAATACTTGCAGAACTCCCAAGTCTTCTGAGTATACCTGGGAAATGTGTATCTGAAATAATACAGATACCAAACTCCTATTAATAATACAGTAATACTCCATAATAACTCACATCTCTTTCTCATTGTAAACAACTTTGGATGACTCCTCCCCATTTTCCTTCCCTAGATTTTGTGAAAACGGGGGGAAAAAATCTTTTTTTTCCTAATACCGTAGTTAAAAACTGGTCTACAATGTTTCAGACTAGCATGTTTGAATTCTAATCAAATTTTCATTAGAGTTTCATACTTTATCAAGTGACTTATCTTTGTTAAGGATCATCAGTTTTGAAAAGGAGTCTGATCTTACCCACCAAACATATATTTAAAGACCATTACTCTAGCAAAAAAGGGGAGTTATAACCACAAAATTGAATGTCCTTTTTGTCCTAAACTGGGGAACGACGACATCTGTAAAATAGCGACCTGTGGTTTTTACTACATGTAACCTGTCTGTATCACTACTGTAGGTTTAGCATGTAAATCAGAACTCAGCTGCTTAAAAGCAATAGCTGAGCAGCACACTAGCAATTACATATTTATAGAAATAGAAGTGTATTTTTTTGTTGAAACATGCCAAAAGTAGCAACCGCTTACAAACTTTCAGTGCTCCAGGTATCAGGTATTGGATTCACCTCCATTCTGCATCAAGGGTCCACTGTCTAATTAACTGAAACAACCAACTGCATTTGTCAGCCTGCATGGATTTACAGGAAGCAGGTACAGTGTGAACAGAGGTCCCAGTAGGGAAAATCATCCAGCTATCCTGATTGCATCCCAAAATATTTTGGGAGTTTGCTGAACAAGAGTTACGTTTACTGCTGTGCTGGTTTCACATTGCCCGTGTTTGGGTTACAAATGGTACTTCATGTTAAAATTGGAAAAGAGATACCTTGTTATGAGAATTAAATGGCTGTAGTGAATGGTTTTAAAATTCCCTAAATTCCTCTTGGTAGTTTCTTCCTTAAATTTCATTTCTTGGATTTCAACATGCCTCTATCCTTTCAGCATGCTAATTTCCTCTCTTTCCTATTCCATTTCATTTCTTTTCTATTCTTTTTTTTACATTTATCAGAGTTAAAGTAAGTGAAAAGAACCTGTCTCACCAGTACCTCACTTCAAGCAGCTCCAAGATCTTTCCACACAGAACTCACTATTAGTAAGAGAAAGAGATATGAGTCTTTGAAAAGCATTGACACATACATTTTGGCAGGGGTTTTTTAGACAGAATTTCCCTTTACTTGGTAAAAAGATAGCCAGTTCAAGTACTAACATACATTACAATGAAAGGGAAAAGTGTGGCTATAGCTTCACAGACTTCACTGGTTTTACTTTGGCCATAGTGGCTAGTACCATTTTTCAGATGGTGGTTTTTTAATGAAATATAAAATTTTAAATACTATGTATTATATATTTTCAAAAGCCTCATTCAAACTTATAGTACTATCAGTACAGTCCAATACAGAGCAATCCCCATGCCTGTCACCTTGGACAAATCTATAGGGGACCCAGAACAAATCTTAATCTAGTTTTAATTATGAATAATGAAAGATTAAGGCCCTGGTATAGTAATGAACCACAATAATGGCACAAATTTCTTTTAAAATATCTTTGATATTATCTGTGAAAAATATGACTCCTACAATATTGCTGATGGGTTTCTTAATGAATGTGGATTCAAATATGGTATATCTGTTTCAATATATGATTTTATAGCATATCCTTGTCTTAGTTCATGAACAAATTAGTTTCCAGTTTCCTAATATCGTTTCTTCTGTCCATATAAATCCTTTTAAAAAAAAAATTGGGCTTAAAGTATAAAATTCAGAGACAGGATGATGATTTTACCTTGCCCCAGATTTGACAGGACTACAACAAATCCCATTTGTAGATGGAAATGTAGCTCAAAAAAAGGCAATAGCTATTTTGCCTGCCTAACAATTGAAGTACACGTAGACATGGAGAATAAGAAAGCTAACTCCACAGAAACCAGGTGGATTAAATGACATGGCATTGGTTAGCTAGTGTGGCAGTGGAAGAGCCAGGAAATGAAAACTAGTTGCATCTGAATTTGAGAGTACAAAACATAGGTCTGTTGTGAAGATACAAAGCTGATATGTTTATACTCTGCTACTTGATCCACTACAGTAAAAAAGAGAAAAAAAAGGGTGCAAAAAACCCTGCATCCCGCTTAATCTATCTGCAGTAAGTTGGCAGTGGTGTTTCTGTGATAAAGCTGAGGTGGTGTTTCTCACTGTCTACTCACTTCTAATATGTTTCTCCTTGTGCTGTCTTGGAAAGTTACTGACTGATTTGGATGATTTGCATGAATTTTGGTATTATTTTTTTATAATGCTTGAAATGTTATATTTCTCTTCAAGCATGTTATTTCTGCAGTTAACTGAAAAAAAAATTAGCATTTAAATGAAGATGTTGTTAAATTCTGCCACGGAGAAAATAATGGATCTATTAGTAGAAAATTTTTACTCTGTCAAGACATGATATAGTTGTAAATTAGGCTATGTAAACTAGAGCTGAAAAAGCTAAAACACAAACTCAGGGAAACAGAGTATCCTCTTATTGCTATTCAAGGTCTAACCTTAATCCAGAAACCAATTACCTTGGTATGTGAAGTTTGCATATGTGTGAAATAAACAGGAGAATCTGCATTCCCCATCCACTGAGGAGAAAAGTGTCTATCCTCTTGATAATACCAAACTTCAAATGTTACTTTTAAAATTAGGAATGCA
This sequence comes from Oriolus oriolus, assembly GCA_013400235.1. Lineage (NCBI taxonomy): Eukaryota > Metazoa > Chordata > Aves > Passeriformes > Corvidae > Oriolus > Oriolus oriolus. The sequence continues at coordinate 350,843 of VXBT01004120.1, forward strand.
CCTTTCCATTCCCCTAGTGGGAGATTTAAATTGTGCCTTAAATTACTGACCTCTGTAGTTGGACTTTGCTACCAGACATTCTTAAGATGGATACGAAAATTATTTTCTTCTAAGGATCTAACAGAGGAACTGGGAAAATTGGGGAAAAAATCCACAGCAATCATAATGTTGAGTCATAAGTAAAAATTAAAGTATCTTCTCATAAGAGGATATCTCTTTTAGAGCCTATTCTGCTCTAAATTGCACTGAATCCACTATTTCTGAGTACTAAATTACTAGGGAAATTACCATTAGCAAAGTAAAACCAACATTTTTTCAGCTTTTTAAAATACGTGTTATTAAAGCTCTTGTTAATTGGTTACATATCAAATCAAAATTGTCTGTATGTGGTTGGATTTACAGAAAAAGGAGAAATATGTATTGCAGAACAATTTTTCATCTTAATTGCATGTTCATATACACCAACCAAATTTGGGCCAGTTAGAAACATTATATCTAGCACACAATCCCAGGTTTAAATTATCAAAATCCAAGACTACTTTTATTTAGTACTAAAATGTTATTCTCACTAAATAGAAGTATTTGTTTAGGCTTTTCAGATTCACTTACATTAGAAATAAAACTTCTGAATAGAGCTTACAGGTGGGAAGACTTTGAAGAAAGCTTCTATGGAGGAAACCCAAGAGGTGAATGAAATACCTGTATCTTTTAAAAGATGAATAGTTCAGTGTCTCTCTAGGTGGTGTTAGTACTATCCAAGCCATCAGTTATAAATTGTTGATTTTGTAAGATAGTTATCTTATTTGAAACTAGATTTTAGAAGCCATCAGTGCAATTCCCATTAATTTGCATAGAAGAGAATCAGAGCTTGAAGCTTCTAATTTTCAATCACTTTAGTGGCACACTGCTGAAAAGTACTATCACCCCACACAAACAAAATATTCATTCCCTAAAAACAAGTCCTCAGCCAAAAATTTATGAGATTTCCTCTTGAGGATTTCTCTAAGAATATTTCCTCTGAAGAGGCTAATTTCCTATGTTCACATAGCCTTGGAAATATCTTAAAATAAATTTCTAGTCAAAGATTAAAATAGATATCTGTGGTAAAAAACATTTCTGACAAGGAAATAAAACAGATTGCCAGACATCTAAGTGGATCAACTAGAACCTAACTCTACTTGAAATCATGAGTAACAGTGTGTAGTGGTTTTGTTTGTATATTTCACCTTCTGTGAGATAAGAATTAGAAAGGCAAAAGCAGGCTCAAAACTTTAAAGAATATAAAGAGGTTTATGAACAGAACTAAAAGGGAAAATAATAACAATCAGAATAAACATTCAGAACACTTCTCCTCCCCCCAACCTCTACTTTCCCTTCCCACTGGCAATGTAAACAGACAAAACTCGGGATTTTCAGTCAGTTTACCACCTCTGTAATAATCTTTTTTTCAGCTCACTTAGGGAGAGAAGTCTCTCTTGCTGGCCATGGGGCTTTTCCACAAGAAACAGTTCTCTCGTGGGATCAG